>JBBBDQ010000570.1:3327500-3927500 GCA_037127315.1 Ascarosepion bandense
CAGGTCTAGGTGGCCCTCTCTTTGTAAATAAAGCTCTTTTGTGTACATTGCACTTGCCCTATTGTGTGAGTGTGTGTGTGTGTGTATATATATATATATACCTCCTGTCAAGTAGATGAAGAGAGAGATAATAATGAGGCAGCATCAACTCAGTTCAATAGACAATAGTGAGGCAACATCAGGTCAGTTCTTTACCATCTGTTTGTAACAGGGCCTTATTATTTCATTTTTTGCAATAATTATGTGATCAAGTAGTAAAGAATATATATACTCTCTTATTATAATAAAGATCATTGTGTATTTGTATATATATATATATATAATTTTTTATACATATAATTTTTTTCATTTCTCCCACAATTACTTATTATGCACTCATATATATAATGTTATTTTTACAATATCATGTGATCCCAGCAGCACAATTCCTCTAATTAGATTAAAACAAGGTCAACTATGTTAGTTCTCTGGCAATCTGTGTTCAAACTCAAATATCAGCAGCACTTTATTCATATATGACACCTCCCCTTTGAGATGAATTCCTTTGGAGTCTATATTTCTTCAGTTTTGGTTCAATATTTAAAAAATCTGTTGCTGTTCTTTTTCTTTTACCATAAAATGTTCAACAATTTTTAATTGTATGAGTATGTCAAACGTGTCATACAATATTTTCATAGGTACCTCTTTTCAGAGACTTTCTAAATCAGTGAATCTGCATTGTGATGCAGTTTATATCAACTTGGAAGGAGAAATTGGAGAGCCGAATTCGATTTTCAGTCACATTCGTTGCATTCACTTGCGCGCAAATACTCTTGGGAAAAGTATTATTTTGGCTCTTCTCTCTCCAGCTATGGGTTAAATAGCAGGTCAAATTGGGTTCTATAGCTGTTGTGTACTGGTTAGGGGGCCAGAAAAAATAACCCAAATATTAACAAAGAAAAGTAGTACAAATATATACAAAATGAGGTCATCAGCATGACTGTCTTTGACAGGCTGTCAGATTTATCTGCACAAAGCAGAAACTGCTGCTTATTTATAGTTGGAAAAGTTCATGTGTGCATGGGTAAATTACCATAACACCCCTTCCTATCAGCTTTGCAGGAGTCATAATACTTTTTTCTCTTTGGATTAACCACAATAAAGTCTGTTATTTTTCTTTTTCTTCTTAAACAGCAATGATCTGGGGCCACTTGTAGAATTGGCATGTCAAAAGTATCATAAATGACATCCATTACTTCTTTCGCTTCAAGAGAACCACTGTCAGCATCATCCAACAAACATTTCCTGATTTGGTTTTAATGTCTTTTGTGAGTAAACTGTGGACCTTTAATTATGTAGAACATATTTCTTACTCTTTTCTCAACTGTACCCATTCCCCAGAAAGATTTATTATTCTGAAACATTTGGAAAAAATCTTTCTCTCTGGTTTGATAGTGTTGACCGTGTCCAGGTTCTGTTTGGGAAGTAGCTTGTCTAACACAGACCTGATTTTATGCACAAACATTACCTTGGCTGTGTGTAATGATGGCGTCATTGGACGTGATTCTTTACACCTGAAGAAACTGTTGTAGGGCTTTTTCTGTGGGTGCGCACTTAGCTTTCTTCAGGGCTCTTTTCAGCGTGTCAACAAAATGCTTGGTCTGTCCATTGGACATTAGATAATATGGAGTGATCAAGATATGGTTGATCTGGAAGGTTCCACAAAAATCCTTAAAATTGCCATACGTAAATTGTGTCATATTGCCTGAAACTAAACAATCAATTCCTCCAAATCTGGCAACCAGTTCGTGTAGGAAATTGATTGTCACTTCTATAGTGGGATTTCAATATCTAAGAACTTCGGGTCACTTAGAAAAACTATCTACTACTATAGGACACCTGATGGAACTGTTGTAGGGCTTTTTCAGTGTGTGCACACTTTCTTCAGGGCTTTGATAGGGATATGATTGATCGGGAAGGTCTCACAAAAATTGGCAGACGTGAATTGTGTCCCATTGCCTGAAACTAAACAATCAACTCCACCAAATCTGGCGAACAGTTCATGTAGGAAATTGATTGTCACTTCTATAGTGGGATTTCAACATCTAAGAACTTCGGGTCACTCAGAAAAATATCTACAACTATAAGAGTAGAATCTGTCTAGCGGGCCTGCAAAATCTATGTGAATTCATGACCATGGTCGGTCTGTTTTGGGCCAAGGACTATAGCATAGAGTGAGAATATCTGAAGTCTGTCCTTCTCACAAATTTTGATTTTTGGTTTGCCTGATAAACTCATCATTTACAGCTTCTCGTTTGATTTGGTTACAGGTAGTCCTCTTAATGTGTTGCATAATGTGGTTTTAAATTTTTCTTCTTTTCAAAGAAAAGCAATCACAGTATCTTCAAGAGGTTCTCTGTGTTTTGGGATTAATCTGGAGAGTCCGTTGGCCTGACAGAGTTTTTTAGACGATAGAAACTCCATTTTAAAGTTATAATCTAAAAGTATTGTACCCCATCTTTGCAGTCTATTTTCTGTATGCACAGGCAGACTTTTTTAGAACCGAAGATAGTCAGTTGTGGTTTATGGTCCGTCTGCAAGGTAAAATGTTTACCGTGAATGTACCGAAGAAATTTCATTACTGCAAAAATAATCTCCAATGACTCTGTCTCAATTTGCAAGTAATTCTTTTCTGCAGGAAGAAGTGTTCTCGAAAAATGAGCTGTTTGTTTGTGAGATCCATTTGGCATCTTGTGCATAATACATGCTCCAATGCTATATGAGCTTGTGTTGCTAGCAACGATAATGTCCAGGTCTGGGTTATAGTGGGCGAGAAACAAGTCCAACATCAAGTCTTCCTTTATGTGGACAAATGCTTCTTGACATTCAGGTGTTCACTCCCAGTCGTCTTTTTTCAAAAATTTAATAGAGCATGTAGGTTGTGCATATTCTGTACAAACACCTGGTAGTAGTTTGCCAATCCTAAGAAACTTTGTAAGGTAGACATTTTTGGGATCTGGCATGTCCTTGATTGCTGTAGCCCGTTCTGGATCTGGTCTAATGCCCTCTTTATTGATGTGTCCCAAGTATTTAATCCTCTCCGTAAAAATGTTGCATTTGGATTCTTTCAGTTTGAACCTGTACTCCTGAATTCCTGAAAAGACTTCATGAATATGTTCCTTATGCTGTTCTACATTTTCACTGATCATTAATATGTCATCCAAATATGCAACCACAAAGTCAGTTGCTCAGCATAGTATCTATCACTTGTTGGAAAATTACCAGCACAACCTTTACCCCAAATGGTAGACATACAAACTTGTATAACCCATGATGGGTATTGATATAGAACAACTTAGAACATTCTTCCTTCAACAGGATTTGAAGATACGTGTCACTGAAGTCAATTTTGAAAAGATTTTCCTTTCATTTAGTTTCGTGAAAATTTCTTACAGTTTACATAAAGAATATTGATAGTCTTTGAGTGCCGCATTAAGCCCCATCAAGAAATTGGCGCAGACCTGGATCTCCTTTGATTTCTTCTTCATATAGATGGTCGGTGAAGCCCATTGAATTTACACAATTTTCGACAATACACCAATTCTTTCAAGTTTGTCAAGTTCATTTACTTGTGGTAAGGAGGTGAAAGACACGTGTCGTTTTTTTTCTTAAACACTGGCTGGCAGTCATCTTATTACACCAAACAAGGCCTCCAGAAAAACTTCTGAAAAAGTTTCTTTTACATCTTTTATTAAATTATTTGCCTTGATTGTCAGTTTTCAAGTTTTGGGTAAAATGAATTAATTGGCATGTCTAACAACTTAAATTTCTCCATGCAGTTGGTGCTGAATAAATTCTTTGTATTCTTTTATACGTATGTTTTTAGTTTTAACATCCTTCTTTGAAAAGTTACATTAATAATAAGTTCTCCCATAAACTTGATTTTCTCCTCTATCACGGACATGCCCAATTTTTTTGTTTGGTTTCGTTTTCTGGATTATCAAGTACTGTTGAGTAGAACAAAGTGTGACAAAAATAGAATTTTTTTTTCGTCCGGTTTCCCTTTCTGGATTGCCAAGTACTGTTGGATAAAACAAAGTATGACAAAAAATAGAATTCTGTGCATTCAATGTTGAACCAATGTTGACAATTTCCATGCAGTCCTTTTGGGATCCTCAAGGTCCTTAAGAGTCCTCATTGCCAAGTTGTGACCTGGTTAGGGGCCAGAAATAAAGACACAAAGGAATAAAGCTAAACAAATTTAATAAAGAACAGTAGTACAAACATATACAGAATGAGAAGGTCATCAGTGTGGCTGTTTTTGTCTGGCTGTCAGAATTATCTGCTGGAATAAGCATTAACTGCTGCTTATTTATAGTTAGAAGAGTGCATGGATAAATTACCATAACAATAGCCTTGGTTGGCAATCTACTGTGGGAAAAATTTTCTGCCTAGTCAGCCACGTCTTTTTCCAAGTGTGTATAACGTATGACATTTAACTGAAGGTGTCGCTTATGTTCCCACCTTTGTCCCTGTACCATGTATGTCATTTTGTCAATCTGATTTTTTATATTGCCATCTTCCCAGAATTTTTTTATCTCCAGGTTTGAAGTATTTACTTATATTGTTATTTCATGATGCTTTTGCCTTACGTTCTGGTAGAAATTTATTAAAAATGAACTTCCTAGTGAACATCAACTCTGCAGGCGGCATTCCAGACATGATGTTCAGGTTTGGTGTTATTTGGAAAACACTCAGAAATTTCTATAGCATCACTTTATCTGACTCCTCTCCCTCCAGATTTTTCAGTGCTCTTTTAAACTTATTAACTGTTTGGCTTGTCTACTTGATCTTGGGTGATAATTGGGTGTTTTAATATGTTCTGTATCACCCTGAGCAAGGTGGTAACCCCACTGATGTGCAGACGGCTACATAAGAGTAAAAAGATTAGGGGGCTACATAAGAGTAAAAAGATTGGATAGGAGGAGAGTAAAGAGAAAGACGAACTAGTTAGAAAGAAGCAAAAGAAGAATGGGAATACAGGTGTGATGACACTTGCAAAAGTGGAGAGAAAGGAAAGGATATATAGGGTGGTGTAGAAAGAACTAGTCAAGTGGTTAAGTGAAGAGCATTGACATTGCATTTAAATTCCTGGAGGTTGAATCTGTAAGGAAAGTAAGGATATGGAAGCAAGTTTCACAGGCGGGAATTGCAAGAAAAGAAGCTACAGGAGTAGAATTGTCATCGGTATTTGATTGATCTAACTGAATGGGTGAGACCCAGTTGCCAGTCTGGTTGCACGAGTAAACACCTGTTGCAGGGACACCAGTGACTTTTCATTCGAGCAGAAACTATGAAAGTATTTATAGAACAGACAAAGTGAAGCCACATCAGTGAGGAAGTGGCTGGAGTTGAGCCGCCAAGTCGGTACCTATCACATTACTGATTCTTCTTTAGAGTCTATCAAGAACACTGAGATGAACAGCAAGGGCGCCTGACCATATTTGAACAGCAGTACTCCATGCACAGATGAATGGTTGATTTGCATTTATGCAGGATGGATTCAGGTGGAAAAAAACATTCCTGACTCGACACAGTGACACAACCTTCCTAGCAGTGGATTTAGCTATTGACTCAATGTAATAGTTCCACTTGAGATCAGAAGAGAGGCTAAGGCCAAGGAGGCACAGTGTATTGCTCTCAGGGAGACTTGCTTGGTCCATGCTTATGGGAGGCAGGAGAGGTTACCTGTGATGATTGACAGACAGCAGCTTGGTCTTAGGCGCATTGAAATTTACAAACCACTTTTTACCCCAATCCACCATAGAATGTAGATCCCTCTCAAGATCAGCAGCGAGGTTATGTTTGTCTACCATGCCAGATTTCTTACTGATGTGGGAGTAAATTGTAGTGTCATCTGTGTAGATGCCTACTTGGCACTTGATCTCGTCTGGGAGATCGTTTATGAAAATAAGTGTCGGGCCTAGGATAGAGCCCTGAGGGAACCAGCATTTGTACAGTAGGATGTGGAGGCATGCCCATTCAAGACAACCTTCATTATGTGGTTATTTAGAAAAGATTGGATCAGATCAAGCAAGCGTCCAATAATACCGTAACCCTGTAGCTTGTATAGGAGGCCAGTGTGCCAAACCCAGTCAAAAGCCTTGGAGATGTGCAGAGCAACAGCATGAGCCTTGCCGGACTCCTCAAGGGCCAGGAATATGTACTCCATGATGGTCGTTAGCATGTCGGCCGTGGACCTGACAAAGTGAAAGCCATACTGCCTGTCAGAGAATAGTTTATGGGCAGTAAGATGTTGAACTATTTCAGCATTGATAATGGCCTCAAACACTACTGAAAATTGGTAGAAGGGTGATAGTTGGATGGGCCCGAGGGTTCATCAGAGTTCTTAAATACAGGAACGACAGAAGAGGACTTCCAGCATGCAGGAAAACAGGAAGCAGAAAGGCTGTAATTATAGAGTTTAGAGAAAATGGAGGAGAGAGTTCATTGGCACATTTCTTAAGGACAATCACCGGGATTCCATTACCACTGATTGCCTTATGGGGGTCAAGTTTTGAAATTACTTGAGATACTATTGTCGGGATAATGTATACATCGTTCAGTTTAGCCTCAGTTCTAATAGGGAAGTCAGGTGCGGGTACTCCAGATGAGTCAAATGTGGAGTTGGATGAGAATCTGCGAGCAAAGCACTCAGCTTTGTCTCCTAATGCTGTGAGGACCTCAAATTCATTGATTAAGGGAGGGATAGAGGATTTGCTATTGTTCAGCACCCGTTTGCATAACCGCCAATAGTCCTTGGAGCCAAACTTACGGTCAGCTATGTGCTGTCTCATTCTCTCAACAAACAACCGCTTGGCGTTATTCAGGATTCTCTTGCACTCATTACAAGCAGACGTGAATAGGCGTCTATTGTGGTCAGGTGAATGTCTTCGAAATAGTTGGAAGTAGTGGTTCCTGTGGGCAATGGTGGCCGAACAGGCAGTAGAGAACCAAGGGGAGGAATGAGATTTGAGACGAAACTTCTTGGTAGGTATGAAGGCGTCAATCCCAGCTTTTACCCAGGAAGAAATCTCAGACACACAGTCATCAACTGGGAGATCAAACACTTTTCCACAAGGGACGTTGCATAGGAAATTGTGAAAGGTGTTCCAGTCAGCTCATTGGTAGCAGAAGGAGGTCCTTTAGATAGGAGACTCCTGGAGGGAGTGAGAGTGGAGAGAAATATTAAGAGAGACAACAGCATGATTGGAGTTGCCGAGAGAGCAAAGCTGCGAGACTTGGCAGGAGTCAGGTGCAGAGGTAAAGCATAGATTTAGTAGAGAGGCATGTTCAGAGGGAATGCTGGGAAAGTGTGTGGGGAAGTCCACTACTTGTGTAAGGGATTGGGAAATGGCAAAGTTCATGGCATGGATGCCAGCTGAATCAGTAACAGTCTTTAAGCCACTCAGCATGATGGGCGTTAAGATCTTCAAATACAAATATGTGAGCAAATGGTTAAGAGGAAGTAGCCTTATCTATATTGTCAGAAAGAAGGGAGAGCAGTCAGGAGAGGAAAGGGAATGGTAACAGAAGAAAAGGTAGCTAACCAAACTGAGAATTGACAGACGGAGACATACATATTGAATCAGGGGATTCAAGTGATGTGACCCTAGCTACAGGGAGGTGTTCACTAACATAGACCCCTAGGTCATGCATATGGACAGTGGAATCCTTCCTTAAGAAGGGAAGATAGCCAGTGATCGAGAAGTCAGAGAATGGAATTGATGAGTTGAGGTTAGTCTCACGGGATGCTAGGATGTCAGGGTACTTTTCATGGAGGAAAGCTTCTACACTACAAAAGTTAGTACAAATGCCCCAGATGTTAGTAAAAGAAATGTTAAAAGGTTTTAGTGATTTGAGTTGGACTGGTGAAGAATTTTTGATTTTGTTTTTCATATTAAGGTTTGTTGGTAGGGAGGGACCTTGAGTAGAGGATGCAATTGGTCATTATCCACAATATGCACTGGGAGGGAAACTGGCTTGGGTTGCATCAAAGTGTGGCCTCGAGTGAATTGTCCCATTATCTGAAACAACAGTCAGGTACATTGCAAAAATCTTGTGTGAAAAATTTCTTGTTACAGCAGCAGTCGGTCTTCTACATTTTAATATTTCTGGCCATTTAGTGGAACTATCAACTACCAATAGATAAAATGCTTCGTTTAATGGTCCTATGAAGTCTATATGTATTCTGAACCATGCAGTATTGGTTTTCTGCCAGGGTTGAAATTTTATAGCTGGTGACTTTGCTACCAGAGGACAACCCCTGCATGATTTTAAGAAATTTTCAATATCTTGATCCATTTGTGATCAATACATATAAAACCTCATTGAGGATTTCATCCTAGAAATTCCAGGATGTTCTATGTGAAAGTCTTTTAGCATACATTGCTGCAATGATACTGCTATCACAGTTTTTTCTGCATACATAAGTACATTATTGCATCATGAAAATGTGTTATTTCCAGTAATATTCATTTTACTATTTTTTTTTCTTTAAATTTTTTTTGCTTCTTCGTTTTTATTATAAAGTCATCTTTTTTTGACTTGATTCTTATTTCCTCTGTTATGGGTAGTTCTCCTACTGTATTGTATAATACATTATTGATTTCATTTTCACCCCTTATTGTCACAAGTGCTGTGTCCTCATAAAGTTTGCAGAATTTTTGTATTAGTCTAGATAGTCGATCCATATGACTCAATTTATTGGATGGTAAAAACTCCATTTTATAATTACAATTTAATAGAATAGTTCCCCAGCACTGCAGTCTATTCACTGTATATGTGAGAATATGCATATGAACATTAATGGATGATGGCTTGTCTGTAGTAGTAATTTTCTACCATTTATGAATTTATGAAACTTTTTTTATAGCAAATATGATGGCCAATGCTTCCTTTTCTATCAGGCTTTAGCTTTTTTCAGCTGCTGTTAATGATCTTGAAGCATGAGCTATTTATTTAGTTTTCATTCCTCATATTTGTGCAGTATCACTGCTTTAATACCCAAATCACTTGCATCTGATGCAATGACAATCTTTAATTTAGGGTCAGAATAACAAGTCCAATGTTAAGATTGTTTTCCTCTCTTTGAAAGCATTTTGGCATCTATCTAGCCAATACCTATATAACAAAAGGAAGCTAGTTAAATTTGTATAGTCCTCTGTGAGTGTTAACTGTTAATGGTTTTGAGCACTTTTCATTTACTAATATTTGTAGGTAAGCATCTTACAAGTCCAATTTAAAAAAAATTTACTACCATTTAATTTGGCAAAAATTTCCTCTGGTCTTGATTATGAGTAGTTGTATTGTTTCAAACTTTCATTTAGGCTCATTGAAAAATCAGCACATACATGTATTTTTTTTTTTTTTAACATAAACTGTTGGTGATGCCCATTCGAAATAGTATGTTTTTGATATCGCACCTAATTTTCCTAGTCTCTCTAATTCCTTATTAATTGGTTTGAAAGCAACAAAAGGTACACTCCTTTTTGTCTTAAATATTGATGTTGCATTCTCTTTTACTTCAAATTTACCTTTTGTTTTTTGTGCATATCCATAGACTTTTTGAGAAGACTTCTGGAAAACTTTCTAATTTATTCTTTAATTTTTCAGTTGCCATATTAGCACTGGAGGTAACAATATTTATTTTGTTGCAAAAAGAGTTAATTAGAAGGTCCTAAAGATCATATAATGTAATCCAATCTGTTTCAAATAAATCAGCTGTATTCTTTAATACAAACATCATCACTTTTTTAGTTTTGCTAACAAAAGAAATGTTACTAGTGAATTCACCCCAAAGTTCAATTTCTTTCCTGAAACTCCATGAGCAACTTTTCTAGAAGTTACTAAACTGTATTTACTCAATTTTCTCTATATTTGTTCATTTATGGTGGTGATATCAGATCCTGTATCTAGTTGTAGTTTTATTTTTATTATATAAATTTTCACAAAAACAAATTTCCTCTTTTGAGATGTTTCTAATTCAGTTTAAGACACGTTCAAAGTCTTGTTAATTTTTTCTTTATGATCTTTGAATTTACACCATGTAAATATCATGTTCACATATGTTTTATTTTTCTTCCATTTTTTTCTTTTTTCAAAAGGTACTTTTGTGTCCTAAACTCTCACATTTGTAGCATTTTTTGTTCTTAAAAAAAAACAATTTTGAAATGCTTACCTCCACAACAATGGCAAGTACTAGGTATTGAAGTGGGGTTATCGTTTTTTTTTCTAATGTTCTGTTAGAAGTTAAAAAAATGTCTATACTCTTTTTCTTAGATGGTCACAAGTTATGTTCTTGTAAAATATCTCTTCCTCAATACTTGCGGTATCAAGTTTTAAATTTACAATATGTTGACACTCTTCTGCTATTTTCTGGAGAGTTAATTTGGGATCGATTTCCAATTTATCACGTATTCTAGAGCTTATTCCCATGCCCTTATTAGAAGTTAAACCCTTATGATCATATTTTATATGTTCTTATTAGAAGTGAAGCCTTGGCCTAATATTAGGCATTTAAATAAATCCAGAGTTATTTCATTTAACATGAACTTCTCACATTCTTGTTTCATGACTCCTGCATAAGTGAGAAAATTTTCATAATCACACTTTGTACTTAGTTAAGACATTGCCAACATGTATTGAATAATTTACTCCTATCACCAAAAATTTTTGCTAGTATTACCACAGTTTTATCAAAATTTCACCTGTTTATTTGGTGGGGGGGGGGGTGCAAAATAAAATTTACATAATTGACATGTTGATAAAAACAAAGATTTTAAATTTGTGTGTGTATTCATCTGTACATGTATCTGTATTGAATAATTAACTCTTATCACCCCAAATTTTCACTAGTATTACTACAGTTTCATCAAAATTTATCACACCTGTTTTTTTGGTGGAGAGGAGCAAAATAGAATTTACATGGTCAATAAAAACAAAATTTCAAAATTTGTGTGTGTGTATGTGTGTGAATATTCATTCGTACATCTGTCTGTATACCAATATATGTTTGTATGTGTATATACTCATTTATTTGTCCATATATCTATAGATTTGTATGTGTGCGCTTCCAAGTTTTTTCCTCAATATCTGAATAAGTTTATAAAAATTTAAATCTAATGCTTTGTTAAACTTAAAATTTAGAATTTGCAATAAAAATAAAGTCAAGTCGATTATTAATGCTGATCTCTATTTTAATCAAATATTAATGGTCAAATAAATTGTTTTTAGAGCCTGTTCTTGTATCCTTCAAATTAGAAATTACATTATTTTGATTGGTCTACACTGTGTATGTAGCAATGCCTCCCTGATTAAGAGGTTTTGGCTAGTTTTGGACTTTTTAAAGCTTTCCAACTTAAAATAAACACCATCATATGATAAGACACAGGTAATGTCAAAACAAAATAGCTACTTTTGTAGTGATATTATAGCATATTTGTTACATATATATATATATATATATATATATATATATATATATATATGTGTGTGTGTGTGTGTGTGTTTATATATATATATATATATATATATATATATATATTATTTATTTGAAAACAAGTTATTTCTGCAACCTTTTCAGCCTTTCAGTATCTTCATGGGATTTATAATAACTAATTTTCCAATGTTTTCAAACATTCAACAGGAATTTTTATGAATATGCAACTGGAAGTTTTAAACAACTGCAATTTCAAAATTAGGTAGGAGTTACTTGATCCAGGTTTGCATGATCCTAAGAGATATTTTTTTCTGGTGTGTTTACATCTGGACATTATTTCTGATCTTTCATTTAGTAATTTCTTTGTTCTGCAAACAATATCATGGCTAACTTTTCTTCTTAGCACAATCGGCAGACATCATTACCATTGTAAGATTTGGCTTTTTTTAAATTATACTCTGTTATGGTACAACTAAAACTTAATTGAATTTCTATTGAATATTTTATTTAATTCCAAGTTTTGGGGGAAGTGTTTATTAATTAATTTAAAAAATATTTGCCCTATTCTAGATTTTACTCCTAAGTTGAACCAAATAATGCTTTGATTTCTAGTATTATTTTTCATTTGTCTATTGAACTGTAGTTGTATTCTAATTTGCCTTTATGGCCACTTTCATTTAAGGCCCTTTCATAATCTTTTTTCCTTTCATCAAAGATTGTTTTGTGAGAAGGACTTTTTGATGTCTTTGTTCTATTCCTTTAGGAATGTGTTTGATTATGCTAGTAGGATGGTTAGATGTAGTCTTTACATACTTTAAATTTGTGTTTGTTTTCATGTGGAGAAACACTGCCAGTTTTTAGATTAAATCCTACATCTAACTTTGTCCTAAGATTTGGACAACTTTTTTATTTATTTTTATTTTTATTTAAAAACTGATTTTTTAAGAGCTTAAAAAGTATTTTTCTTATTTCGTCACTTTCTCTTCTGTTGTCTGGTGCCATATAGTTGTCTGTATGGATTATTTCATTAATTTAATTTAGAATGTATAATTATATATATATATATATATATATATATATATATATATATATAAATTTTCAAAATTCAAAAATGTTGAATGAACATTTCAACATGAAATCCCTAAGAGAGATCTCACACCTCCTCAGCAACAGTCAGTCTATATCAAAATGAGAATAAAAATAAGATTAAAAAGAGAAATAAAAATAAATAAATAATGGTTAAGATTTGAGAAATATACGTCACAAAAAAATTTTTTTTGAAAATCCGTCTATGTTTGGTTTTGACTTTTAGAGAGAGTTGTAAGTGAAGAGATGGCAAATTGGCATATATATAATATATATATGTTTATATAATAATTTGGCATATATATAATAATATTATATATAATTTTTGCATATGTGTGTGGTCATACAAAAGCAATGATTAATATTTTTGGTGAGGAGGGATTTTTAATAATTCTGTTTTATAAAGTTTTTATCTTTTATTCAGAAACATTTTTACTGAGTTTTCTAGCAAGCTCTACTTGAAAATCCTTACTTAAAACTGACAAAATGGCCAAAAATCAGATCTTTTTTTTTTTTCAAGGGCTGAGAATCTTTTTACACTCCCTTGTATACTGAGAGCATTTATATCTCAAATTTTCTCTATCTTCCTCAAAACCATAGTGAATGAAAAAGGAACATTTGAAGTCCTAAATCAGAAAATTAAAATATGTTCTATTTTTACATCCTTCCATCATTGTTGACCTAATGATATTCTCAAAAGTAAACAGTGTAAACCTCTCAAAAAATATTCACATATTAACTCAATGTTATCAGTCTTCCTTTTGACAACCTTAGCTGAAATTAAATTGCTAGTCTTTCTATCTAGCTTTTTATCCTCACACACACACACACATACAGAATTACAATTGATGTATGCAAGATTTTAGTATCTGCTTTCATTCCTTCAAATGTATCTCCCTGATTTATAAAGCTTTAAATACTAGTTTCAGTTTTTTACTTTTATATAAGTTCATAATCTGCAGTTTTTATTGTTTTCTCCAATTTTTCTATCAAAACATCATTGCTTTCTTCACTTAGTTTTTTTTTTTTAACTCTCTCCACAGGTCATTTCTATTTTTGTCTTCCAGTTTTGTTTTATTAATTCTTTAAAATTTACAAATCACTTTTTATATACTGGGCTTAATATTTGAAACTTGTCACATTTATCTCTTCATCCAACAAACAGCCAAAAACAAACTTGTTGAAATTCTACTTTCACACATCTAAAAGTTGAATTTCAGTCATATTATCTTGAATCAAAATGTCTGTTCTTTCCTTCTCCACTGTTGAAAGGAAATTGTTATTTGATATTCTTGTTTTTATATCTGAGTAAAGTTTTACTATAAACAATGTTGTATAAACTGCTGTCTTGCAGGAAGAATCTGGTAGCCATGTTCAGTTTTCAATTTGCAAATGTCAAATACTTATTATACATTTTTAAACTGAATTTTTATTGAAAAGCCACTTAAAAAGATATTTGTTAAAAATTCCCAAATTATATAAATGCATTGTTTTATTTTATATAAACATAAAATCACAACAATTTTCTCTCTATATACAAATAATAGTTGTGTGATATCTTCATTATTATGTAATTTTTTGCATTATTCTGAAAAATGTCAACACTTTCCTTTTTAAGTTTTTCATTATTGTCTATTTCTTTACTATAAAATTAAGAGGTAAGAAATAATATGGAAAAAGGGGGTTAATTTACTGGATGTTTTTATATCAACACATTCACCACATATCAATTTTACAAAGTTAAAGATAAGGCAATGAAATTTTGATTGGTATAAATTTTAGAATTGAATAATGAAAGAAAGAGGTTTCATAAATTTTTAAAATTAATTACACTGAAGAATTTAAATTAATTATTCATTTAAAATAGACAAGAAATTAAATGCATTTTTGCCAAAACTACATTGTAACCAAATAATTCAACTTTGTTTTTCTTCCTAGAAACTGATTCCTCTTTTCTCTAAGACTTTCTCTTTTTTTATAATTCTTTAACGTGCATTAGAAATAATCTTTTCTTGTTATTCAGGGTGAAGCCAATTTTGTTTTTTTATTCCAAAAACTTCAGTAAACAATTTTAACAGTTTTATAATACATAAAAAAGCATTTCAGTTGTAATTATTTAACTGGGTCATTATTATAGTGATTTACTAAATATAACTTAAATGTGATGCAAGGCTGAAAGTGAGCACCCAGTGCAGATCAAACCCATTACTCAGTTGTAATTGATCTAGCAGGATCCCCATTATATACAAGTCATGTAAAAGAAAATAAATTTTCAAACTTTCCTTACATGCTATCAAGATAATTTGATTTAGTTTTTCTATTTAAGAAAGAAAAATTACACTATTTACATTGTTTGGATTGTTGTCCTTATCCTTATTGTCATATTCACAACTTTTTGGCCATTCTATGCTCTGGCCTTCTTCATGTGATTTTTGTTGGAATTTCAAACAAAGCATTTCATTTATTTCACTGGGGTAGATTGTTCTCATTCAGCAAAGGATTTGTTTCAAAATTCCAACAAATATCACCTGAAGAAAGAAGGGAGGTACAATGGCCAAAACATGATTATGACAATAAAGATGAGGACAAAAGTTCAAATAATGTAAATAGTGTAATTAGTGATAATACCTCATCTCAGAAATATAAAGAAATTAAAATATGATTGCTCAAGTTTTGTTCTTAAACAGCAATTTATGTTCATCTTTATATTTCAATTTCTCTAGCTCATCAAATTATTTCAACAATTTTCTTATTAGATAATGCTGTAGGAATCCAAATAAGTAAATTTTGTTCATCTTTGTTTATCCAATTACAATAAATCTTTGGAACCATAATAATTTATATCCTGTTTTTCTTATATCATTTAACCTCTTCTGTTTGTGAATGTAGAATTAACATTTAGCTTTGTGGATATGAAATTGATTTTCAAGTAACACCCTTGTCTAAAACGTGTTTAATTTTGAACTGAATTTTCTAAGAAAATTGTTTTCGTCAAATTATCTTTCACCTGCTCTTATGAGTTTTAATATTGCAATCATTTATAACAGCTATTATTTGTGTCAGGAAGTTCAGCTGAAGCAATTAGAACTGAAAATAATGGCCATAGAATTTGAAATTGTTTGAAAAACATTGCAGACACAAAACAATTCAAGAAATAAGTACAATGAATACAATTAGAGATCATTTCTGGGAACTATTAGATAACATTAAAAGAATTAAAATTAAATATATAGTTTAAAGCTATTTTCTATCGAATTGCAACATATTGGCTTTTGTTCTCTCTTGTGTTTTTCATATGTCTATCATAGTTTGTAATCTTCCAAGAAATTTCAACTGAACCCTTTATTCAGTTCAGTGAGGTAGATTGTTCCCATTCTACTCTGTCTGTACTAGAGGGCATCTTTTATCAGTTAATTCTTCTAAATTAATGAAATGCAAGAGTCTATTGTCATGAATTAAATAAAGAATTAAATTGAAAATTCCTGGAAAGTACAACAGCAAAATTGTTGTGACTATAACAACTATCATAAGACACTAGTCTGTATAATTCAGTCTATAATTTCAAGACCTGTCTAATTTTAATTTTTTTTTTCAATATGTAATTTTTGTAACTGTTGTATCCAAGATGATGACACAAGTTCAATTAAATTTGTGTATTATTATTATTATTATTATTTGTCTAATGATTCAGACAGAGATTATTGCTTGAAGATTGAAAAATATAATTGAATAAAAATATTTTGGTAGTTTATAAATATTTATCCTATTATCAGAGTGATAGACAATTTTCAACCTTTTCCATAGTATGAAGACTGCAGTTGTGAGAAAGAATACTGTTTTATAGAACACACTCTTATATACTGGCAATGTTTTTTCCAAACAAGATTTTTAAATAGATTCTCATTATCTGGAATCGTGTATCTGATATTCATTCTAATGTTGGTTTCAAATTCCAAATCTTATACTAAGCTAGTTTCAATAATTTAAGTGATTTTTCATATGCAAAAAAAACAATTATAATTTAGCATTATAAAATTTATCCAATCAGAAAGCCTCTCTTCTTCAGAGGTTAGAAGTAAATATCATGTAATAAACAAACCTTCTGCCATACTTATATAAGTAATTATTTACAAATGGATGAATATCTGTCAAGTGGTTATGAGAGAGCTCAAATAAATTTAGGTTTTGTAATGGTCAAAAGCCAAGAATATTGTGTTATTTTAAGTAGTCTGACTCTTCATATTATCTTTCCTGATTCTTGTGTTGTTTTTCTCAAGATTAACATTTAATGCTGAAAAACAGACTATATTTATCTCCAAATCCTTCTCTCTCTCTCTCGAGTTTATGTAGTTCATGTAATTCACTACCCTACATCATTTATAGAACTTCACTACTTCTTCTTCATAGAAGTGCAAGTCATCTTCATCATAGCCTGCAGGCAGCATGCCAAATATGTCACACCTGTTGCTTACATATGACCACACCTGCCTTTACTCATGATAAGTTGGTTCCCACCAAAATGCAGATGTGTGTTTTAAATGCCAACAGTGAAAGCAGACCAAAGTTACTTCAGCTGAAGGTTAATCTCTTTTCCACCCACTTCTAGAATTCTTACAAATACCTTCAAGACACAATAATCAGATTGAACTAGCTTGAAAAATAGGTTCTAATCTCTTTGAACGCGAGTACATTTTCATCATTTGCCAGTCTATGCTCGTGTGTGTAATATATACATCTGTACATGTATAAATGCTTTGTATGCCATATACATTATGATTTTATGAGACAAGTTAATGTTTTTACAATTAAATTGGTATTAATCAACTAATGTTAGTACAGTTTTCAGGATATATTTATATAAGCAATAACGGTGCCAGTATAGTATGTGATTTATCTAGTTTGAATGTATCCTACCTCAGTAAGAATATATTTATAGATATAACTATTCAGCTATTTATTGAAACTAATTATTTTCCGTAACACTAACCAGACAGTTACAATACTTCTTTATACTATGCTTTTTAAGGTATATGTGATAGAATATTGTAGGCCACATTCTAAAGGTAAACCACATACTATACCAGCACTGTAATAATTTCATGTGAGCTTATAATATCTATTGTTTTGTAAACTTGTTTTCAATGTGGGATATGAAAATGAAACATAAATATATATTTATAAATAAGTTCAAAAGATAAACATATTTGATTATAACAGTCTGGCATATGCATAAATAAATTTTCTTATTGTACATGTTAAGATGGATTTCTTGACATTCTTTAACTTCATTTTTTTAAGATTTTGATGATTTCATGCCTTTAGCCAACGTTCTAAATAATCTGGATTTTTTTCGCTGTTTACATTTCAACGCCAGATTTTTCAAATCCATGAATCCACTTTTCTTGCTTATTATTCCACTATTTTTTACTCAAATCTTTTTATGACTTTTTAAAAACCTTGTTCTTATCTCATTAATATTTTCAATTGTTTCTGTCCAAACTTTGCATTTTCCCCATTACTCAGTAACTTTATAATATTTTGTTTCTCTTTTGAGATTATATCTTTATGGTCCATAGCAATATTTATATTGCCCAAATTTTAAAAATATCAACATATATATTATACAATCCATCATCAATAACATTCATTTCATTCTTGACACACATGTTAAAATGCCTTTGAACTATAAGGTCATTTTAGTTATCTACTCCTAAAATATAAATATTCAACTACCATAACTTCTGACCTCTTGTTCATTTCAAATTTTGAACTGTTAATAGCATAAATGTTCCACTGGCTATTTTTGATCTTCTTTCCTTTGAAAATGACCAAATGATGTATAAGTGTTTAGAGCATTATTTATAATCTTGGCAATTTTCTTTCTACTTGATACCAAATGACTTTGAAATACACCAAAAAATTTAACAGATATTCCTTATCCATTTGTCAATAAAACTTGTATAAATAATACTATTATATGTATATCTATTTACAATATGATAAACAACCCCCACATTCCATGATAAAATCTCACACTGCCAAATAAGATATTGTAAAATATTTCTAATAAAAACAAATATTGGAATGTGCATTGTGGTGCAATGGATATTGACTCGGAATAATAATTTGGCAGGCTGAGTTCAAATTCCAGTTGAATTCATTGCATTCACTTACATGCAAATAACCTTGGAAAAGGTATTAACCCATCTTCTCCCCCCAGCTATGGGTTAAATAGCAAGACAGATTGAGTTCTGTAGCCTTGGTTGGCAACCAGTTTACCACAGAAAGTAACAACAAATTACTGTGGTAAAATCTTCTGCCCAGTCATTCATATCTCTTTCAAGACATGATCACCCAAGTGTCTATCACATATGGCAATTAACTCACTGACTAATTGGGTCAGGATAAAAGTCCATAGTATTTTCATTGTATTTTTTAAGTAAAATTAAAGGACAATATTTAGGGATTTGTACATAGGTTTATTTAACCATATATATGGAATTTTGTTCCATTAACTTTTACTATCCTTGAGGCAGCTTCATGATTTAATCCTCCCAAAACTAGGCATCTTTCTGTGTTTTTACAGGCTTCCAGAAAATGAAGGTTCTTCTCATTAACAGGATTTTGTATTGATAAACAAATGGCAGTCAAAATGTGCAAGATTAGGTAAATATGGCATGGGTAGTGGTTTATCCCAAAGAAGCTGTACCAATTTCTGCCAGGTCTTCAAAGAAACAAGTGGCCAATTCTGAATACCTTTCATTGATTGCTACCTTTTTAATTGGTTTTATTGAGAACCATATTGTATGAATGCAATATCCAGTTCTGTGGAAAGAGTTTGTAATGGACACTGTCCTTCTAATCTAGACCAGGTACACTGCATCAATTTTTTTTTCAGGCTTTTAGAAGGGTTTTAATGATAGCTCATTTCATTTTTCCCAGGACCTTTCTCACTGTATATTGTTGTAAACAATCCATTTGCATCACATGTGATAAATCTTTTTAAAAATGGGTTGGGTTTTGTCACATTTGAGCAGAGAATTGCAGATAGAAATACAGCTCATTAGATTTTTGTTTCCATTAAATTGTAAGGCACCTTAGAATCATAGCAAATCATGTATTCAAGTGTTTTCAAATACCTTACAACATTCAAATGGTATTTCTGTGATGTCATGTAATATGAATTATTTTTAGTGAGCATTTCAATTTGGTTATCATCAACAACTACAGGCCTGCCAGAACATCTTCCAGATTAAATAATCTACTAAACCTAACCAACCTATCTGAGTATTTTTTCTTTTTATTTTATAAAAAAGGCTGAAATTTTATAGTATACTCACTGAAGTCAATTCTAACTCCATGTCATGTTATTTTATGCATGAGTACACCATGAATATACAAAAAAAATAAACCTTTTAAGAGGTTTATTTACATAAAACATACATACATACAACCATACACATTGCTTGACTCACTGTCTCAACTTCAGTCCCTTTCTTGTGCTGAAGAGTGTTAATGCACTCTAGGGATAAGCAGAGTTATTCACCTTTTTTTTTTTTTTTTTTTTTTGCTGTTTGTTCCTCTCCCACTCTCTGGAAATAAGAGATTCAAATGATGAAAATGCATCTCATTTTCTAACAAAATTTTATGATAAAACAATTTAAAATTTAACTTTCGATTCAGACAAATATCATATGGAAAGATACATTCTGAAAGGTGACATTTCAATATATGTCACAAATATAAGTCATGTGTTAAACAAAATCATGCAAACACCTTCCATTGAAAAAAAACTAAATTTTTGTTCCAACAATCTGGTATATTTATCATATATCCTGAAAATTGAACCAACTTTGGTTGGTTGATACCAGTTTTATAATGAAAATATTGACTTACATAATAAAATCTGACATACTCTGTATATGGATGTGTTTGTATAAAAATACTTTATTTGTCAAATGGTTATTCAGATTTAGGGACATAGATCAAGAAATTTGCAGCAAATCTCAGTACATATAAATATTGTCAACTGCCAGTTTTCTTTAATTGCATGTTCAACATTTTTGGATTAAAAATTATTTTTTATAGATAAAAGCATTGGTTGAATCCAGTGACTTGACCCAAAGATTTGAGTTCAATACCTGGCTACAGCAAAAAAAAAAAACTTTGAGAGCTGAGTTTCAGATTTAAAGCTGGAGATAACTGATACTGAGTCATTATAGCTCATGAAATGAAATAAAGGGTTCAGTTTGAAACTCCAATCGTCTGAAGAACACCAGAACATACAATGGCTGAAACATCATGAATATGGCAATGAAGATGAGGACAAAAGTCCAAACAATATAAATAGTGTAAATAATTACAATACCTCATCTCATAAATATAGACAGCACTTGATACTTATCTACTCACTTTGTTATCTTCAATGCATTGGTAAGATAATAAACACTCACTGTTGACTGAACCCTTTTGATTGATAGATTCAAAATATTTTCTTTCTTTCTTTTATCTATCTATCTCTCTCTCTCTCTCTATATATATATATATATATATATATATATATACTCCTGATCAAAAATTTAAGACCACTTAAAAATCTTTAAAAAGAAATATTTTTTTTTACAGATAGGTTTTAAACTCCTACCACTTAAAGTTACCAATACTACAATCTAAAAGGTTATGGAAACAAAAAGCTACATTCCAAACATTTTATTTAGAAATTTACATTTTTATAAAATGAGGCGATTGATGCATGATCAGAATTATAAGACCAGGGGTATAAATTGTTAGATCCATGGTAATTCCAGTGTTTTTAGTTCAGTTAGAGATTAGCAATCACTGCGTAAAGGTGTTACCATGCCTAAAGCAAGCAAACTTACCAAAGTTAAGCATTCTCGAATTCTAGAATTCCATAAGCAAGGTTTGTCACAGCAGGCAATCGCAGCTAAGGTAAATCGCAGTAAAACTGTGATTTGCAACTTTCTAAAGAACAGTGAGAATTATGGAAAAGCAAAATCTTCTGGTAGGCTCCAAAAAATTTCTCCTGCATTGAGTAAGAGAATAAGATGGGTTGTTATGAAAGAGGCGGTACTTTCTTCTAGTCAAATTAAGGCAGTCACAGATGCTGATTGCAGTCCCATAACCATCAGACGGCACTTATGACAAAAAGGCATGGTAAATAAAAAGCGTAAACAAATTCCTCAGCTGCTTCCACGTCACAAGGTGGACTACTTAAAGTTTGGTTGTGAATACCAAACATTGGACGTTGAGAAGTGGAAGAAAGTCCTGTTTTCTGATGAGAAAAAATTCAATCTAGATGGTCCTGATGGCTTCCAATGATATTGGCATAACAAAAACATGCCTCCTGAAATTTTCTCCACACGTCATAGTGGTAGAGAGTCCCCAATGGTATGGGGTGCCTTTTCTTACAGAGGGACGATGGAGCTCCAGGTGGTGCAGGGTTGTCAAACAACGGCTGGTTATGTTAGCATGCTACAAAAAGCATCATTGATGATGGAGGGTCATCGTTTGTGTGTGGATGGATGGTTATTCCACCAGAATAATGCTGCAATCTACGCAGCAAGATGGAACTTGACCTTTCTACAAGAAAATGGGCTCCATCTCTTGGGACATCCTGCATGCTCACCAGACTTGAACCCAATTGAAAATGTTTGAGGATGGATGACAACAGATGTTTATCGAAATGGCAAACAATATTCAACAAAAAATGAACTTCGTGAAGCCATCTTCAGAAGCTGGAGCAACATCCTCCACACCTTAATAGAAACGCTTATTTCTAGAATGCCCAACAGAATTTTTGAAGTCATCAAAAGAAGTGAAGGTAGAACTCATTATTAAATTTAGTTGTTGAATGTTTTCATACACTTTTTGTACAATTTCATAGAATTTTTGTCTCTGGTCTTATAATTTTGATCATGTGTAAATCGCCTCATTTTATAAAAATGTAAATTTCTAAAAATGTTTGGAATATAGCTTTTTGTTTCCATAACCTTTTAGATTGTAGTATTGGTAACCTTAAGTGGGAGGAGTTTAAAATCTATCTGTAAAAAAAATATTTCTTTTTAAAGATTTTTAAGTGGTCTTAAAATTTTGATCAGGAGTGTATATAAACTAAGTGTATGGGTGGTATTACCTTGTATAGAAAATGCAATAAATATTGAATCTGTTGTGAATAATTTTATAAATTTTGTCTGTACCAATTTCAAATAGCACTTTTGATATATGATATTAGAAAAGACACAGATATAAAAGACCTTACAACATAATCCTACAAAATGCCTAATTATTGTATTAAGCATATTGATCCAACTTTGTAAGTAGGTAAAAAAAAACAGCTATCTTTGAATCACTTATTTTTGAAAGTGTATTATTGATTCATTAATATTGGTAGTGTGATAAACTTTTGATAAATAAATAATTGAAAACAAAAGTTAAATAAAAGCATAAAAAACTCATATTATTCTTTCTTTGTTTTATGTTAAATCTCAGCATTGTTAACACTTATTGGATGACCTTTGTAGTTGTAAGAACACTTGAAATATCTCTGAGAGTATTTCATTGCTTTTCTGTTAGCACTTAGGACAGATTGGAAAATGAAACAAAAGATTCTATACTGTCAGACCAATCCTCTTGACTTTTAGCCAATATATGGATCAGAGAAAACTTCAGTTCTTGTTTTTTAGTTAATTGGCAGAAAATTGAATTTGTAAGAGCAAATGCAATTGTCTGAAGATTATTTCATTAACTTTTTACTTCCACCTGTGGATTTTGTCTAATCACCAGCAGGTTTTTTAAATAGAAAGATTCCCATTGTTTTTAGTGATCAACTACAATGTTACATTGATTGCTATTCTTAATTGGAGAGTTGTTATATCAATTGTGCACGCACAACTATAAATAGTTTCTTTCCTGTATTTATATTCAGAAAGGATAACACTTAAATATTCAAAAATTCTAAATTTGCTTTAAAATGAAATATTCCAGGTGATTTTCCAACATGAGTTTAGAATATTGTTCATAACACCATTTAATTAAATTAACACCTGAATGGCATCTATTGTTTTGTATATGTAAATATATTTTTACATGAAATTTATTATAATTCAATGGGAATCTAAAAATAATTATATTTGTTGAAAAATACAGAATATGCAAATGATGCCTTATTGATGGTAGACACTAAAGAAAACTGAAAGAACTCCTAGTCAAGTTAGTAAAGGAAAGAGAGAAGAAAATAGAGGATGTGATGAGTAAATTGTTGTCATTTTATATATTTAATTTCATGAATGTTCATTGTTTATTTTTTTATTTTGTTGACTGTACAGTATAGTAGGGTCAGTTGGATACCATCAGTGAGAAAAAAACACCCTTATGCAACTCATTCTGACAGAAATTTGGAAACAGAATGCTTAGCATTCTCTCTGAACTCTCCAATATGAACATTTCAGTGTTTGGATGTTAATCTGAGGATAGTGCAGTAAGTTCAAAAAGAGTTGAATGAGTTTAATGGTGATTATAAAGGTGTTTGGAGTAATCACTAGTTATGGTGACATTATGCCTCCATTCTTCATACCACAGGGCCTTAGATTAAACACAGAAGTCTACATCAAGTGCCTTGAGGAGATAGTGCTACCCTGGGTCAAGAGAGTGGCTGCTGGAAGATCCTATGTCTGGCAACAGGACTCAGCATCATGCAATAGAAGCAGGAAAACCCAGTCATGACTGTCAGACAATTTCTGCAACTGCATCACCCTTTACACCTGGCAACCTAACTTCCCAGACTGCAACCTACTTGATAATCATGTGTGAGGTGCAGTTGAGCAAGAGACCAACAAAAATTCCTTGTAACACCAAAGATGAACTGAAGGCAAGGATTATGGCAGCATTCACCAACTTAAACATGAAGACCATCCAGAAGAGTTGTAGAAGATTCCAAAGTCATTTGGAGGATGTTGTTGAAGCCAATCAGACAGGTACAGAAATTTAACAACATGGGATGTGTTAAAATGTCTGGTGGAAAATAAGACACAGAAATCAAAAGGCATGTCAGAAACAAAATATGCCTCTTCCAAAGTTAGATGAAAATCTGGCTAGAAAAAAAGGGTACTGGATTGTTATGTAGCATCAATCTTCATATAAGGAAGTGAATGCTGAACATAAATGAAGAGATGTGATAACAGTGATTTGGTTCTACAGAAGGATGCTGAGAATACCATCAATAGAATGAGAAAGTTTTAAGGAAAATGGAAACAAAATAGACACTTGTACTCATAAAGTTTTGAAATTTTGGGAAAGCATAATGAGGAAAAAGGGCTTGGAGAATTTGACACTCACAGGGCATACTGAATGCAAGAGTGGGGGCAGAGGAAAACGGAGAGCAACCTAGGTAACAAGCTTGTGTAAATGAATGGTAGAACAATGACTAGGTGTGATAGCAAGGAAGCAAACACTGCTTTGAGCAATAGGAAGTTATGGAGAGACAAGATCGGCCATATTCTTGAAAGGACACAGCATGCAGAAGATGATTCCCATTTATGATTAGGACATTTATATGACACTTGAAATGCCTTTACAGAAACTTTATCAGTTTTCAACTTCAGTTAAAAGCAAGCTTTATATTTAAGAAATCATCTGGTTTGTAAAAACATTTTGTCACTCCTTTTAGGTAGAAGGAAATTACTTGAAAAGTAATTGAAACTCACCTGAAAGTGAGCTGAATATTATAGCACATATTGTACTGTATTTTCCTACTTTTAAGTTGTCTAATCTCTGTTCATGTTTAATTCAAACTATTGAAAATTTCTGTATATCATTTGTTTCTGAGGACCTCAAACTGCAATTACATGAATCATTTACATTTAATTAAATCATGACACTGCAGAAGAAAAGGTAAAACAAAATAAATTCTATTTCATTGAATTTAATGACCATTCTCTCATTTAATTGCTTTTCTGAAAGCAAACATTTAACCTTTCATGAATTGTCTGCCTTGTAAATAATCAGCAAACTCAATAAACAAATATATGAACTTGTATATTTCTTCACTTAGAAATACTAATACTGCATAAAAGTATTTTTTTAATCATTTTTTGTATTCTATAACTGAAATCACAATGTTTAAATATTATGATTGTTATAACTGGATCTTAGCTGAAATAATTCTTCAGAAAAAATTCGGAAAACTGTATATGGCTATTTTCTTCAACCAAGTCATTATGAAAACATTATCTACTTCAGATGTGCTTTAAAATTTTCTTAACTATTGATATAAATAATAAGCAGTAATGATAATTTCTACATTTATTTCTCTTAAGTATAGATCAGTTATTTCAACATATTATTCACCTTGTTAGTTGGAGTCAGAAGAGCACATCCACAAAAATAAGGGGACATCTGTTTACTATAATCAAGTTTATTTTTGATTCTCATGTAAGGGAAACTTATGTCTACTTACTGTCTGACAGAATTCAGTATTAACCTGGATATGATGGATATGTTATAAAACTAAACTAATGCAAACATTATTATTATGAGTCACCTTTTTAATATTAAAGTTATATTTTTTTAAATTTAACAAGAAACTTCATTTTGACTTTAAAATATTCCCTACTTAATGAAAATTATTGATCATCAGTTTTCAAATATAAAGAAACTATGACAAAAATGCTTTTAGTTAATATTAAGAATCAAGAAATTCTGATTGATTTTGATGGTATTAAAATGTTTATCCTAAGAATAGTGTGGCTACAAAATAATCAAAGTGAATATATCTCTCAATGTTAACAAAATCAATAATACTTTCTTGCTTTTTATTGAAATATTGATTGCTTACAAGTAAATCTTCCAGAATTATACGTTCATCCTTTAGTAAATTTAATGCTATTATTTTTATTTCGTGTTGTAGTTTTCAGGAAATTTTGTATAATGTTTAACATCTGCAGCAAATATATTGCAATTTGTCATTTTTTTTCTTGTTACTGTCAATTTTTATATA
Source organism: Ascarosepion bandense (assembly GCA_037127315.1). Taxonomy (NCBI): domain Eukaryota; kingdom Metazoa; phylum Mollusca; class Cephalopoda; order Sepiida; family Sepiidae; genus Ascarosepion; species Ascarosepion bandense. Next base: position 3,354,080 of record JBBBDQ010000570.1, read on the forward strand.
CTTTTTAAAGATTTTTTTCTTTTTATTATTTGACTGATCATTATTTTTATTTGCATATGTAAAGACTTTTGTTGATGTTATTGGAATGACCAAAAATTTACTGTTGAATCAGAAATTATGATTCATTATTCAATAGCTTGATAATTTTATAACATTATTTAAAATATGAAATTTATTGAAGTTATATAAAGTTATTTAAAGTATGAAAATTAAAAATTTGCTCCAGAGAAAATGTTTTAAACCATCAATTTCATGAGTGTAAAATTTTGTTTCCATTATTTATATCTGATACTTTTTATGATTTAATGAAGTCTGTATAGTTGAAAATAATAAAATTATATTACTTAAAAAATAATTCTAACCCATTTTTAATCCTCTCAGAGAAAATAGTCCCTGATGCAAAAAGTAATATTAACAATACTAGTGAGTACAGTGTTACATCATGGGGCATATTGGTCAGTCTATAAAACATCTCTCACTGCTCCAATTCATATCAATTTAAATTGTACTTAATAAATAATACAAATTCTCTCCTAAGACAATAGGTTCCATTCAAATTCTTTTAAACTTTGAGTTTATTTATATGTATCATACTTTCAGCCTAACGATGTATCTGATATTTTTTCTTGGGGGTAATTTCTGGCAAATTGGGGTGGATGAATATTAATTAGATCAGCTTCTAGTAAATCACCAACTGTATGGTATAATGACAGGGTGACTATTCGGGAAAGATTCTTGGTGAAAAGTCTACTTATGCTAGCAAGTACACTCTGTGTGTGTGTATATATATATATATATATATATACACACACATACACACACACACATAGAGAGAGAGTGAGACCCCAACCCAGCAATTTCTTCATCTATTCATCAGAAAAATCACCCATTAACTTATTTTCTTGTTTTTCTTCTACATTGTATTAAAAAATAATTTATGCACTTTACATTGGTGCAAAGTTGATTTTTTTTCTTCTTTCATTGTGTATATCCACCTGTGCGTATGTGCATACATGTAGAATATAGTGGTCATTTTTCTTGTCTCTTTATACTCTCTCCATATTGGTTTATAACTTTTTTCTCTTTCCATTTTGAGTGACAGAGACGAATGTAGCAATTCGACGTCTGCCTTCTCAGACAGTTGTTGCGCTTATTAGTTTTTAAATGTTCTAGGGCTTTCTTGAGTTTGGAGAATGTGTGTGTGTTTCATTTGCTTCCTTAAATATTTTTATTATTATTATTAATGGTGAAATGGTAAGGTAAATATTTATATCTGTCTTCATTTGTCTATTTCATTTTTTTTTTTTTTTATTTGATTTGGTGGTATCTTAACTATTAGGGCATTAATTATAGGCGGTTAAGTTTATAATTAAATTTCATTTATTGCTGTTTTAATTTTTAAGTATGTATACATACAGACACTTGTACATGTGGATCTGTGTTTTTATATTAATATATTGATTAATTAATGCTTAAATGGTAAAGTGTTTTTTTAATATTTTTGGTGTTATTAGCTGTTTTTCTACAAGGAAACATTTTGTATTCATTGATCAAACAGCCAGCACTCTTTTCAGTTGAAATTTATAAAATCTTTCTCTTAAAACACTTTTTAGCAAAGCAGGTTTTTGAAATCCAGTAGCTTTTATCACTCAGTATTAATGGCAGGATGTGCGTTGTGGTACAGTGGATATCGGCTCGGAACAAGAAATCAGGGAGCCAAGTTCGAATTCCAGTTGAATCCAACGTATTCACTTACACGCAAATACCCTTGGGAAAGGTATTAATCCGTCTATTCCTTCCAGTTATGGGTAAAATAGCAGGACAGATTGGGTTCTATAGCCTTGGTCAGCAACCAGTCTACCACAGAAAGCAATGGCAACCTACTGCGGGATAATCTTCTGCTCAGTCATGTCTCTTGTGAGACAGGATCACCCAAGCGTGTATCACGTATGGCACTTAACTGACTGATTAATGGAGGTTTCCTTTCAAACATAATGTGAAGTTGAAGAATGTTAATGTTATTGTATATATATATATATATAATAAGGCAAATGAATGACAAATCAGGAAAAATTCTTTGTAATGCATTTTGCACCCTAGGACTTCAGCAGGCTAAAGAAATGTTTTTGTATATGTGTAGAAAATGAATGCAGAAATATAAAAATGCAAACATTGGCTATAATTATGTATCAAGAGAAGACAAAATGCTGAAGATGTGAGAACACTAAAATTAAGATTTTTTTTCAGACATTTGAACATGCAGCCTAGCATTCAGTTTACCACAGGATTTGTTTTTATGCATTGTGTTATTTACATATTTAAAATTTCAGCATTTTCTCATTTTCAGCATTTCCTCCTGTATATAACCAATGCTTGCATTTTTATATCTCACCCCCTTTACATATAATTCCATCAACAAAAATATTACTTTTATCTAATGAAGTCTTTCTAGAGAACAAAATGCATTACACAGGATTTTTTCTACTTTGTCATTCATTTGCCTAACATTTTTCTGGTATATAAAAAAAATCATATTTTCCCATTTATATATATATATATATATATATATATATATATATATATATATATAAATGGAGGGTAGTTATTTGTCACTAATTTTTTTTAATAAAATAATCTTAAATAATACTGCTATACTGATATTTTGTTATGCCAAAATAATACATGTAAAGAAAAAATGAACAAAAATCTTGCTTGGCACTCTCAGAATATTTAATTAACAGGACTTTTGATATAAAACACATTTGAATACCAAAGAATGCCATTCTTTTTTTTAAATTTCTATCTCTGTAATCATTTCAGTGTTCAGAGTTGATAGCATTTGACTCAAAAACACAAAATCTGATAAACCAACCAAGTGAATTAATCCAGATTTAATATAAATGATTGAATAATAAAAGAATAGGAGCACAAATCATTTGAAGATCAGCTGTTTATTTTATTTGTTATTTTTTAAGGGTAAACTGTTGACATTATTAATTAGTTACAGTTATTATTTCAAATGGTAATCTGCATTTTTCTAATACATGACTAGTTTTCTCATCTTTTATGGCTTTGGGCTTTGCATGTAGTGCAGCACTTGTGTGTAGAAAGTGCATTGGTATGTTGAGTTCAAATTTCAGTTGAGGTTTTTGCACTCACTTTTGCACAGTTACCCTTGAAAAGATAATTTCATATCTTTTCTCTCCCCAGCTAGGGCACACCAGGTTCTCTAATTTTGTTTAGCTACCAATATAGGAGAATAACAATTCAAATTCAAAACTAGTTGGATGTGGGGTTAGCAACTTCCTTCCCTCTAAAAATATATTACCTGTGGAAACTACAGTAGCAACACCCAGCTTGTTAACACTGTAGCCCTATACTCTACTGGAAATCCACAAGGTTAACATATGGCAGACATAATGTTTTCAAATTTCAAGTTGAATTGTTTCAGTTTCATAATTAGTACTTTGTTTTTGTGGCTGATAATAAATTAAGAATTAAAAGCATTTTGGAAAAACCCAACTAAAACATGCAAAGTAAAATTGCACACCCACAAAAGTTGATTCAAACGACTAAAAACATTTTGGGAAAAACCCAAACCATGGCAAATTTCACAAGTCACTGTGAAAAGCAAATTCTGAATCCTGATTGGATATGAAATTGAAAAATGAATGGTGGCGTTAGTTAAACATTTTTCACACAGAAAGTGCCTCTGTCACATGACCAGATTTAATCTTTTTTTTTTTTTTTAATCATATCACCCCAATCAAGGTGGTGACGCCACTGATGTGCAGGGGGCTATGTAAGAGTGAAAAGATTGGAAAAGAGAAAGCCAGAAACCACATCCTAAACAGGGAACAAGGGATGAGCCTCTTCACCTGTTCAATAGACGTGGGTGGAGTGTGAACCGGGCGATAGTTTAATGACATTCTGTGACCACTCAACAGTCAGATTGGAGCCGCAAAATGAAACAACATAAATGTAATTTCAACTTCAAATCAGCCCAAGGTCAGGTTGCGCCTTGTTCTCTTTTTATTTTCTTCTTGCGTGCTGATTCCTTTTACTTCTTCTCCATCCAAAGACATTCCTACCAAGCAGACACACACATACATATGTCTGCATATTCTCTTTCAACAATTACTATTATGAATATTTTCTACAAATCTTGATACCCTTAACTTTCTCATTAAATATTCAACAAATTCTTGTTATTCTTTCCTTTTAATAAATTTCTATTTTGATATGAAAAATGTATATTTTTATTTTTTACACTATTCCACACTTATTCACACATTCCAACCTGCAGACAACCAACCTTCTGATACTAACCTAATGAAAATAACTTTTATAATTATGATGATAATTCTAGACAAAACTTGTAAGCTGTAGAGAGTTTGGTTATGTCTGACACAAGGCCAAATCAAATAAACATTAACCATCTCCCTACGGCTTCATTTTAATCAATGCAATTTATTTCGTTGTTGTGAAAAGTGCACCAGCATATAAAATATTTCCTTCTCAGCATTTATTTAAGTCAGAATATCTTGAAATTTAAATGGATTTGACAGTATTGTTTGAAACTAATTATATTTTTACAATTTTCTAGTATTTTTACAATTTTGTTGACATTAGAGCAATTTAAGTTTAAGCTAATAAAAGGACCCATTTATATTGTTAAAAGAAAAATATTTGAAATATGACTTATTCTCAATATTGCATTTTATAATGTGACTATTATTAAATCATGTTTATAATCATGTTTTCTCTGTATGCACAAATCATGAAGTATGTTTTTTTATATATTTTTATATTTTATCGAAGTAATTAAAAATAGTCTCATATATATTTGATGATAATTTTATTCTTTTCTTCTTTTATTGATTGGCTTCTGTTATTTATCATTTAAACTGAAATTATAATAACAGTAATTAATAATAATTGGTTAATTTTATGTCAAAATGTTTCTTCTGACATTCAGTGTTTATTTATATGTGTACCTAGTCTATGTATATTTAAAGTTCAAATTTTATTAATTTTAACTGGATTAAATGATCTAACTTTGTTAATATTACTTTCATTTCAACTCTTGGGATAATCTTAAGAGAAGATTAATTTTAATCTTTTGGTCTGGAAAGTGTCTAGAGCATTATTTGGCAACCTTCCTAGAGGTGGTGTCTTGGTAAATGCACCCAGCATTAGAAGTTTATCCCTTGTTTCCTGTTTAGGATATGGTTTACTGGTCCTTTCTTCCATTATCATAATGATTTAAATAATTAAACATTTTGTGATCTGACTGATCAGTGGCTATGACTTTTCATGATAAGGGTACATGGTTGGCAGTTTTCTGGCTGCTGTTTCTGACTGGTAATTAGGAGCCTGAACACTTTGATAGTTTAGAGAAGCTGTTCTGACCAACATTTGCATAATATCAGGGTATTTGTAGTGCCATGTCAGACATGGTTAAGTGTCCCTGCATGTGTTTCTGGTGAGCAACTTTGAGGCCACATTATGCTCTAGTCTTAGCTATCTTCTGGCAAATTTGTACTGACATAAAGGATAGATAGTGATAAATAGTTGGGCTTTTTTCTTTTTAAAACAAATTTTCTAATAGCAGATTCAATGAAAAGAAATGTGTAAACCAGTAAACAAAAAAATCACCTCCTTCCCTCCTCAACCTTTCTTTCTCCAATATTTGTGGTATTCATTCTAAGTTTTGTTGTGTTGAATCTTTTCCCTTGAAAAAAAACTCAAGATGTCTTCACACTTTGTGAAACTAATTCAGATTCTTTTATTTCTTTTTTATTATCCTTTCACCTCAAGTGAGGCAGAAATGCCACTAGTTACAGAGCATTACAGTAAGAGAAACAAAAAAGTACAGGGAATGTCAAAGAAAAGATAAGAGGTCAAGTAGATAAAAAAATGGCAATTGATATTTTTTTTTTTTTAATCATTTCACCCCGAGCAAGGCGGAAATGCCACTGATGTGCAGGGGGTTACATAAATGTAACATGATTAATTAGAAAAGAGTGAGGAGTACAAACTAGTTAGAAAGGAACAATAGAAAGCTGAGAAAGCAGGTGCGATGACAGATACATAGGTGGAGAAAGGGAAGGTTATGCAGCGGAGGGGAGAGAGCTAGAGGCCTGTGGTTAATAGATGAGTATTGACTTTGCATTTAAATTTCTGGAGGTTGTAGCCGTCAAGAAAGCAAGAATACGGGAGTGAGTTCCACAGGCGGGAAGTGTGAGAGAGGAAGCTGCAGGAGTAGAATTGTCGTCTGCATTTGGCTAACCTGAATGTGAATGGGTGGGACCCAGTTGCCAGTCTGGTAGCACGAGTAAACACCTGTTGAGGAGGCATCAGTGACTTAAGCTCATCTGAGCAGAAGCCATGAAAGTATTTGTAGAAGAGACAAAGGGAGGCCACATTTCGACGATGGTGAAGTGGCTGCAGTCGAGTCGCCAGATCAGTACCTATCACATTACAGACTCTCCTTTGGAGCTTGTCAAGAACACTGAGGAGAATGGCAGGGGCACCTGACCATAAATGGCAGCAATACTCCATGCACGGACGGATGGTTGACTTGTATATATGCAGGATGGATTCAGGTGGAAAAAACATCCTGGATCGACACAGTGACTCAATCTTCTTAGCAGTAGATTTTTCTATGGATTCAATATAGTGGTTCCATTTGAGGTCTGAGGAGAGGATAAGTCCGAGGAGGCGTAGTGTATTACTCTCCGGGAGAATCACTTGGTCCATGCTTATGGGAGGCAGAAGAGGTTGCCTGTAATGGTTGACAGAAAACAGCTTGGTCTTAGATGAATTGAAGTTGACAAGCCACTTCTTGCCCCAGTTCACCACAGAGTGTAGATCCCGCTCAAGGTTAGCAGCGAGATTATGACTGTCTGCCACAACAGGTTTCTTACTGGAGCAGGAGTATATTGTAGTGTCATCTGCGTAGATGCCTACTTGGGACTTGATCTTATCTGGGAGGTCGTTGATGAAAATAAGGAAGAGCGTCTGGCCCAGGATAGAGCCCTGTGGGACACCAACATTCATGCTGTAGGACGAAGAGGCACGCCCATTTAGAACGACCTTCATTTTGCGGTTATTTAAGAAAGATTGGATTAGGTCAAGCAGGCGACCGGTAATACCATAACCACGTAGTTTGCATAGGAGGCCAGAGTGCCAAACCCTGTCGAAAGCCTTGGAGATGTCCAGAGCAACCGCGCGAGCTTCATCAAGGGCCTGTAGCATGTACTCCATTACGGATGTTAACAGGTCGGCTGTGGACCTGTCAAAGCGAAATCCATATTGCCTGTCGGAGAACAGTTTGTGGGCGGTGAGATGAACTATTTCAGCATTGATTATAGCCTCTAATACTTTCCCGAATATCGGTAGAAGACTGATAGGGCGATAGTTGGATGGGTCCGAGGGTTCACCACAATTCTTGAAGACAGGAACGACTGAAGAGAATTTCCAGCATGCAGGAAAGCAGGAAGCAGAAAGGCAATAGTTAAATAGTTTAGAGAGGACAGGGGAAAGTTCAGGAGCACACCTCTTAAGGACTATCACCGGGATTCCATCGTCTCCACACGCCTTATGGGGGTTGAGTTTTGAAATTACTCTGGATACTACTGTTGGGGTAATATATACGCCGTGCAGTTTGGCCTCAGTTCTAATAGGGAAGTCAGGTGTGTGCGCTCTGGAGGAGTCGAATGTGGAGTTGGATGAGAATCTGTGGGCAAAGCACTCAGCTTTGTCCGCAGATGACGTGAGAACCTCAAATCCATGGATTAAAGGAGGTATTGAGGATTTCCTGTTGTTGAGCACTCGTTTACAAATCCTCCAATAGTCCTTGGAGCCGAACTTGCGGTCAGCTATATGCTGTCGCATTCTCTCAGCAAACAACTGTTTGGCGTCATTTAGAGTTCTCTTGCACTCATTGCGAGCAGATGTGAACAGGCGCCTATTGTGATCAGTTGGCTGTCTCCGGAATAGATGGAAGTAATGGTTCCTGTGGGCAATGGCAGCTGAGCAGGCAGGAGAGAACTACGGAGAGGAATGAGGTTTTAAGCAATACTTCCTGGTGGGTATGAAGGCATCAATGCCAGCTTTCACCCATGATGAGACCTCAGAGGCACAGTCATCAACTGATAGGTCCAACACTTTTCCGCAAGGAACATCGCAGAGGAAATCGCGAAAGGCATCCCAGTCAGCTTTTTGGTAGAGGTAGGAGGTTCTATAAGTAGGGGGCTCCTGGGGTGAGTGAGATTGGAAAGAAATACTGAGAGAGACTATACCGTGGTCAGAGTTGCCGAGAGGGCAAAGCTGCGAGACTTGACAGGGTAGTTATCAGGAAAGCAAGCAAATGGAAGTGAGTTCCACAAATGGGAAATGTGAGAAAAGAAACTGTTAGAGTAGAAGAGGTTACATTTAACTATATCTATGGTAAAAGGCTGGGACCTTGATGCTAAACTAATAGCATGAGTAAATAATATTAGGGGGGAAAAGTTTGTCAGAGCAGTTTTCATAAAAATACTTGTAGAAAAGACAGAGGGAAGCCACATCATGTTAGTGAGGAAGGGACTGAAGGCAGACTACCAAGTCAGGATCAATTATATTGCAGTTCCTCTTTTGAATTTTGTCAAGAACCTTTGAATTGTGTCAAGAATGGTAGATTTATGAATGTGCAAAATGGATTCTGACGAGAAAAACTTCCTGGCTCAACATAGTTCACTAACTATTCTAGCAGTAGATACAGCTATGGATTCAATGTAGTCATTTTATTTGTGGTCAAGGAGCTTCAGTGAGTTGCTCTCTAAGAGATTAGCATCATCCCTTCTAATGGTAGGAAGGAATACTACCAAGGAGCTCTCTGTTCCATGCTATCTTCTTCTAAGGCCTCAATGTTTATATTTGGGAAAAATGTTACTGATGTTGACAGTATCCAGATTTTCAATATGTCTATTACTCATTCTCTCAGTCAAATGGTGGATTTCCCTATTTGTTTCCTGAATAAATCTGTTTGACATTCTTCTTTACATCACATGTTCCCTACCTCCACTTCTAGCACTTGTAGAACATCCCAACTCTGTTCCCTTGGCAATTTAGATCATTCTAAAGTATCTATTGATATTTCTGTTATGTCATCTATGAGAAAGAAACATCTTATCTGCGTGAAACCATCGACACAGTGTATGAAGCATACAGAAACTTCGACGGATTCCGGAGACCAGAACACATGGCAATTTCTGAGTACATCATAGAATTCGACCAGAGGTATCAGAAGAGCACCAAATATAAAATGAGTCTGCCGGACGCCGTACTAGCATGCAAACTTTTGGATAATGCGAATTTACCCAACCAGCAAAGGCAGCTAATCCTAACAGCATGTGCGTTGGATGAGTTATGCTATGACAGGATGAAGTCGGCTATGAAGAGAATTTTTGGTGACGTCTTGAACAAAGTGAACACTCTCACACAATTGGAAAATCAAAACGCCAATATTGTGATGACTGAGCAGGAGACGGCTTTTCTTGCTTTCCCGGTGAGAGATAATGTTACGGCGAGGGCCTGTTTCTTTTTGTCTATATCTGTCATTAATTGCCAAATATGTAGTTCATTTTTCCATTCCTCATAGCTTTGTTCATTGAAAGTAGGCGGGTTTTTGTAATTTGAAGCCATAACTACGCTCTGCTACCATGAAAGAAAGGAACAACCAAATGGGGATGGATTGAACAAGGGCTTTATTCGACAGAGATGGTACCTCGGACCGTTCGTCACTGTCCCTCAATATGGCTGCCTGCCAAGTCCCCCAAAATCCCCTAAGTTCACGTGAAGGGGAGTCAGTTTACAAAGGGTCAGTTCAAAGGTGTAGGGGAGACAATTCTAGGTAGCCTTAACACCTTTGCCTGACTTTCTACTTAGGACAGTCTATACTTTGTTCATTTACTTTATTCTATCATCAGAGCTTATCCTGTATGATATGCATATAACTCCGTTCGTGGTTTCTATCATTTCTAAACTGGATTCTAACAAAACATGTTAATTTGATGGTATCTTTGCAATAGTCTTTAAGAAATGTGCTCCTGAAATGGCTTCTACTTTCTTTATACTCTGTCTTGCTGCTTCTTGCTTTCCTGCTTGTCAATTTTTAAGAACTCAAGCAGACTGTTTGATCCTTCTATCAGCCTATTAGCTTTTCACCTCATTTTTCGCAGAGTACTAGAAGCTCTAATCAACTCTGAATCGGTTAAACATCTTACATATTAGAGTCTTCTTTCATAAGCAATATCACTTTCATTTCTCTCGGTCAACTGCTGATGCGTTAATGATTATGGCTGAAAGAGTTTATCGAGCTTCAGATAAGAATGGTGAAGCTTGGACTGTACCTTTGGATGTCTTGAAAGTATTTGACAGAGTTTGGCATACTAGGCTTCTTCATAAGTTGAAAGGTTATGATATTTCTGAACAAATATTTGAAGTGATTCAGTTTTTCTTATCAAATCACAAAATGAATGTTGCCTTGAATGACCACTCTTCTAGATCTTTTGCATGAATGCAGGTGTTCCCTAGGGCTCTATACTTGGATCCACATTGTTTCTAATTTTCATGAATGACCTCCCTGATCTCATCAGTTCTCAACTCGTTATCTATACTGATGACACAATTATTTACTCCTGTCTTAATAGTAAATCTGGTCAATTCCATACAGTCAAACTAGCAGCTGATCTAAAAATAATTTGTTGTTAAATGAGGCAAGGAATGGCTTGTTAATGTAATGTCTGAAAAAACAAAAATACTCTCTTTTAATCATCCAAGGGATACCTTTTTACCTTTCATTAGCATAGTTGATGCTAAACTCTAGGACTAACATTTTCATCTAACATGTAATAGAAAGATTATATTGAAGCCATTGCTAAGCCTGCAGCTAAGAGCATTGATTCATTATGTTAGACTAGACATTTTTTCTGACCAGAATCTTACATATTTATAAATCTACTATTCATCCTGACTTTGAATATTGTTGCCATATTTGTTCTGGTGGTCCTGCTATATATTTAAAGACACTTGGCTTCTGGAATCTTGACTTCAGTCACTTTCCCACCATTGTGAAATGGCTTCCCTGTGCCTGTTCTCATGGTAATTGCTCTGATGAAATTTCCTCTATGATACCTAGACTTTATGAATTTAAACAAAGATTGGTGGTAAAGTCTCATTAATTTATAGTTGAAATGGTTAGATGTAACTGGAAATTCTATGCTAACAATTTTTTTATCACACTTCTCATTTGTGAAACTATCTTCTGGCAATTTTCATCTTCAAAAATTTAAATGCAGCATCAACTGTCTTCTTAGTTCTTATTTTTTTTTATTTCCCTTTCACCATAATAGTAATTTGTCGCATATTCTCTAACACTCATTAATTTCTTGTGTCCTAGCAGCTTTATTGCCTTGGAGTGAAAGGATAAAAAAAAATCTATACACTAATAATATTGCTATCTACAAGTGAGATGAAAAGGCATTTTTTCTTTTTGACCAATAATAAGCATGTTAAATTTATAAAATTCTAATTTTGCAGAGTTTTCTCTTAGTATTTTTTACCAAATTATTTTAATCAATACTGATATTCAAACCATAAAATTATTAGTAATTTTCAAAGCTATTAATATTCTTTTGTTTTGTAATATGTTGCTCATAACTACATGCAACATTCATAATTGAGACGCACTTAAAATATACTTAGTTTACATGTTTGACTTGTCCACAGATCTATTATTTTTCTTACAAATAAAGTACTTAATGATATTTTTCCATTACTATGTTTTTGTAAACAGCTATACTGTTATTTAAAAGTGTAAATAAAATCTCCTTTTTTGCATTATTCAAACCTATAACTTATTTAATATGCCATTTTTAATTTGCAAAGATTGTTTCAGGAATCTTCATTAAATGTTTGTTAACAATTCTTCAAACCAATCAACTGAGTCAACCAAAAAAATGTTTATTTACCTTTCGTAAAAATAAGACAAATTTTGACTTTTGACATTAACTTTCTTAAATATGTTTAGTTTTCTACTACTCTTCTCTGCTATCTTTTGGACAATTTTATAAGTCCATTTTCCCAGGGAAATTACTTTTCATTAATTATGGTTAATGATTTTTCTTTCAATCATATACAAATATTCATCAATAAGTCTGCAGCCTGACATGTAGTTGAAGCTGAAATTTTAGCTGAAATCCTCACTGTATAATGTTTGATCTATATAATCCATATTCACCATCAAATTAAGTGCATTGACATGGTAGAGGATTATGCTGGAAAATAAATGATTTTTATTTTTCATCTTTAGGTTACTAATACATTGATTTAACTACATACACAAAAATACTTTCTTTCATATGTTTAATGGTGGTTCATTTTGTTTGCCAAGAAAAAGAAATTGAACATAGAACAGGCTGGACCAGAGGTAGTTTTGCCAAACACCACAAATTGCTACAAAACCAAAATAATAACCTGAAAATTTGAACCACGTTCTTAAATAGCATTGTCAGATTGAGACTTTCATATGAATGCCATGCATGGTACCAAACCTATTCAAAAATATCTAAACTGTCAGCTGTATACAACCACCTTCTAAGATCAATGATGAAAGAAGACTTTGAACAAATGAAGTCTGTGGGACTTAGCAAAGATCATTCTTCTTTGTAAATTGTGGACTGGCAATACAGAATCCTAAAAAACTGTACTGAATAAGAGAAATCCCATAACTTGAAGAATGGCAACAGTAGCAACAACTAAAATGGATAGCACATCTAACTCGAGAAAATAATGGTATCAAATAAAAGGTTATGAAGGAAAATTTCATCAACATTGGAAAGAGTAATACCAGCTACCAAACTTGAAACACCTATTTTTCTGAAAAATTGTTTCAAGAGAAAGATTTTATAAATTTTAACTGAAAGCAGCACTGGCTGTTCATTCAATGAATGACAAAAATTTCCCTTTTAGGGAAATGGCTAATATTACCATTACCATAAGATTTCTTTAGTTACACAGGTATCCACTTTATATCATTTGTCACGTAGAAATAAGTGTAAATCATATTAAAGTGTACAACATAACCAAGCTGGTGTATATGATTTTCAAGTCTTGATTTTAAATATTTGTAAGTGTTTTGGCTAAATCCACAGTAATCTAATAATAGATTGCTTGAAAATAATGTTTTGATTTGATCACTGTCATCCTCACCATGGAGCATTGTTCAGCCAAAAAGGTTTCAGGACAAAACATTTTAGCTCAATTAGATTCTTGTTCAGTTATTCATAGTACAGATCCTCCATGAATTGATAATTTTTTTTGTGTTTAAGTTGCATTTTTACCTTTTTTAAAATAAGAAACCATAATATAGAGAAAATGTTACTTATTTTTGTACTTCTTAAATATTAGAATTGAAGATTAAAAATAGACTATTTTTGACAAAAACTTTCTAAAAATACATGTTGATATGACAATATCATGATACAATAAAAATGAAAGAAGTAAAACTTTTAAAACTAAATGCTTTTAACATTATACATTAATAAAAATAAAATAAACTTTTTGGCCACCCCACTATTACAATATAATCATCAAATGCACCTGATACTTAGTGAAAACAACCAACTCTTCAAACCCTTAAAATAGTTTAGATTTTTTCAAATTTTGCTGGTATATAAAGCAAATTTCTTAAATTCATTTATTAAGTGTGATATCACAATTTCAAGTATTTCGTGTCAGATTCATAAAACAAATGAGTAGTGTAAGATCCTAATCTTCTAATTAGAACTTAAGAATGAAAGTAGTATACTAATCTTGATCTCTTATTAAATTTTAAATACTAAATCTTGGGAAACACTTTCAACATTAGATTGCCAATCAAAATCTACCTAATTTTTAATTAAATCCCACTTCATATTTCATTACTTTTGGAGGCTTTGCCAAGTTATGGACATTAACCTCTCCTCAGATATGAACAATGTAAATAGATATCAAAATTGTATTCAACAATACAATAGCAAATCATTCCCAAGGATATTTCAGGGCATAACTGAAATAAATAAAACAAAGACATAATCCCTACATAAATATTATTCTCTTTCAATCAGAAATCCTATCATATTTCTGATCTCCATGAGTATTTTCAGCAAACCATTCTTTTCATGTAAATAAATCCTTTCATCTTTTGCGACAAATCAATTGTTTATTACTGTTTTCTTTAAAGCTTTTCAAAGAGCACAGTGTTATGAAGAAACAATTGTTTCTTTATATGAGAAACATGTCTTTCTTTTTTGTGTGTAGATTCCAATGACATGCTAAAAGTATGGATACAAATCATGTGAGCAATGATACAGAACCTGAATTCATTGTATCACTGAACTTTTTATCCAGATTTTCATTTGAGGAAGTAAATGAAAGAAAGATAGAACAAAAAGAATGGGAATAAAAAATCTCTGAATGAAGATTAGTGAATTATATGATGAAACAGGTAAAATAAATAAAAACTAAGAAGAATAAAATGATTAAGTGAAATAATGAATTAAAAGGAAGAGGAAATGGAAAAATGAAAAATATAATTTTAAAAAATGATAAAAATAAATTATCAGAAGGAAATCAAGTTTAAAGAAGAGAAATAGAAGAGATTAAAGAGAAAATTGAAAATTGAGTAAAAAGATAGGAAAGAAGGAATTACATTGTGAGAAATTCATCTAAGACCAAGAGCTTCTGAAATTTCAAAAATCAAAGTCAGATCGACAATGGCATGCAGGACTATTGACCTTTTTTTTTGTCTGTTTGTCAACAGCAGATAAAAAAAGAAAAAACCTTAGCGTCACAGTTTTACTTTTAACCATTCATTGCAAAATTCTATAAATAAAATATCACAAATCAAAAAAATGTGTGCTTTTTTGTAATGAAACCAACTGTTTTTATTTCAACTTGTGGATAAATTTAGAGGGAATCCAAATTTTTCTTTTTATACAAAAAAAAAAACTCTGCAGAATTTAAATAACCTGTCCTTATAACATTTTTGCTGTGTAGGCAATTCCTTTCACACAGTAAAAGAAAGAGTGGTCATTGTAAATAATCTATACCTTGAGGCAAAAAAACTCCTTTTCAATCTTTTTCTTTCCTCACAGTAAAACTCTGACCAGAAAATTAAGCTGTTTTAAAAGAAAAAATGAGATGACAAAAATAGGAGAGGGGCCATTTTTAGATAGACATCTTATTTTTGCTTCTTTACTTGCCTTCTGCAGACATGTCTTGAAAATTAATAAGCTGCGACAATAATAGAAGCATAAATTGCAAATTCGCCACTGAGTCTCGATAGATATTTAGATATTTTGAATGTTATAAAAAAAAATACATGAACAATTGACAATGTATGCATTGGGTTAAGATTTATCTAAAAAGAAAGTTAATATATTTTTTTTATTGGCTAACCCTATTTACCCTTGATTCAGAGACTCTCTCATATATGCTGTGATTAATAATTCATTTTTAATTCCAATCTTATCATTTGAAAATACAATATGAAAATGAGGAAACATTTTCTTACTTAGGAATCTCCATTCATGAACTGTTTAATAATTGTAACTGATCATAGTCTCAAAGGTCTATAATGTCATATTTTGTTTAGGAAATACACACTGAAAGCTAGAAACAAATATATTTCTCAAAAGAGGAAATGGACAAATGAAATACATAAAAATAGGAAAACACTTTTCAAACAGAAATAATAACAATTTCAAACAAAACCAAAAGAAATGATTAAGGAACACATGGAAAATTTCTGACATAGCAGAGACCAGATAATTAACATGTTGCCTCTTCTTGACCAGCAGTAAGTGGAAAAAGGACACATGCAACTTTTTTAACCCTGAATGGTCACATGGTATCAGGTTTACAGAAATTACAGCTAAACATATGTATGTGTATTTAGTAAATGACTATTTTTATAGTTTTTTATGGAATAAAAAAAAATATCTAATTTTAACACTTAGAGTTGCAACCAAACTATTACTAAGTAACCAGATCACTAAGCCTAGTAATGCATATACTGGACTCTAGTTTTTCCTAACTTTTACTTGTAATTGCTTCTGATTGACATCTTTTGTTATTTTCTTCTTAATGTACTTTAATAGTGACTGCTTTTTAATCTTATTTTCACAAATTCATTTAAATGAATGCAGAAACTTTGAGAGATTAAAATGTCAAAATAAACACCTGGCCATTCCTTACTAAATGGATAAATAAAATGTTTATAGTGCTGCTGCAAAATTCTCAGCCCAAAGTACTTCCAAAAATCTGACCAAAGAGCATTTTTTAAATGTTTCTTAGTTACAACAAGAACTTTTTAGTAATCCCTCATATATGACTAGTTGTCGCATCTTTTAATATTTTGGACTGCGACATACACCAGAATCAGTTATAACATAGAAAAACTTTCAAGAATATCTCTTAGAAAAAATACCCAATTTTTAAACATTTTTTTTTTCAAGATTAAGTTCAAGGAAATTTCAGGAGTTTACTTTTTAAAATTCCCTTACTTGTTGTTCCCGTTTCATTTTTCTCTAATTAGCTTTTGCCTGAGTTCATTTTGTTTACTTGTTTTCTTTACCTTCCTTCTTTAGCAAAGAGTTTACAATCTTGAACTCAAAGCTTTTACTATTTTCAATAATTGGAACCAACCAGTACTTTGCAAACTCTTTCTCTGTATAGAATGAAGAAACTTTTTTGTAATTGTTATTTCTTAATTTTTACTCAACTTTTAGAAGAATATTTTTTCTAAATCCCAAGTTTCTACTTCAGAAATGAAATTTGTTTTCTAAATTTGAATAATCAATTTGGTTTATAAAGAAAAAAAAAAGAAATGTAAACATTTAATGGATGCCTGATTTATGTTTTCTTTTTCTTTTTCTAAATATGCAACTTAATAGTTCCTTCCTGTTTCTTCTATGAGAATGTTATGAATTTTGTATTCTCAGATAAAACAAATAAATTTCTATCATTCATGAACCAGTCGTTTTAAAGAAATGGAAATGATCAAACTGTTATTCAGCTCTAAAGTAAAAAGCAGAAGTTTTTTATTCAAGATATATCCAAAGACTTAAAGAAGAAAAAATACCTTGAATTTAAAATGAAAGGATTCCTGGGTGTTGGCTTTGTATTTCTTTTTTTGTTTACTTCTTTTCTTTATGAAAGCTAGATTGATTTATCCAAATATTTCATTATCACTCTATTTCATACTTTCTGTTTCATGTTTAACAATCTCTCGTTTCCAATATTTGATCAGTGAATAGCCATTTTCTCTCAACTTCAGTCTTTGCCATTTTTCTATGACAATATTCAATTTATATAAGCTGCTACTGAAAGGTTTTGATAATTTGATAATTAAAAAGTCCCTAGCCTGCTTTTAGAACACAACCTCACAATAGACACTGCTGACAAAAGGTAAAAGCATGCCCAGCTAAAATTCACAACCTTTGGTTAGCACCTCATATATTAAAAGGATTTTCTTTTGTAAAGCGAATAAGAGTAGAGAGAACATCACCTCTCTTATCCTGATTATTCTATAAGGTGCATATGTAAACAAAAACTCAAAACTTGAATTTTGAATGTAAAATTTGAAAAAAAAACAAACATTTCTTACAATGACATTGTTAGAGTAAACATTGGATGCTGTTATCTCCCTTTCTAAAGAACTCTCTAAAAAGGGATAATTTAATACTTCCTTTATTTTTTCTGCTGTATATTCAGTTGGCAAATAGTTATGTTGTAATGTAGACCTCTCATTTCATTCTCTTTTCCTATATACTTCTTGTCACTATAATATCTCAGCTTACCACTGCAACCAAACAAACCAAGGGCACAACTCAACAGACATGAAAAACAACAGAATACAAAGTTTACAAATAAATTTGCACAAAATTTCCCTCTTATCTTAAGGAAAGATAATAACTAGTTCAAAATTAAATATGGTGTATAAAAACTGTTATAAATTTTTTTAACAAAACTTACAACAATCAAAAAAAATCGTTTAAGAATGTTTTCAAAAAAGATTTTAACAGTACATATACCTTAAAAAATACACTTACTTAATTGAAAGTTGAAATTGAAAAGATTGACGGATTCAAAAAAGTCACTGAGACTTCAACAAATTTGTTTTTTTGTTTGTTTGTTTTTAGCATTATAATTTATGTTTCATCTTCTCTTCTCATTTGTTTTTAGCCTCTACTTCTTTTTCTTCTACTTACATAGGAAACAGTCTAGTTCATCCACTGGGGACAGCCAAAATTCTTTGTTCATCTTGTGTCCTTGTCAGTCCTTGTATCCTTCTGATTTCTTATAACTTTCTTGACTTCTTATATTGATTTCAAATATAAAATTTAAGAAATCACCTTAATCATTGGTCAAAAAATTTCAAATTGTATCTCTTTTTGAAATTTTTAAATCAAGTAACAAACTTATTTCAATGGTTCTTTTTTTTTTGTTTTTAGAAATTTTAAAGAAGAAATATTACATAAAATTTATTAATTATTGACTAGTAACCATTTGACTTTCTTTCATTATTTTAAACATTTCTCTTAAAAGCAAATGTACTAAACAAACCTGGACTATTATATTTATCTATTTTTTCATCTTTACCTTTTTATTAAACATTTATTTAATTTACATTTTTTTTAATGAAAGTTTTATACTTCCCCTCAAGAAAAAGCTATAAACAAACTTAGTGTATGTTATTATTTTTAATTATTTTACATTCACTTTTTAATAATTTTACAGCAGTTTCTTATAAACATTTTTATAATAGAAAGGGTGCTGAAAAGTTCTCTGCTTCAGTCAGACAGAAGGTTTTTTTTTTAAATTTTGATATTTAAAAATGGGGTAGGCTTAGAAAGTTTCAGTATCCCTCATATATGCATGTTCTAGACTTTAATATATATGCAACAGAAAGATTGATTGAGCTGTTTTTTCTTAACAATCATCTGTGGATTATTTAAAGCTAAAGCATATTTTAGAATATAATTGTTCCGGTGTTTCCAAGCGGTCCACCATCAAAGTACTTACCAAGCTTCACAGTATCCAGTGTTTCCAAGTGGTCCATGATCAAAGTTCTGATCAGGTTTAACACAGTATCCGGTGTTTCAAAATGGTACACCATCTAAGTACAGACTAGGCTTGATACTGTTTAATTTTCGTGTCCAAACAGGAACTGTGATAAATGTCTTTGAATTATGTAGACATGTAGTGAGTGTCAGTTGGTTTCTGTCTTCCCCAAGCTATTTGAATTTACCAATTCTAATGTGTTACATTGCAGTCTATAAAAATTCTGATATACTTTCCCAAACTTGCTTACACATTTCATTTCTTTCCACCTCATCCTCATTCTAAGTCCTGTTGAACCTATAGATATATAATTTTAGATAAGCTAAATATGTATGTTGAAGTTCAGCAAATGATATTGATATTTTCTTTTTGTTTTTCATTTTGGCACACCCAAAAATATGTATTTTCATTTTTGTTATTCACTGAGTGGGAGGAAAAAAGATGAATAAAGAAAATGAATGAGTTGAATAAATAAATGAATGAAGGAGAGAAGTTGAAATGTAAGAAAGACGATTATAAAAGTAGTTGGTGTAGCAAGAAACCAAAAATACGAGGTATAAAGTAAATTTTAAATAAGGAATAAACAACTTAAAATGAAAACTAAGTCCAATTATTCATTTTGTGTTGGTGAATAATAAAAAAAATTAAAAAACCCATTAAGACAGAAAATTTTATAAATAAACATTATCCTCCGAAATAAGCATGTGGGTAATTAAAATTTGCTGAATCAAACAAGAATAAGAAATGTATTTCAATGTTTTTCAACATCATCAGCACACTAATAAAATTACAGAAAACAGAATAGATGCATAAAATAAGCAACCAAATTTTCAATAGTTTGAGTTTTGTTTAACAGCAAATCAACCTCTGTGGGTTATTTAATGCCAAAGAAGTGGGGTTTTAAGGTATTCTTTTAATGTTCAGTTAGTGAGAAGGTTGATTTTGTCAGATTTTAATGAAAATTTTTTGTTTTTATTCTTTTTATTTTAGAAAATTGAAAATGTCTTCTAGTTTTGTATTAAAAAATGTTTTTGATGAGAATAATTTTTCCTTCAAAAATGTGTTATGGTAATAATTTTTTCTTAAAAAATGTATAGTTGGTAATATTTTTCCTTCACAAATGTATATTTTTTTATAAAAGTCTATTTTTATGTATATATTTCTATAAGAGTGTGTTTTTATACTTTCATAGTGTGTTGACTCCAGTTTGGGTGGTTAACTATTTACCCATAGCTGGGACCCTAACAGGTGCTGCCACTCCGGGTCAGGGTGGACCTGAGAACAACAGCAATTAAGAGGTGGTTCCATGCTCCTCACAACCTTCCAATCAGAGGACTTGCTGCTGGATGCAGTTTACCAATTTTCAATAGAAAATAAAAATGTATCTGTACATTATGAATCCAAGAAAGATTGATTCATTTTCCTTCTTAGATTATTAAACTGATTAATTACAATTGTGCTTATTAAAATCATATCTGTTATCAATAAAATTGCTAGTTATTAAATTTCCTGAAATTTATTTAATCTGGTAAGCTTCAATCTAAATTTTTGTTATGATTTTTCATTTCATTCCAGCTGTACCTCTGTATCAGATTTAATAAATTTATATTCAATTAGATGATGTCTGGAAATTGCATTAGCATTTTCAAAGGGATAAACTAGTAGTTTTACTGGTATTTTAGTTTGAAATTGTTAAAACGTATTTCATTTTGACAAAAATTATATTTAACAAGATTGAAGATTTTTTTTGTGCATTTACACACATGAATGTATGTTTTTGGTGTAATGGATATTGGCTTGGAATGAGAAATTGGAGAGCCAAGTTCAAATTCCAGTCAAATTTGTTTCATTTACTTATGCACAAGAAAGGTATTAATCTATCTCTTAATCTTGAGAAAGGTATTAATCTATCTCTTCTCTCTCCAGCTATGGGTTGAATAACAGGACAGATTAGGTTTTATAGCCTTGGCTGGAAAATCTTCATAGTCATGTCTTGAAAGAGACCTGATCATCCAAGTGTGTATCACATATGGCCATTAACTGACTGACATGCGCAGTAATAGCATACTAATCTGATAATGCATTTGCTTATAGAAGGTTTATTCAGTAAGTATCCAAACATTTTCAGTATCTCAAGAATTAGTTGTGTGGCCTTGATTTAACATAGCAACCAATCTAAGGGGATTTTACTGTCAGTTACTTACTCAACACTGAGACACAAACAAGATAACTTCTGTGTTGTGTGGCTGTTGTATTCACAGAAAATATGTCCCAAGTTATACTTGTAAATTCAACATTTATTTATGGAAACTATTCAAAGGATTAAAAAAGTTTTCTATCAGCAAAGCCCAGATTAAATTTTGATAACAACTTTTAACACTTAGCAGAGAACCTGTTGAAAGCAGTCCTCATTCAACAAAAATAGGCTGGAATAAAAGAAATCAGTGACTGACTCAAAGTAACCAGTCGTTTTGAATATACTGATTGCCTTTAGGAAAACATTATCCAGGTCTGTTAGCACCTTGTTCCTCCCTACATGTTCTAGAAATGACTGAGACAAAAAATATTTGCGCAATCAATCTTGATTTGATAATATAATAATATAAAATTAGGATTTTTATAAATCTGGTTGAGAAACAAATCTGTCAAATATAAAAGACTGATCAGAAATTTAAAACTTTAAAAAAATATCTTCAAATATAAAATGAAAAATCGATAAAAGTGCTTATATGAAATAACTTTGATACAAAAGATGAATAAAAAAACATTTCTTCTTTTATATCAGTGAGAACTTCACTAACAAGCAATGGATATGTATAACTAATTTAGAGTTGAAAATCAAGGATGACTGTCCAAAGTCATTTAATTACCAAAATTTGCTTAAAGTGACAAAGGATTTTAATTTTTGCTTCTTCACATTTCAGATTTGCACAGCAATGACCTTTTAAACTTTAAATAATTCTCCAAACTGATCACAAGAAAATTTAATTGAATATATATCAGAATTTCTTCTAAATTGATGGCCCTATTTTCCAAGTCTTTTTTTCTTTTTAATTCCAATCTGTCCATTTAAAATATAAAATGTAAAGGAAGTAATATAACTTAACTTCCAATTTTCAAATTATTATATTCAACATGAAATGCAAAAAATATCAACTTAAAAAAAATCAGAAAAAGTTTATTTCCTCTTACTTCCAAACAAACATATATATCTGTTATAGAAAAATCGAATGCGTTGGTTAAACCAACAGACAACTTGCCAAAAACCTAATATTCTTAAGTGCAAATCTCAACCAAAAAAGAAAAGAGAAAGACCCAAAGGCAGACATCTAACTACTCAATAAAGAAAAGTTGTCAACACCTAGATTACCTAAACAGAGCAAAAAACACTTTACAACGCTAACTACTATCAAAGGACATCCCAGGTTGTTACTAAAGTTTCATGTTCACATGATTTTCTGATAACTATATATATATATATATATAGTGTATCAAGGCAGCAGATAATTTTTTAAACATATTGTTAAATATGAATGTCTATTATGTTTAATCATGAGCCATTCTAAACATCGTATTTTGGCTTTAATTTCAGACAATAATTGTCCAACATTTGGATATTGTTTTTATTATGCTGGTTGTAAGCTTTTAGCTCACATGATCCATCTTCAGAGTGGTTACAAGGGCATTAACATAAAAACATCCACCATCAAATATCTTGTGTTGACATAAATAATTGCTACTAATAACCCTACAATGACACAACTAAATCCTCTACAGAAAACCAATGTAGTGTATCAGTTTACATGCCTGTTCAGAGATTGTATCTATGATACTAATAATAAACCTACTACATATATTGGTTTTACTACAACCATGCTCTCTCGTAGACTTACCTGCCACCTTTCTAATCATAGATCAATTAAACAACATTTCTTACAATAACATAGCCATGTATGTAATATTATACAGATTTTAGTTTATAACACAATAATACTCACACATACACACAGTAAAAAGAACCTTCAGATATTGGGGGCCATCTACATTAAGTCAAAGCAACCACCACTCAATAAAATCACATTTCAATCTAGTCACAACAAATTACATTGCATTTAGACCTATGGTTCTGTTGTTAACATTTTGGTCTCTGACGTGGTGTGCTGTCATAGAACCACATTACAAATTTATGACCTGCATCTGCTATTTAGTGACTGTTATCGTTGCATAGCAATGTTTATGTCAACACAAGATAATATCATCTTTGATAGAGGATAATGTCCCTGTAACCACTCTGAAGATGGCTCATGTGAGCTAAAAGCTTAGAACCAGCGTAATAAAAAAATATCCAAATATTGTAAAATTTTTGTCATTATTTTCACCTGAAATTAAAACCAAAATACGATGTTTAGAATGGTACATGATTAAACATAACATGCATTCATTGTCTGAATTTAACACACATATATATATTTATATATACATATGTTTAAAAAAAAAAATATATATATTCTAATTGATTTCTTTCAAATTCCTGTTATCTCAACTTTCACTTGCATATCTATTTTGTCAATTGTGTATCAGTTATTTCTTGTAGCTCAATTATAGAAAGTAAAATATATTTGTTTTACTTATCTCAAATTAAGTCTGGCAATTTGTTGTTTTCGTATTCAAATCACACTGTATTCATAAATGCTAGAAAAGGCCAAAACATTAGATTTTTAAAAGAAACAAAACACTTAAATATTTCTTTATACAAATAAGGTTATGATGTATTATAATATCAGTCATTCGACTGGAGCTCAAATTAAATCATCCACTAACATAAACAATTACAATCATAGTTATTTCCCCTGCGCTAACTGCTGCTAATGAGAAATTCTATTTACTAATGGTTGATGACTTGTATTTTATCACTTCTGAATTATATAATCTATTTTGATATTTATTAAATATTGCAATAAGAGATTGAAGAAATTTTATTGAAATTGATAGAATCTTAGAGATTCTTCCTTGCTGCTTTGACAACTCGAGAAGTGAAAATGATTGGAATAATCCCAAATGCAGGAAATTCAATGCTAACAGAATAGGATTTTGCTACTTGTTGCTAATGCCAGACATTATCAGTTATAAAAATCAGGACACAAATAGTTTGATTTTCAGAAAAAGGGAAGTTTCTAATAAAGCATTTTAATAAAATTCCATATTAAAATGAAATTTATCTTGATTTCATTATTTATTTTTTCTCATATATTTGATGATTTTATGCAACCTCAAGTGTGATTTCTATTTAATTCTAATATTCTTTGGTTGGTCCAAATTCTGATGACAATGAAACTGTTATGTCTGGTATATCTTGCAGTTTCAATACTCGATATATGGTACACCCTTACGTGTGACATAATGGAGTGCCAACAGTTATCCATTTAGCACTTAAATACAACTCAGCTAATTTGCATAGGATACCACACAAACAATGTTTTTTATGAAGAATTCTTAGTATCTTTATATTAATGCTCTCATTTGTACAATCCCATTTTGGCCATAATACTTTATACAACTCTAAAATATAGAGAAATTGCAGTTACCTACATTTATTATATGACATTGTTGCTATGAAGACATGGTCTTCATATTTATTTTAGTATTCTTACATTTTACCTCTTTTCTCAGTCACTCTTTATATAAAAATTATATATGACTGAAATTCTTAAACTACTGAATACACTAATTTGTATACAAGAAAAAAACTTTTCATCCACTAAAAATTAGCTGATTTAAGTTTGTACAATAATTGATAAAAGTTAATAAAAATGCCATCATTGCCCAAGGACTATCTTTATTATACATTGTGTAGCATAGCAGTTATTGGTACAAAAATTTGGTTTGGCATGCTGAGTTCACATTCCAGCCAAAGTCATTGCATTCATGTTTACCCTTATATGCCCTTTGCAAAGGTACACATCACCCCCACCCATTCTCACAATGTGTCAAATAACTGGGTAGCTTGGGCTTGGTTGGCAACAGTCTAGCAGAAGGACAGCTCTGAATTTAAAATGGTTGGGTGTATGCTGGACATTCCATACCACTATAGAAACCACAGCCTCAGCAACCAAAGCGCTGAGGCTGTGTTCCTAAAATTTTTCAATTGTAGTTTTTTTGTCATTATATATTTTAATAAATCCTTTTGTTTGCTAGTGTAAATGTGGTTCAGTGATAAAAGGAATTGTTGTGAGAGAATTATAAGATAATTAAGTGTTATCTTAAAAAAAACTTCAGTGAGCACAACAATAACAAAAAACGCATGAGACTCGAGTCCTGATCATTGCAGAAGAATTTATCAGTCTGCCAAAAGTGCTAGTCAATTAAGAGAATCTTTATACTATGTTAATTAAGTCTTAGAGAAATTTAGAATCCTTAAAGACATTGTCTTTAGCAAGAAGTTCTTGACAATCACCTTTAATCAAATCAGCATGGTAGAAATTAGAGATTAATGATGAGACATACAAGATCAATTCCCAGCTATTCTGACAAACTACATCTACCAAATGCTTTGGGGTTAACTTCAGTAACATTCACACAGACTCCCATAACCACTTTAATGAAGGTGCTGGATTGTCTTGTAAATATATGCCATTAGTGATTCAATCAAATTAGACTTGTCCAACATTCATAGAAAATGATAAAGGTTATCTTCCTTCCACATGAACCGACTAGTACCTGACATTTTATAAAACTAACTTCTCCTTTGTGTTAAGCATGAGTATACATTTTTCTCTTTTTATTATATATGCAAACTTAATTTGAAAGTGTCTGTCATTGATGTAATAAAATTATATGTTGCATTTTTGCAGAATTATTTAGTCTTGAGTATTATCATAACTTGTACATTAAAAATACTCAGAATGAATCTCTTTATGTTACAAGGAATAGTATTTAATTTATTAATTTAATTTTACTTCTACTAAGTGCAAAGAAATGAAACAGTGGATACCAAAAAACAAGAATTCTTCTATTGATCTCTAAAATTTCCCTTCCACTGAATTTCTGACCAATGCTGATCTACAGTCAAACTTTAAGAAAATGGCTTTGTCCCAAATTAATCAGAATCAACTCTGATTCAATAAGTTTGCTTACATTTGTGTGTAGATTTGAAAAAAGTTCTCCTTAGAGTGCAGAGATTATCAATATAGATTTTTGTAATCCTGTGAGTTAATTCATTCGAATTTTGCTTGAAAAAGTTAACCTTGCATAACAAAAATACCAAAGAAATTTCAAAGTAGTTATTTAAGTTGTAATTATACTTTCGTTAGATCAAACAATTAGATACAAGATGAAGCTTTTCAAATTATGAACCATTTCAATTTCTGTTTCTTAAGATCAGTAAATATATTCTAGATTCTAATAGGTACATATTAGTCAAATTAATGACAAAGTGGAAAATATTTTTCTATCATGCCAATTTGATTAAAGGTGATTGTCAAGAACTTCTTGCTAAAGACAATGTCTTTGAGGATTCTAAATTTCTCTGACTTAACATAGTATACAGATTCCTTCTTTAGAACTTCATTGGACTAAAAAATGTTTTGTTGATGGAATTATATGTGTAAGAAGGAGATACCTGTATAATTATTTATAATTTATGTATTTTAATCTCCCATGCGTACATGTATAATTATTTAATACTATCTTTATTTTCATTGGTTCTATAATAAAATACTAAATTGTTGGTTTATAATTGTTTTTTTTTACTAGCAACCTCTAAGTAACAGTGTGTATCTATGTATATGCATGCAATACACGTTTTCCATATGCTCATAAAACACACATAAAATGTTTTTCGTATGCTTATAAAATTGTGAACATTTAATATTTTGTAAAAAATACATTTTTTTGTAAAAAATTAAAAAAAAAGATTTTTTTTTTCATTAAACAAATATCAAGAAATAAAACCAGAGAATAATTTTAAAACTGCTTGAGTTAGATAAGAATGTGACTTTTTAGTACAGTTAAAGGTTTTTTTTTTTTTGTTTGTTTGTTTTTTATGGGAAATGTTTTTACATGCTTTACAATGCATGTGTATTAATCACTGACTAATATAAAAACTGAATAATGTTAATTTTAAAATAAATTATATCAACACATCTAAAAGCCTTACTGGAAAACAAATATCATGAGTCATAATCACACATGCATACATGTCTATTTATCTATTTATTTTATTTGAAAATTACTTTTAATCAATACTTGTATTTTTTTTTTTTTAAATCATTTCACCCCGAGCAAGGCAGAAATGCCACTGATGTGCATAACTGTAAAAAGATTAATTAGAAAAAAGTGAGGAGTTCAAACAAGTTAGAAAGGAGCAATAGAAAGCTGAGAATGCAGGTGCAATGACAGATACATACGTGGAGAGAAAGGGAAGGATATACGGGGGGTGGGGAGAGAGCTAGAGTCCAGTGGTTAATAGATGAGTATTGACATTGCATTTAAATTTCTGGAGGTTGTAGCTGTCAGGAAAGCAAGAATATGGGAACGAGTTCCACAGGCGGAAAGTGCGAGAGAAGAAGCTGCAGGAGTAGAATAGTCGTCTGCATTTGGCTAACCTGACTGTGAATGGGTGGGGGCCAGTTGCCAATCTGGTTGCATGAGTAAACACCTGTTGAGGAGGCACCAGTGACTTAAGTTGGTCTGAGCAGAAGCCATGAAAGTATTTATAGAACAGACAAAGGGAGGCCACATTTCGACAGTGGGGAAGTGGCTGCAGTCGAGCTGCCAGATCAGTACCTATCACATTACAGACTCTCCTTTGGAGCCTGTCGAGAACATTGAGGAGAATGGCAGGGGCGCCTGACCATAAATAGCAGTAGTACTCCATGCACGGATGGATGGTTGACTTGTATATATGCAGGATGGATTGAGGTGGAAAAAACATCCTGGATCAACATAATGACCCAACCTTCTTAGCAGTAGATTTAGCTATGGATTCAATATAGTGGTTCCATTTGAGGTTTGAGGAGAGGGTAAGGCCGAGGAGGCGTAGTGTGTTGCTCTCAGGGAGAATCACTTGGTCCATGTTTATGGAAGGCAGGAGAGGTTGCTTGTGATGGTTGACAGACAACAGCTTGGTCAAGCTACTTCTTGCCCCAATTCACCACAGAGTGTAGATCCCGTTCAAGTTCAGCAGCGAGATTATGTCTATCCGCCACGACAGGTTGCTTACTGGTGCGGGCGTATATTGTGGTGTCATCTGTGTAGATGCCTACTTGGGAACTGATCTCATCTGAGAGGTCGTTGATGAAAATAAGGAAGAGCATCGGGCCCAGGATAGAGCCCTGTGGGACACCAGCATTCGTGCTGTAGGATGAAGAGGCATGCCCATTCAAAACGACCTTCATTTTGCGGTTATTTAAAAAAGATTGGATTAGGTCAAGCAGGCGACCGGTAATACCGTAACCCCATAGCTTGCATAGGAGACCAGAGTGCCAAACCCTGTCGAAAGCCTTGGAGATGTCCAGAGCAACCGCGCGAGCCTCGTCAGACTCATCAAGGGCCTGGAGCACGTACTCCGTTACGGTTGTTAGCAAGTCGGCCGTGGACCTGGCAAAGCGGAAGCCATATTGCTTGTCACAGAAGAGTTTGTGGGCAGTAAGATGTTGAACTATTT
Organism: Ascarosepion bandense; assembly: GCA_037127315.1. Taxonomy (NCBI): domain Eukaryota; kingdom Metazoa; phylum Mollusca; class Cephalopoda; order Sepiida; family Sepiidae; genus Ascarosepion; species Ascarosepion bandense. Next base: position 3,382,896 of record JBBBDQ010000570.1, read on the forward strand.
CAGCATTGATTATGGCCTAGATATTCTCTTTTTAATTAAACACACACACACACACATATATATATATATATATATATTTCTAGCGGCCTGATTATTTGAGAAATTTTGCTAAAAATATGTGCCATTCAGCAGGATTTGAACCTGCCACCCGAACAACATAGGGGAAACTGCTAATTGATCTGGTGCATCTAAGACTGCTCAACCACAAATGATTTCACAATTTAATTGAATTTAAAAAAAAAAAAAGCCATATATACACAATTTTCAATTTTTCGTAAATAACCATCTCTGCTCTGAGATGTATCATAATGTAAACAATGTTATAGAAAATTCCAGAGATTAACAACCAACATATGTAATTTATTTGTTTGAATATCATTTTTAATCAATACTTGTATTTGAGTAGATATTTTGTATTTAATTAAACAGTGTGTATATATATATATATATATATATATATATATATATATACACACATCTAGCAGCCTGAATATTTATGAGAAATTTTGTTATGAAAATGTGTGTCATTCAGCAGGATTTGAATCTGCGTCTTCTAACAACATAAGGGAAGCCACCAATTGATCTGATTCATCTTAGAAGGCTTGATTTAACTTCGATTAGACTGTGGGATCATACATGGCCAAGCAGTTGAATGTGATAATGAATGGAGGCATAATGTTGTGATCACTGCACACACCATGATGTTGACTTGATCATTCGACTCTTTTCAAATCTTTTGCACTGTCCTCAGATTGACTCCCACTTTGAAAGGTTCATATTTGGGCTTCCAGCATGAATGCCAAGCAGTACAGTATGTTGTTCCTAAATTTCTGGCAGAGTGAATTTTGTCATAGTGAACTTTTGCTTACAGATGATACCAAACTGATCCTACTATACTGTGCAGTCAACAAAATCCAAAACAAACATGTGAGAAGTTAAAAATATAAGATGGTGACAATTTACCCATCGCACTCTGTATTAAAATTCAAAGCTATTTAAAAATAAACACCAAATAAAATTAGGATTTTTTTTTTTTGTTGTTTTTGCCTTTGTTTCTAACATTTTTTTTATTTTTATAGGTTATATATTTTAAAGAGATTTCCTCACTTCCATATTTTAAAATTCATTTGTGTTGAACTTATTTTGCTGAGAATATAATGTACTGGTTACTTTTTATCATGTAGATTTACTTTGAGTCAGAATGGATTAAAACTTATATTTCTGTTGACTTGAAAGAACAGATTCTACAGTTTTGTTTTTATAAAATATTTATGTTGACCTGTGATTATTTTTCTTTGCAAATATAACATGAATGTGCAGTTGGTGTAATAGTTAGCAACTTAAAGAAGGAATTGGCAAGTCAAGTTGGAATTCCTGCTGAGTTCATTGCATTCATTTTTGCACAAATGCCCTTAGGAAAGACATGAATCCATCTCTACTCCCCTTGTCTATCAGTTAAATAGTAACCTAAGAGAAAGATAACTGAATTCAAAACAAGCCTGATTCAAAACCAGATTATGCTGCTTAAGACACACTGGTGCTGCTATGACCCTAATGGATTATGAGATTCATGATATAACAGTTTAAAAAACTAAAAGAGTGGGTTAGTCCCATCTCTCTCTCTCTCTCTCTCTCTCTCTCTCAATAAGTTTGGCTATGTTTTGTGTGCAGATTTGTAAAAACTCTCCTTATAGTGAAGAGGTGCAGATAGTGCAACAGTTATTGACATTAAAAAAAAACGGCTTTTGGAAAATACCTGACTCTATCTTCCTCCAGTTATGGGTTAAATAGAATATAGGACTGGCCCCGCTTGTCCTGTGAATGTCAGCTCATCTAATAGGAGGAAAACTTTAATTTTAACACTTACCTGAAGATGGCTAGGCTCTATCAATCTATCATGTCAGTGACATATCACTGCTTCTATGGCTGCTATAAATTTGCTGCTCCTATGACCCTAATGAATTATAGAACTTGTGACATAACAATTATAACAGGAGGTATAATGTGAATATTTAAATAATGAAAATTACATCATTTTTGGGTGGGAGTATTTTGAATCAGGGTGCCTTTCATGAAAAGTAAAGTAACTGCTAAAATCTTAATACAACACAGCATCATTAATAATCTTTTTCATAATTTTAAATTAAAAAAAAATAAGCTAAACACTGAATATCATGGTGCAAGGTGGTTTTAATGGTGAACTATTTGATGCTTCCCTGTGGCTTGTGTCTATGTTTGCAAGCAATATTCCTTGGATGAAGACATATTCATCCACGTACATAGATAGAAGCAGATTCCTATGGTTTTATGCAGTTGTTTTTGGCACTTATCTTTCAGAACAATTTTTTTTTCTTTCTGTACGTAGTAACTTTAACAGTATATTGAGCAGCAACTCACACACCCATACAAAAAAAGGCTGTAAGTTATTTTTGTCAAAGGTATATCTAAAATCCATTTTCTATCCACATGAAGTTAACGGTTTACAGGCTAAATGGAAGAAATGTTTTTATGGGCACAATGTACTGATACACCTGGGTTGTTATATTGAGTGTACAGAAATACACTTTGCATTGATATTAAGGATGAAGTGAAAAAGCTAAACGCAAAGATGAAAACATAATTTGCATTCTTTTGTCGAAATATATTTTTTTATTTTTTGAGCTCAGGCTACATTGGCTATTTAGACATGAATTGAAAAGACATTTCAAGGTTTGGTGTAAATAAGAACAATTGTATATATGCATTAATACAATTAAAAATGTTTCAAAAAATGCAAAAGTCACACAAAATCATTAAAAAGGTTGAGTAGGAAAAGTGGAAACTGAGATTTTACGTGTAACAATTCTTTAAAATATTCTTATAAAAACTTAGAGAGCAACACAAAGTTCTTGTATTGAACTCATTTCCTTATGACTGACAAATATGGAAACTGTTTTACAGTATAATGACATCAATTAAATTTATTTTTTTATCCAAAAAAGTAACTGAAAAATAGCACAAATTCTTGGAGGAAAAAAATGAAAAAAATGAAAAGAGAAAATATCCATTTAAATTTGTTTTTTGCAACATCTGTCTAAGTTTTTAAATCTTCAAGGAATTATCAGATTCAACCTTTTGGTTGAATCTGATAATTTCTTGAATGTTGAAAATTTAATTATTAAAAAAGAAACTGAACTTATTTGTCTGCAAAATTAATATGAAAAATACTAATTAATTGAAATAATAAACTTTTACTACAGACTAATATCTGTGTGTATGATTATTGCCATTATTTCATCTTGTGAGGTAGATTGATAACAAAATTGATTTGAAGATAAATTCTACATTTGTACACACTTAACAAAAAATATTTACAGAAAAGAAAAATATTTCTTTTCAGAAAAGAATAGCAATAATTGAAATATGATTAGCATCTTTTTTTTACTCTGATAATGTAAAATTCAGCTGCTCTAGTAAGGAACTTAAACTGAAAAATTTGGTTAAAAATTTTTGATTATTTCAATTCCTAATGTTACTTTTTTATTTAAAAAATCTTTGTAAAACAAATTGACTATTTTTTTCTCTTTAAAATGATTGTTTTTTAGTCACTGTCTGCTACAACCAATATGACAAATAAAGTGGTGCTTAAAGTTCTCAGTGTAGACAAAAAAATGGATTCTTCTATGTACCATGTCTCTTCAAGATATTGGTGACCATGGATTCTCACAAGTTCCTGTCCTTTTAGCTCTTATTAAATTTTGTCTTTTTACTATCTTTGCTAAACCCTGTTCTGCCATCCATTTACACAAGGTCGCTATGCATTAGGTTATGCATTATTTTTCTCTGTTCCTCTTACCTTCAATCTGTCTTGTGAGTATCAAATTTTCCAAAACCTCTTTCTTCACTATGTTCCCTAGAAATTTCAGTTTGTCTCTTTCTGATTCTAAGTATAGGTGTCTTTTTTTAGTTCTATTCTCTCTAAAGTCTTGTTGTTTCTTTCATGTTTGGTCCATGGTATTCTCAGCATCCTTCTGTAGAACCACATTTCTGTTGCTTCAAGTCTCTTCTTTATTTATTCAAAATTCCCTGCTATATTTCATAACTACTAAGTACTCTTGCACTTCAAAATTCTACTGTTTGCTAATTGATTATTTGTAAGATTTTCTTTAACTAAATGTTCTGCCAATACAAGGTGGAGTGTTACTGAATGAAATTGTTGTATGGATGTAAGAAGAAATAAGTGCATATTATGAGGATATGTCGGATCAAAAACAATTAACTCTAAAGGTTTAGGTTATAGTGCTTGGGAAAGCATTTTCTTGGGAGTCTGTTCTACAAAGTAGTGGCTTTCAGAAAGAAGCACAATGAAATTCCCTTCTTACCAATAGAATACAAAGAAAATGAATAAAAGGGAATTAATTTAAACTAAGAAAATGAAGATAATTTAACCTTTTAGGGAAATATGTTGGGCTGAGAAATTTTCAGCACCCCATTGTAAAATAAATGTGGCAAAATATTTTTATCTCTTAAATAAGAGTCAAAATGAGTTCACCTCATCATGTATAATTTTTCTGGAGATGTTGGTAGTAATCTTCCTGGTCATTAAGTGCATTCACGGAAGCCAGTTGATAAGCATTGATAAAAGCAAGACACTTGATACTCATAATAAACTGAAACTTGTAATATTGGACATTGAGATTTTCAATGTTGGGAAGTGGTGGCATTGGCTTTCAAACAATTTCTTTATATATAAATCAAAACTCTATGCATTATTATAGCATAAAAATTATCAGTCATAATGAGACAGCATACTAACGTCAAGTGGAAGGCTAGAATGAAGAAGTAATAACCATGGTAACTCATATATCTAATAAGAGAAATTCTTAAAATAATTGCCAATCTGAAAACAGGAAATTATAAGCACCAACTCTGAAATTGCTATCAGAATCATAAAAATATTTCCCATATATTTTTATAAAATCCCTTGAGTTTTATCAATTTATTTCCTTATTAATGTTATTCTGGTGCAAAATTAATTCAAACACATTATTATATAAAAACATAGATAGAAACAATGTTGTAATTTCACAAAATTCTATGCTTAGAGCTTTTAAATAAATATAAAACTATCACAGTTTTAATCTGGTTCTTTTAAGTGGCATATGCCCCTCAGGATGTGATTTATCAACTCTCCTCAACTTTCTATCTTTTATAATTCTTAGCAACGTTAGTTTTTACTATCCTTTACACTCTGTTCTGCTGTATTTATACAACCTCATTAGGGTTGGCTACTCACTGTTTATCCTGTCCCACTTGCCTTCCATATATCTTGTGAGTGTCAAATGCTCCAAGCTCTCTTTCCTTATTTCAGACATTTCGACTCTTTCTGAATCTAAATGTCCTATTTGCTTCCATTTTTTTTAAAAACTTCCTTGTTGTTCAGATGCTCTTTCCATGATATTTTCAGGATCCTTATGGAGAACCACCTCTCTATTGGCTAAAGTCTCCTTCTCATCTGTGAGGGAATTGTTCGCCATTCACTGCTATATAGAATTGATACTGTATTGCAGTTTAGCACCCTTTTCTTTGTTTCTAATGAAACATTCCTTTTTCTTAATACTTTGTTTAGCTTTTGGAAATAATTTACATTTTATAAAAAAACAAAGTTAAATAAATTTTAAACCTGCTGAAATTTTCTTTAAGTTTTTAAAATAGAAATTAATAAATTTAGTTTTATTTAGAGTTTAAATGTTCTACCTTTCATGTTAAATCATTTGAAAAAAAATATTAATTATTAAGAACTCACTACAATCAAATTTTATTACAGTTGCATCAAATGCAATTAGATATTCTAAAAAGTTTGATTTTTTATTTGCATAAAAATTTACTTTATACTTCAATTCATGCATTATGTTTGATTTATTTGTATCAAATTCCATTTTACAAAATGTTTCATTCTCAGATCCTCAGAAAATAATAACCTAGCAACATACTGATATTTACATATAAATATACATACTGAGATTATATGTACATATATAGGCAATCAATAATCAATTGAATTTATCTAACAAGATCTTTTTATTCATTTCATCCTGGCTTTTTAGAAATATTATCATTTGAATTTAAATGTCTGTCTTGCTCAATTACTGCTGAGTTATAATAGTAATCGTAAATTACTCAATAACAAGCTATAATTTGGACAGTGGTCAGCTGATAGATAATGTTGTCTCAATGGTTGGCATTTTTATACAATTTCAACATTACCATACAGACAGGGACATGAACTGCTCTGCAGACATCAGAAATGCAGCTTCACATGTGTTATTGCTATGCCGACGTATATGTGTCTCTTTATACCAATCAATAATATTTGAGAGGCTAATTTAGAAGAGTCCATTAAACTATCATGATATATGTATGAAAAGAATTAAAACTAATTAAGAAAATAAATAACGTACAATACAAAAGTAGTATGTATGTTTGTATATATAAAATATATAGAGAGGCAAGGTAATCCAGTATATTTCTTCATCTTAATTGATATTAAGCTTTGTTATTCACAGTATTTAAACAAAAGGGACATTGAATAGATACTGTTAACCAATAGCTTTTGAGTGAATTTGTCTGGAACTGGAATTAAACAGGAAATATTAGCCTAGACCTTTTGTTTGTGTGATCAGATTTTGATTTCTGATAAAATGTTGTTCTTAATTGTATTCATTCTGTTTATAGTCAGATTGTTTTATAGAAACATTGATTTATATATCAACTTGATACATATGCAAACATCATTTTCTCTCTTTATATGTATACACACACATTAAGTCTGTATTAGTCAGGCACCTACAGAGAATCAGGCAAACTACTAGCAAATGACTTGTGTAATTAACTTAATCTATATTAATCCATTAATTTCTTATGGTGATTTTATTAATCTAAGTTAGATATTAAAAAAGTTGTCTCAGAATTACACCTATAGTCAGTTAGTTAAGTGCCATACATGATACATGCTTGGGTGATCATGTCTCAAAAGAGACATGACTGACTGGGCAGAAGATTATCCCGCAGTAGGTTGCCATTGCTTTCTGCAGTAGACTGGTTGCCAACAAAGGCTATAGAACCCAATCTGTCCTGTTATTTAGCCCATAACTGGAAGGAATAGACGGATTAATACCTTTCCCAAGGGTATTTACACACAAGTGAATGCGATGAATTCAGCTGGAATTCGAACTCGGCTTCCCGATTTCTTGTTCCAAGCCGATATCCAATGCACCACAACGCACATCCCTATAGATATTTCCTTATTGAGAGCTAAGAACAAATTTAACATTTCTTTTTGAGAAGCTAAGATTTCAATATTTCTTTTTTTGTGTGTAATTTTATTAGCCCCAAAGGATTAGCCAAAAAGGATTCAAATTCTTTCTTATTTGTTAGAGCAGCTATTTCTGTTATTATTTTGTTAGTCTATCATTGGGTGATATTCCTTCTTTTGATATTTGATATCCTAAATATATCTTTTTACAGTCTAAATTACATTTACCTTTTTTAATGGTCAAGCCTGTCTTTTTAATCTTATCAAATTTGCTATTTTATATTTTAACACTTCTTATTTCTTACCCTACACCCATATTATCTTAGTATGTTATCATATTTTTTCTAAGACTTTTTCAATTGCTTTTTGAAAAATATAGCTGGAATTCTTTACCCGAAATGGTAGACAAGTCCATCTTAATATACCTATAGGGGTGTTTATCATGATTATTTTATTGAATTTCTCGTCAACTTCTATTTGATTGTATGCTGCTTTGAGATCGATTTTTGCAAAGTACTCTTTTTGTTAACTTGTGACTTACAGTTTTGATTTTTGGCAAGGGAAAAGAGTTTGGACATATCTGGTGATTTACCCCTATCTTGTAATCACCACGTATCATTAAATCTGTCAGGTTTCTTTATCACTACTATTGGTGACATCCAATTACTACCACCTTGAATTACTCTTTCTAGTAAGCATTTTTGTATCATTTTGTTTAATCTGGTTACTACAAAAGGTAGGATATGAATTGGAACTTTTCTTGACTCTATATACTTTGCATAATAGTTTTCCTTTAGTCAAATGCTTGCTTTATAGCCTTTCAATAATCCTATTTCCTTTCCTTCTGCTTTCATGGAATTAGTTAGTCTTGCTGTATCTGCTTTTAATACATCAACCCCTAATAATCTGTGATCTATTTTGCATTCTACATCTCTAATGGGAATTATTTCAAAATTCATGTCGGTTTCAAAATTGCCTTGAAATGTACTCATTTTTTTATGGTCATTTCATCAAATTAAATTTAGGTTGTCCTAATTTTATCTACAAATTTTTTGATGTTAATGTAATTTCAATTTGCCTGTTAATGTTTGGCAATTTATCCTTATTTTTGCTCTATCTCTTTTTTGTGTATTCATTGTAAATATTTTAGCTTTGGAGGAGGAGGAGGAGGAGATAGTTTGAACAGTTTTTACTTTTTCTATTCGCTTTTCATATTTGCATACATTCTGAAAATGATCTCGTTTTTTTTGTCATTTGAGCATATTTTCATTAGAGCTGGACATTTGTACTTGTCTCTCTCATGATTTTTTTCCACAATACCTGCATTTAATTATGGATTTAGTTGTGCTCATCCTATATGTTTCAAATTCTTCTTTTGATTGATTAAATTCTCTGTAATTGTTGCAAAAACTCAACACTAGCTTCCAAAATCATTCTGCTACTCTGTAGACACTCTAATATTTTTTGTTCGTGGTTTTGCTCTTGCAAGTTTTTTTTTTTGTGTAGTCATTTCTATAGTTGTTTCCTGTGCTCCCAATTTTTCAAATTCACAATACTTGGTCTATTCTTTCAATCTATGTAAGTATTGTATAATAGACTCATTTGGTGTTTGTCTTGTTTCTAAAAACTTGTTTCTTTCTATGATTGCCAATCTTTCTTTTGGTTTTATGTTCTTTTTTATAATTTTCACAATTTGTTCAAATGTCTTTTCTTCTAATTTGCTCAGGTCAAAATTTTCTTCACAGCTTCACACGCAACTGTAGCAAGAAATAAATTGGCTATCCCATTTTCTTCTCTGTTATTTTTTGTCTCTTATTTTCTTTATTCTTGTAAATGCAGCTAAAGTTCTTATCTATGTTTCTACATGTTTTGGGTTGTCCAGCAAATTTAAGGAACCTATTGGTGATGCCATTGTTAGGTTTTGCATTTCTTTGTGTGTAGTATTAGTCATAGCACAGCTCTCTATCTCCTTTGTGACAACAGGGTTTTCTGTTCCTTACTTCTCTCATTATTCTCTGTTTATACTTGCCTCTTAATTTGCATATGATACTACAATAATGTTTCTATCTGTCTGTATTTCACTCTCTCACAACAGAATTACTCTAGAAGTTACATTATTAGTGGTCTTTTCAAAATATGTAATTCTCTAGCTGTTCAAATTGGAGAATATTTCATATGAAAAATATAAAGGGTGACATTATGAATAAAGTTTTCTTAAAGCCTACACTTGTGTACTTACATCATTTTAATTTATTCAACTGAGAATATCTCTATCATGGAACAATTAATGCACCCACAGCAGTTTGATGTAGAACCTGATACTACAGACTCTGAAAAGCACTGGATGCATTGGCAAGTAATCTTCAAAAGCTTCTTACAAGCAGTACATGCAGAAATCCCACATCAGCCATTGAAAAAGCTTGGACTCTTAACTAATTATATATATCCCAAACAGTACATAAAATATTCCTGGACTGTCCCACTTATGAGGAGGCTTTGGACATACTACAAGCTACTTGCTGGAAACCAAAGAATGAAATCTTGGAGCATAAATTGGCTACCTGACACCAACTAAATGGTCAATCACTGGAACAGTACTTAAGAGAATTAAGAACCCTAAGTAAGGACTGTAACTTCCAGCCAATGAAGGCTGAAGAAATTTGAGATGAGCATATTCTGAACACTTTTATCAACTGTCTACAGAATGCCCAGGTAAGGCAAAGACTCCTTGAAAATACCAACCTAAGTTTAAAAACAGCTTATGAGCAGGCCTGTACATTTGAGGTAGCCCAAAAACAGTCAGTGTTCTACTTACTGATACTGTCGATGCTGCTCCAAACACTCACTATTCTTATTTACTCTCCTCTTCTAATGTACATGATTTGCCAAGTCCCTCCTCTGTGACTTTCTAACCAGAAAATTCCAGATACTCTAAACCTTTCAGAACTGCCTACCACTGCTGCTGTCACAGGCCATAAATGCTACTTTTGTGGACTCAGTCAGCACCTTCAGTCCTCTTGTTCACCTAAGGATGCTAGGTGTCATAAATGTGGGAAGTTTGAACATTTTATAAAAGTTTATCGGTTCACACCCTCTATTGCTTTTTCTGTGGTAGCCACCATAACAACTGCTTTTTCGGACTGCCTTTCAAAAAGCATAATGCAGATTACAGTTAATGGCATTGCTACTGATGCATTAATTGACACTGGCAGTTCTGGTAGTTATATTAATTTCAATACAGTGAAGTCTAATCAGTGGAAGATTTTTCTCTGTCCTACTCAAGTGTCTATGGCAAATGCTTTTCTATCATCACAATTAGATACTGCCTGGTTAGTCTACAGTTAAGAAACACTTTATATAGAAACATCAATCAGCAGTCAATGTCCCATGCCCATCACTCTTCAATAACTTATCTCCAGACTGTAAGCCTATAGCAATGAAATCAAGATGGTACTCACTTGAGGACAAACAATTTATAAAAGTTGAATTTACGAGAATGCTCCACGAAGGAATCATTGAAACAAATGAGTCCCCATGGAAGGCCCAGGTATTAATAACATCTTCTGAGAACCACAAAAAGAGATAAGTGATTCATTACTCTCAAACCATAAATAGGTTCATCCTGTTAGATGTCCCTACCCTTTACCATGGATAGATAAAATCATAAGTGAAATTGCCAAGTGTAAAGTGTACAGCACGCTAGATCTCAGAAGAGCCTATCACCAAGTAGCTATTAACCCAGCAGATCAAATAGTCGCCTCTATCAGTTTAAAAGCATACCATTCAAAGTAACAAATAGCATTGCCAGCTTCCAGCAAATTATGCATAAAATTATTAGTGATAAAAAATCGGAAGGCATTTTTGTATACATTGACAATGTAACCGTATGCAGACATAACCATGTAGATCACAATTATAATCTGAAATAATTTATGGAAGCTATTGAGAAATATAATCTCACATTAAATATCAACAAATGTTTTTTGGCATAAAGACCATTAATTTACTGAGGTACATGAGTAAAGGTTTTATGTCACCAAATCTGGAACAATTGAAACCACTACTAAACTTGCCAATTCCTAGTAATATGCATGCTCTCAAACACATTATGGGTATGTTTGCATATTAATCTCAGTGAATTGTTTCTTTTTCAGATAAGTATTTTATCCATTGGTACAAGTGGATAGTTTTTCTTTTTCTTCAGTAGCAATAGAAGCTTTTAAAAATCTTAAAAGGGATATGGCGAACTCAGCAGTTACAACTATAGATCCTGACATTCCTCTGATAGTAGAGACAGATGCATCTCAGTGTGTAATTGCTGCCTCTTTAAAAGGTAATCAAAATGTCCTGTTGCATTTTTTTCAAGGACCTTGTCATGTTCAGAACAGTAACACCCAGCAATTGAAAAAGAAGCCTGTGCTATAGTGGAGGCACTCAGGAAATGGATGCACTACTTAATAGGATGACATTTTTGATTGATCACACCTCAAAAATTTGTTGCATTTTTGTTCAACACCAGAACAACTAGTAAAATTAAGAATGACAAAATAGCGAGGTGAAGAATTGACCTGGGAAAGGAAATGCTGCAGTAGATGCACTATTAAGAGTATGTAGCTTGATAACAAACATAGATAAGCTATGTACCTTACACTATGAACTGTGCCACCCAGGCATAACAAAGATGTGGTATGAACCAGAAACTTACTATATTCCATGGACAGCATAAAAAAATCATGAGAAATATGCATGGAACACAAACTGCAGTTCTTCAGATCTAATGTCAGGTCACTTATAAAAGACATTTGAGATGCTAAATATAGATTTTAAGGTCTTTTCCCATCAGAAAATAGGAATCGCTACATGCTAACCAAGATTGATGAATATTCACAATTCCCATTTGTATTTCCATGTCCAGACATATCAGTATATTCAGTGATACAATGCTTATGCTCTCTATTTGCCATTTTTGGGGTTCCAGCTTACATCCATTCAGACTATGGAGCCTCTTTCATATAAACAATTTCTTTGGGAATGAGGCATGGCCAAAAGCAGAATGGCTCCTTACCACCCTTAAGGTAATGGCCAACATGAGCAATACAAGAGCATCATATGGAAAACTAGCTGCTGCAAATCACAGATGTCCAATCTCTCACTGGGAAGATCTCTTGCCCGAATCTCTGTATGCTTTCAGAATGCTTCTATGTACAGCTCCAAATGCTATGCCTCACAAGAGGCTCCTCTTATTTCAAAAAATTATTCCAGCAGGAATTTTTCTTTCTTCATGGCTCTCTAACACTGGAATGGTTCTTTTGAGACAGTTCATCCATCATAAGAAAAATGACTCATTGGCAAATAGTGGAGCTAATTGAAGTGAATCTTCAGTATGTCTGGGTGTGCCACTTGGATGGGAAAGAATCTACTGTTTCCCTGAAAGGCCTCACACTCATAGGAGATGCACTTAAATCTGATATGGCTTGTGAGGATTGGCTTAAATATCAAGACCTTCAACTACAGTTGAAGGTCAACTTGGCAGCACTGAGCCATGGGACTTATCAATTGACTCACTGCATATATTGGATACTGAGTCCATATTGTCTCAGGAGTCCCAGAGGGAGCCAGTAGTCAATGATCCCTTGATAAATCAGAAGTGAGCCCATGCTCAAGCTGATTCAGAATCAGAATCACAGCAACCTGCATGCAGAAGATGTTTTCCAACATGTGACAAAAGGAGAAAGCCAGTCACAGCGAGTCTTTGGACTCAGAAATCCAGAATGCTGACTTACGAAGACGTTCCAGCAGAACCCACAGAACACCAGCAAAATGGGCTGAATTTGTCCCATACAACTAAAATGAAATGAGGGAGAATGTTATGAATAAAGCTTTCTTAAAGCCCACATCTGCATACTTTCATCATTACAGACATTTCCCATGAACTTTTATTTAAACAGCACTGACTTTACTGTCACAAATTATCATAGACACATTGAGTAATGATTTTATTAGAGGGAAAAATTTCTCTTTGGATACACATTTGACAAGCTTGAAAGTATTTAATCATGGATAATACTGTCATTTTTCTAATAGTTTGAGTAGAATAATTTACAAGAACTCAAAGTCATGCAGAAATAAATATTAGAAAAAAAACTCACATCACAAGAAATATTGCTTTGGGAAGCTCTTGAAATTGAATAAAAATTAAACTTCAATAAGTCAATATTTAAAACTATGTAATATAATATTTTGGAGATTACTGTTAGAATCCATGAACTTTTGCTCTATTTCTGAATTGAAACAATATTCTGTAATTTCAATAGGTTATTTGTTGAATTACTTTGTAATTTCTAGTTGTTTTCAGATAATGTCTAAATATGAACATATAAAATTTTGTGGGTGTATGTATATATATATATATATATATATATATATATACACACACACAGGCTGATATTTGTCTTATAAAATGCATTTGCATTTGAAGTGTAAAGATAACTGACAAAAATAATTTTGTCAATAATTCATCATTTGATTAACAAATAAGTTATGAGATTTTTCATTAATATTTCTATTTTTATAATTCTCAAAACATTAGAAAAATGATTTTATTTCTGGATGTATGACAACTTATATTCGCATCTTTATTGCTTTTCAGTCAGTTTGTTTATCATCCTTTATTTTTAATATATCTAGTAACCCTTAATCCAGTCTCCTTTTTATAATTAATGACTTTCTCAACTAAGACATTTCATAAGTCCTATCTTTGTACTTCCCCAGTGACTGTTCAAAAATGATAAACAAGAACTATAGATGCTGCAAAGGGGCAACATCTTATGGAGTAAGCATGGAGAAACTTTACCACTAGTTTCTAAACAAACTCAAAAATGGAAATCCTTCAAGGTCATTATAATTATTCAGTTCTTTAGTTTTCTTGAATACCATTTAGCATTAATCTCCTTGATTAACTTATTCAGTATTTTAATAAACTGTTTTTGTCACGTTTCTAATTATCATTTCCTACTATTTTTGAATGTTCATATATCATTAAGGATATAAAATTAAGGATTTTATTCATTATCATAGCTGATCACCTTCAATATAATAGTTATATAACATCAAACATATTTGCTCAAGAGATGTTCATAATTTATCACAAATTCTTTACAATTTTGTACCTGTATATAAAACTATCAGTAAATTATTTCTCAGTAGTACAATGAATAAAAGTGGTTGTTTGTCAACCTAGCATATACACTTGCAGTTGTTGTGCTGACAATATATATATATATATTTCATCCTCCATCTTGTATTTTTGTAATTTGCCCAAAGATGTCACTTCCATTCCTGATAAATATGCAAAAATCATCAGAATATGTATTTTATATTTTTATTTCACATGGTTTATATTTGCATAAACCATCATGACACAGTAAAAGCCAACTTTAGCATCTGAAATTCTCCCCATATTTAAAACAAAAATGCTTAAACCTCCCAAGGGATACAAAACAGCTTCATTTTTTTTATCATCCTTTACAATTTTTTTTCCATTAAGCACCTGTTCTTTTTATTCCTCTTTCACTTAAGCATTATTTACACATTATTCACACTTAACCATCATCTTCTCTATATATTTTCTTCTTCCTTCAATCCTGAATCAGCATTTTAAATCATGGACAGTCAGTCAGCCACTCAGTTTGTATCCTGCTCAGTTTGTTGCTATGGTTTCCACACTGACACACAGTGTTTCCATTTAGGCCTGCAACTAATTTTTTTAATATCTTTCTTGATGTATATAGGATGAACATTATTCAATCAAAATTTTCCATTTTGCTGTTTGCAAAGTATTTTCTCTTAGAGATTAGATTTAAAGAACAACACTTTTACAAACTGTCTACATTTATTAATGATCATTTCAAGTTGGATATTTATAATTTCTAGTTGTGTACCAGAGTTCAATTCAATCTCTGGGTTTCATTTGAAATTTTTTTGTGACATCACAATCATTTTCTACAAGAGTAAATTTTTATGCTAGTGCTCATATTTTTGTTCCAGATATTTAAGAGCCTTTGATACTTTTAGATTTCCTTAAAGAGGCCATCTATGTGACTAATGAAAATAACACCTTTACCAAAGATGACTCAATATTATACAAGAATCAGAATTATATTCTCTTGGCTTTCATATTCCATTTGACAGAAAAGACTGACAAAATGACAGAATCTCTTCAGCATTCTCATACTTACTATTACCTTACTATTTTAGTAAAAAAATCATATGGTGAGTTGTTTGAAGTTAACCTAATGACTATACATTGGAAGAGGAAGTATTTGTTCAATAAACAGATAAAGTAAATAAATGAATTTAAATTAGTGAGATTTTCTATCTTTTTATGAATAGTACAATCTAGAATGTTAAGCACAACATCATTCACCTTCTCTCATGAAATGAATGAAAAGAAATAGAAAGAAAGAGATGGCTAACTTCAGAAAAGACAAACCAACTCTTATAAATGAATCCATTGAATTAATTTTTTTCACTCTCCTTTACTATTCTCTTTGTTCATCTTTTGATATGTGGTATATCTTTTCAATTGCTATTCATATGTGTGAAATAATATTTTTAATATTATAATTCAATGCTGAATTATAAATAGCAATGAATAGTGTGGTCAGGTATATCCAACAAATTTGAATAAAGAAAATGGATAGCGGGTGATTAAGATTATCTCGAGAATTCAAATGTCAGATGATAGAGAAAACCATAGAATGCGGAATTTAACAGCAGAAACCATGTTTCTTATCTCATGTCAGAGGAAGAAAGGTTTTCTTCTGCCTTTTTCTTTAGTCAATTTGTTTTTCAAGTTTCTTTTATCATTTTCCAATGATTGTGTTTTGAGCTAGAGAATAATAAATTTGTAACTATCAGGACTCATTGTGTTTGATACTTGTTTCTTTATGATTAAGTACAAAAATCCACCGACATAAAAAGCAAAGTTGTGAATATTCAGTATATTCACTCAGTGAGACATTCTGTTGAATGATTGCAGCTACTCTCCATTATAAAACACAAAATGACAAACTTAAGAATAATTCTAGAAGGTAATCGATTGGATCATGGCATCAGTATAAGTCACAATAACAATTTGTCAATGTCATCTGCATTTTTATCTCTTGTTTTTGCCTATGAAGTTACTTTAAAAAAAATTTTCTGTTTTTTCTTTTTTTACATTTCCATAAAGCAAACAACCAAGTTGCAACTTTTCTACCCTCTCCTGTTATTCTAACAGCTAAACTCTGCTTCATTTTCAATCATGGCCAGGAAGTATTTATTTACTGTTTATAACTGACCTATGTTAAGTGATTTTTCACTTTTTTCTTCTTGAACAAAGCAACATTTCTCTTTTAATAATATAGATATTAAAGATAAAATATAAGGCTGAGTGAAATCAATCAAGTAGAAAACTATGACCATGAAATGATATATTGTATATTTGTTATTCGTTTGCATATTTACTTTTCATTTCAACTATAATTCAATGTCCTCTGCAACAGCTGGCTGCTCTTTTATTTTCCTCTTTAGCCAACTGTTACTGACAGTTCCTCTCCTTTCCTCCCATCCCTCATTTTATTTTCATGATCTCCTTTACTTGACATGTGACATGAACTGAATGATAAATCATACTTAAGAATAAAAAAAATCAAATTGCAAAAATTCTACTGATTTTCTGGCATGCAATATGGAAATTTCATACTTTTAGCAATATATTTTTTTGCTTGCAATATTATAAACTGTAAGCACAATTATGTAAATCATGTATTTGAGAGAATTATTTCTGTTTGGAGTGATTTCATATCAAATCAACAAGGGTCTAACCATCATCAACACAGATTTTTTTAAAATTTGGTACACTTATAGTGCTTCATGATACAAAATGAATGGTACCTATTTTACAACTCTAGGTCAAAGCGTTTCCCTTTGACTTTTGCCAAAAAGATGAATTTTGGAAAATAGTAATAAAGTTTAAATATCAATATTTCAGGGTTTTTTTTCACCTACAAAGCTAAATTAGATACCATTTGGATAGATCTAAAAGGTGATCTACTTTCATTTTTCTGTAAAGGTCAAATAATACAATTTGACCTTAACCTTTGATCTTTACTTTCTGAAAAAGCATATCTTTAATCTTTTTTTAAATTTGATAACAAATGTGTATGTTTAATGGTCAAGTTGTATATCTTTAGAAAGCTCTTTGTTAGCATATAGTGGCAAAATTCACAATTTCAAATTTGGGCCAACTCAGTAAAATCCTTGTAACTCAGGATACAGTCAAATGTCCACCATAACGTATTTGTATATATCTTTATATTAAGCATAAAAATTTGTCAAATTTTTAAAAAAATTAATGTTTTTGAGAAATTAAATGTCAAAAGTTAAGGTCAAAATCAATTAACCTTTAAACAAAAAATTAAATAGAGTACCTTTTAGATCTATTCAAGTATTTTAAAATGGTATAGAATTTAGCTCTGTAGATAAAAAAAGCAACTGAGATATTGATATGTAAACTTTGTTACTATTTTCCAAAATTCACCTTTTTGTCAAAAGTCAAAGGGTCAAATCTAGGAAACCCTTTACCTAGAGAGTTAAAATAGGTACCATTCAATTCATATCATGAAGTTCTATAAGTGTACAATATTTAAAAAAAAATCTGTGTTGATGATGATCAGACCCTTGTTGATTTGACACAGAATAACACTTTGGCAGTTTAAAGCAATCTTGAAAAGAGTTAATTCTTCCTCTATGTGCTATATACCTCTATGTGCTTCCTCTATGTGCTATATACCTTCAGGACATAGGTAATTATTGTCCTCCACAATTTTCTGTCCATTATAGTTTTTATCAAAGTTTCACTCTTTAGTATCTCTCTTTGTTCTACTCTCTGATAAATTCACTCAAATTAGATGACTTACTCTTTCCTCCTTGTTCTCACTCATGTTATATAAATATCAAATTCTTCAAGTTCTCATTATGTAACCCAGAAATTTCAACTGTTTCTTTCTGATTGTAAGTATTCATGTCCTTTTAGTTCGTTTTCCCCAAAGCTTTCTCATATTCATATTATCATCTGTCCATGGTGTGACTGCCATCAAAGGGTTGCTATCTGTCTGGTAAGATAAGATTAATCTAGCATCAATTAAAATCAAGTTATAAATAGCAGATAAATTTGAAAACTGTATGAGAGAAAATTATTTCTCCATGAAGTACTGTATTCTCAAAGAACTTGCTTCCGATAAAAGATCTCTGTCTATTCTCTTTGTGCAATCTAGAAATTGGGAAAATGCAAATTTTAGATTAAGTGTGTACAAGAGTAGAATGTCTCAAACTTTTCTATACTGCTTTATATTAGTTTCAACATAATGATGATAATAAATACTATTGTCAGTCTTGTGGAAATAACCTGTGTTTCTGTATGACTAATGTATAGAAATATCAAGTCTGATTGCTTGGGTCAGGAAAACAGAAACAGTTAGATTGGTTTTGGCTATGATGGCCTGGACAGTAGGAAATAAGAATTATGGGAGTAAAAAGAGTGAGAAGGGAAAGATATGCTAGAAGGAATAACTGGTAAGAGGGAAAAAGCGAAAGGGAAGATAGAAGAGCAGATGAAAGTATATGTCTAAAGGGAAGGAAGAATTAACAGAGAAAAATGTAAAAGGAAATTAAAAAGTAAAATGGAGTAAATAGATAAAAAAGATATGAAAAATATAAAAAATATAAGAAAGAAGACAAGCAGAGAAGTTGATAAAAGGGGAAGAGGAAAGAAAAAACAAAGTAATAACGAGAGGAACTAAATTTAAAATAAGGAATTTGGAGGGGGGGATATAATAAATAAAGATGAATAAAAAGTAAAGAAATAAAAATAATATAAGTAAATGAATTAAGATGTAAAGAAAGAAAAGAAGGGTGGAAAAATAGTAAAAAGAAAAAAATCATGATAAGAGCTAAAAAAAAAAGAAACTTTATTAAAGAAGATAACAAGAAAGGGTATGAAAAAAAGATTAGAAAAACAGGCCAATGGGAAGAAATGTTAATACAATAAAAAAGGTTTTACATAAAGCTGGGAAAGGTAAGCAGGCATTGAATAAATAGATAATGTAAAGAATGATGGATATTAACCATTAAATGTCTGTAATGCGAATGACATACAAGTGTTCTGCCTGGGAGTTATGTAATAATTCCTAAAAGAGGGACAGCCACAAGATCGTGCATTGTGTGTAGTTTGTAAGATATTATATAGTCGAAAGTTAAAAATGTGAATTGCCAGCCTCTTTTATTGGTAGAGGAATGGACAAATATTCACCAGTGTGCATTCATCTTGATTATTATGAATATATAAAAATGATCTGAAAATATCTTGAAAAAATCTGATTGCAAATGGTAATAAAAATTCCATCCAGGAGTTGACCCAGCAAAATGTGATAAAGCTGGCATAGCAATAAGATGTGTTGAAATACTAAACTTGATAACCTCAAATAGTAAACATGGTGAACATATGGTGAACATATTCATCTTGATTGCTTCTTGAAATAAATATAAGTCTCTCAATGGCAAGGTATTATTTTGTCTAATGACTGCGAGAAAAGATTTGAATCATCTCTACTAGTTTAATTTCTGCAGTGTTGAACTCTTTCACTATGATTTCAGTTCATAAATTTTCCTCTCTACTTTCTGCTTCAAAGCTTTTTTCAGATTTTGTAAGAAGTTTTTTTATATTCCATCAAAGTTCTTCATTTCAAATACTTTTTTTTAACATTTTTTTGTTTTTTATGCTTTTATGACAGTCAAAATTTCATGTGTAAAATTTGCTTTCTTCAAAGTCATGAATGCATTTGGAAATCATCTTAAACCTGGCATTGAAAATGCAAGATCACCAACATAAAAAGCCCACATCATGTACTGATAAAATACAGTATATTATTATTATTCGATTTAACTGGAATGCAAGATAAGAAAGAGTTGATAAACAGCATATTTATATATACCTGGTAAATGTCTTATATTTTCCACTGGTATCAGTGAGTATTGTTCCATTTGAAATTAACTTATATTTTCTTTAATATGTACTTTCTAAAGAAAGAAGATCTGCTCCATGTGTATAACACTATTCTAGTACTACCATTACTTTTAATTCAGTCTAAAGCTGAATTGAGATAAGTTTATATCTGATTAAAAGTTACACAATGCTGTCCATTCTCTTTTATGGTGCAGAATCTTGGATCGTCTACTGGCGTCACTTCCTAAAAAATTCTTCCAATAATACTGTCTCCATATAATTATCAAAGTGCATTGGAATAACTTCAGTACAAAAACTGAAGTCTTCAAGAGTTTCAGTACCATGACTATTGAAGTAATGCCTGAAAAATAGCTAAACTAGGCAGGCTATATATTGAAGATGGAAGGATATTGAATTCCAAAAGTCCTAGTGTTCAGTGAGCTGGCCTATAATCAGTGCAACAAGGAAGAGAGTGCACAAAAAAGATAGATTCCCTAAAAGGGGATTCCATCATCTCTTAAAGAATCTTCTTTATATTGTAAGTTTCTTGAAACATTATTGGATATAGTTAGGTTTTATTTCATTGTGCGGCAACAATGTTCTGAAAGAAGAAATGGTTTCAATAATAAGACAGGTTCAAAGTGAATCTGAAATTAAAATATTCAACAATATCTATGTCACTGTATATTCCAGCATCAAAACTTTCTCATATATCTTTTGTTGAATATGATTGAATTGAACTTTCTAAACATAGCAATGTTCTTACAACCATACATAAGGTCTTCCTTTAAATGTTTATTGTTTACCTGTTGAACTAACTCAGCCAAATATCCCTACATAAACTCTCTATTTCTTTCCTTTACCCTTGTATTTGTATGGAATTGCATTTTCATTCAAGAAACACATTTGAAAGAGAACTACCCTTTACATATTTATCTATATACATGCATCTACAATTATCATTCTTATTTACTTGACTTATTATTCAAGAACAATTTTGTCATCCATTTATTCATGTTCTAAAGAGTCCAAGAACTTGAGTAACCAGTCAGAAAAATAAGTAACATATTTATTTCAGCCTAAATATTTCACAGCATATAGAGCCTTGGCCAACAAAAGCAAGTATCTACGAAATTCCCATATAATAAATCCATTTTGCTTGAAGGTCACATCAACAAATACATAGTTATTCTGTCATTTTATTCTCAAGAAATTGTTTCATGTGGCTGCTCAGTTTGTGTGAAACTTAATGACAGAATGTCTTCAATATTTGTCATGTTACTTATCCCTCCTTATACACATTTATTCTTTCACTTTGAGATGATCACTACTAGAATATAGTAAATCTCTCTTTGTCATATATATATATATATATATATATATATATATATATATAAAGATTGACTACAGATGAAATATGGATCAGAATCTGACAAAAAATAAAACAAATAGGAAACGTTTATCAATCTAAAGTTTCACTTTTATTAAAGCTTTGTTTTTAATAAAAGTGAAACCTGTTAGATTGATGTTTCCTGTTTGTTTTTTATTTTATCATATCTATTTCACAACTGAAATATATTTGTTTAAATACATAAACTAAACATATCTCTAGATATGTTCTGTCATTAGAGTACTTTAACAAATGGAGAATTTATTTTCAACTAATAAAATTCTAATAAAAGAATTGTGAAATAAATTAGCTCATAAGTTGTAGAATAAATACTTTATGCACATGCAACTGATTGAAAAAAAGGTGCACACATATATATATATATATATATATATATATATATATATATATAATTATAATTAAATTTGTTTTTATTTAAAATTAATTAATTTACCTTGCAACATGGAAATTTCTGTTTTGAGATTTTATCTTGTCATCAGGCAATGTTGATTTATTGTTGTGAAAATGATTTCACTTTCCTGGCAAGATTGAAACAAAGAAAACTTGTATTCCCTAAATATATAGCCTATATTTTCAAATTTAAAAATTGAATTGCATTCTGATTAATTAAAGTAAACATACACATAAATTTTTCTGTCTTCTCCTATCTATATCAACTCTTTAAATAACAGGTGTATTCTTTTATGTATTCAAAAGTAAATCACAACAATAAATCAACATTGCCTGATGATGAGGGAAAACCTCAAAACATAGAAATTTCCATATCACAATGTAAATTAAATTAATTTTAAATAAAAAACAAATTTAATTATAATTGTATTTTGCTCTATGATGTATGTTGTATTGGGCACTTTTTACAAAAAGTAAATGCCGGAGAACTTGGAATTCTAAAACTGTTAGTTCTCTTTACCTAAAAAAAAATAATATATATATATGTGTGTGTGTGTACATGTGTGTATGTAAGGGAAGGGATAAGTATTTGTAGTAGTATATTTTAGTGAAATTGAATTAGCTGAAAATGATTATATTAGTATTATTCCAAATATAAATCATATCACTCATACACACACATATCACATTTTTGTAATAAAAAGCATTATCATATAAAATAAAATCTATTAATTGCTTAAATTATTTTGTCCGCATTCTAGGTACAAAAATATGTTTGCAAATATAAACACCAAAAAAAGTTTAAATTTCTTTACAAAAAGGCAATTTAGCATTGCCTTATATTTTCTTTTGGTCTCTTTTTCAATCCTTTGCTAAATTACCCCCCCCCCCCACACACACACACTCCAAACAGATTATTTACAGTGAATCAATGACATGATATGACTTCACAGAATTTCTGAAAATTGTGAAACTTTGTGCATTAATCTCTATCAATTATATTAAATTCTTGGGAGAACAAAAGCTTATGTTTGAAACAATTCTTAATTTCAGATCAATATCAGGTCAATATCAATTATCTGTTGCCCTCCAAAACAGTTCTGATTCAAGTCAGTTCTATGCTCATTAGTTCCAATATCAATCTAGCCTTGTTTTTAAATTTTACTCAATGCCTGTATAAATTAACTTATACATGTTAATAATAACATGTTGCTTTGGTAAGCCATTAATAAAGAATGTATTCTTTATTATTTGCTCTATAACTTTGTCTTTATGTTAAATTTGGATGACATATTGTTATGCAAAATTATTTGAAATTTTAAAAATTGATTTACAACTTAGACTATTTACATTCAGACTATTTGTTGTTATCAAAATGTTCTGGCTCAATGTTCTCTTCAGCCTTCCTCAAGTGTATATTGATCTTGGTAACCTACAGGGAATTTCAAATTGAATCCTTTAATCTACAGGGGTAGACTGTTCTTGTTCCATTGTCTATAACTAGAGATATCTTGTTTGATTCTTTTATTTTTAATACTACTCAGTTATTGCTCACCCTGAATACATTGCCGAGGGATTGAATTCACAATTAATATATCACTAAATCATGAACCAACACTTCAATCTACTGTGGACAATTGTTTGTGGAGAACTTGGAAACTTAAACCTAAACTACCTGCTGAAGAGTTCTGCTTAACATTGTAATAACAACAACAAAGATGAGTCTAATATTCTGTATGGAAATAATGGTAACTCTTCATCCCAGAAATTCAGACAATTTAGGAAATAAACATACATCTTGTGAATTGACTTATACAACTTACATCTTTCTTTTTTTTTTTTTTTTTTTTTATTTAATTGGATGTTGGCAGTTTTCAAGGAAAGATCATTTTCTTTAACTCAGATAATCCTATAAACTCTAAGCTGTGTACATGAACAATGTATCTGTATGTTATATCTCTTTTATATTCTCTATTTATGGCAAAACATGACAAACTCTTTTCTCTTAATATTTTGATAAAAGTACCAGAAGTTAAATTTCCAATTTTGATTTCTAGATTCTGTTTCTTGACATAAATTCTTTAAATCAGTACATATAATTCACAAGACACATAATGCACAAAACACATAATGCTTTAAAGAAAATTTTCATCAAAAATACTTCCTCCCAGACTAAAAATTTACTTCCAAGGAGTCTGAATTAAAAATCTCATAATTCCCATTTTTCTAAATTGGTTGCAATTTCGATAAGTTTTATTTCTAAAAAAAGTATTATGTGAGAGAAGATACAGTTTTTACCCCACAATTTGTTTTTCTTAAACAAAGATCAGAGGAACTGAAAACAACATTAAATATTTGTTTTATCAACAAGGTGCAAGAGTTACATCATGCAGAATCAGTATTGTATACATTAACATACACTTTTCATGGGTTTCTTTAGATTTTTTTTATGTAACAGATTTGAGTACTGAGTAGGTAAGTGAAAATGTTATTTTTGTTGAAAAAATATCATTTTTCTGATGAAAAGGTGATTGATTTCTAAATTTCTTTCTAGTCACTCTGTGGAAAATGCATGTCAGTACACACGAAAGACCCCCAGAGTTGCATACAGGCATGTCTGTCAAAACTAATTACATCCAGGTTTTCACCATTAGCAGCAGAACATCTTCACATGTCAAAATATGGGACTCTCTGCAACTTGTCCAGATTTGGGTTATTGTCAGCTGACTCATGCCAATAAAAATGATGAGAGAACCAACAGTGACCAGTTGGCAAGACTGTTTTGTGAAGTTATTATCTTGAGCATTTTGTTCCTAAAATTGCCATTCTGTGGTTTTCTAAGGCAGTGTTATTTTGTTTCATCTCATCTCTTTTCCTTCTCTGTTATCCTGTAGTTCTTGAGCAAGTTATTGTTTAGGTATTTCTACACACCGCTGCCATATTTCTTCAAGCTATTTTGGCTCTCATAGTGGATGACAAGCTAATCCCCAAATTTCATGTTCAGACCAAGGCCTCTCTATCATTGAATGGTTTAAAAAGGTTGAACTGGTTTGTAATCTGTGCAGCATGAAGAACATTGTTAGTGTTCTGCCATTTTGATTGACTGATGGTGTGTCTGACTGTGGACTTGTATGTGCATTTGTAGCAGGGCTCTCTGAACACATCAGGTGGCTGCTTTGCTTTCTCTTGAACAGATGTCAACCAGCTATTAGAGTGAGTCAGAGCTAGCAGTGAGATTGATTGTGGCAGCCACAAAGCCCAAACAATATTGTACAGACTCAACTTCCACCAATGATCGGCAGAGTGATATCATCAGCTACAGATGTAGGGATGCTAATCACTTGGCAAGATATTGTTTGAGTGGGTGAGCTGAACAAAGAGGAGACAAAACCATACATTGATATTACTATGATAAACTAGGCCATATGTTACAGAAGTACCAGGGAAAGAAATCAGGGGAGCAGACAACATCAGTCTCATTCCTTTCCCAGATATAAATGCAGAGCTGGCTGTAGTCAGTGTATTGGTCAATGGGCAATGGTGTTCATTGACTGTAGATGCTTTCAGTCGATCTTATTATATTAAGCATATGGTGGCAGAACAAAGAAGAAACAATGAAGGTTTAAGAAATAAACAATTGTATTAACATAAAAATACAAGAAATAGTAAATTGGTGTAAATGATTCTTGTTGAAAGAAAGAGATAAGTAGAATCATAAAGGTCATCTGCAGAGGCTTATGGTAGAAGAGGAAAGGTGAGTTGTGACTTACTGAGGATGGTGACCTTTGGCAAGTTAACTTTCGAAGATTGAAGCTTGTGTTTTAACAAGCGTCGTGAATCCTAACTGTTGTGTCATCTGACTGCCAAAGATACCCCTTTGATGGGCTTTTACATCCTTTTCTTAGGCTCAAATTGCCTTCAATTTTTATTTTGTTTCTTTAGGTGGGAGTGAGTGCTAGTGGGTTGAAATTCTGGATTGTATTTGTCTTTGAGTGTGTAACTAAAACAGAAGCTATGTGCAGAGCCAATGCACAGTTCACAGAATTTTTAGTTCAGTCTTGGTTTTTGGAGTGTTCACATCTGGCTAATGGTGGAAATTTGTGTAACATGAATCAGAAGAAGATTTGGTTTTAGGAAGATTATAACAATCTCTAGTGCAGAGTGATGCTGCTTGTGAACTGTAAAGACAAGTGGTGGAGAATGCAGGTGTGCTGTGGTGTTGCTACTGTTAATATCTGCACAGACAGTGGCAACTCAGCTAAGTCTTTGTGGTGCATGACAAGCCACTAGAATTTGTGCTTCTGGTCAGAATTGATGCCATAAACAGTATTAGACTTCAATATCATGCACACTAAAATTGTACAGATCTGCAGCAAAGAAACACCAACATGTTCAGTGATTTATATCAATCCAACTGACTTTTTTGTGAAATTCAACCATCAGTAAAGGATTTGGACTGCAAAATGGAAAAGGACAGTAGGTGTAGTGATGGCCCTGTTACATAACTTGGAGATGAAGTACCCTGTATTGAAGGACATTAGGAATGCTTATGAACAAGAATACCAGACAAGCATAATCAATGGTTAGCTAAAACCATACTCCTGAAAGAGACTGGGTCACCTATAGGCTTAGTGGCATTAAGGGCCATTGTGCAGCACAACAAAGGAAAAGTGTCCTGGATGGATTATTGTGAGCTCAATGAACATGTTGATGCGTTCACTGCAAATGCAGGCATTTGTATGACCAAACTTTGACAGTGGCTCTAATAAGAGGTGAATATTGTCATATTTGACTTAATAATGTTCATGAGTCAATGTTACAATATCAAACTATGATGATCAAGGGGATACATTTCTGTCTAACATGGTTGGGATTTGGCTTCAATATGGTACCTTTAGTCATAAAGTCCATTCTGTATTGAAACAGTTTCAGGGTTGACACTGCAAAGAGAATATACTTTCCTGGCATGTGAGTAAAACACAGATTGTTGCAAGTTGATATATTGAAACTGTGAGCAAAAACATTTTTGTAACATTTGCTAGCTTTCTTTTTCTGGCATGGAGAGAGGACAGCTCTACACTTTGTTGACAAGTTCTCCTTGTAAAAATTATAACCTTCATTTATGTACTTTTTAACTCCTCTCTGTTTGGCTAAATGTTTGTAGCTGTGACAGTTACTATTAAGGCTGCCCACCTTATAATTGGCAAGCCCAACAGCTAAAAAAATAATCATATAAACAAAAAAAGAGGAAGAAAAGATAACATTAATTACCATATCAAATAAAAATATATATAAAATAGTAATGCAGTTATTTTATAATAAAATATATTATTACATATTTTTATGTAGAAATATTATTTATGCAACATCATTATTTTATGTAGAAATAATTAATCTTTTAATTTATTTTTCTTTTCTTTCATGAGTATTTTCACAATTCATTACAAAAACCTCTTTTTCTAAATTGCAAGTATGTATGTTCAAAAGTCATTTAACACTAGATTACTGCTGGTTAGGAATTAAAAGTAAAGTTAATTTACAATTTTATATATAATTATATTTTATATAGAAATTTTATATCCAAATCCAAGGCCTTCTCACAGCTGTTAAAGGAATACCTCCCTGGTTGACCATGTGGTCAAGGGTGTAGCCGTACTCACCATACTTGGCCAATTGTTGGTTGGTGAGATTATATGCATAGTTAAATCTTTTGGAATTCAAAATTATCCTTCTCCCAGATGGGTTGCCACCCAAGACTAAAGAAGACAGTCTGTCCTGCTATTTACCTACAGTTTGGAGGAGAAGAGATGGATTCAAAGGTATTTACACATAAGTGAATATAACTAGCTTGTACTCTGCTTTCTAAATCCTCAAAACAAGCCACTATCCAGTTCTACTATCCCTCCAAATTTATATAGAGTTTGTTAAGTGCAGACTCATTTTTTATTTATTTATTCTTTTATCTACCATGTTCTTTCAAGGTATGTCTTACCATAGTTCCCTGTCTTTTATTGCTTTAAGTAATTTTTGACTCTTTTTTTTTTCTTGTTTTTCTGCCCCTTCATTCAAACTATTCACTCTATTCAAGTTTTTCACTCTTTTCCCCTACTTCTCTTACCTTTAATTTATCCTGTGTGGGTTCAATTTTTCCAACCCTTTCCCTCATTCTGTGTTTCAAAATTTTCAGCTGTCTCTTCTGAATTGCAAGTTTCCTTAAAATTACTGCTTTCCTGAAAACTTCTACATTACTCACATCTTCATAGTAATCTCAGCATTTGTCGGCTGAACCACATCTTCATCATTTTCTTTTCATCTGTTAAGAAATTCTCCAGAATTCGCCAGCCATATAGATTAGATATTACATGGTATTGTGGTACTCATTCTTTGTAAATACATCTCTTAATACTTTACTTAGTTTTTGGAAAAAACACTTTCATGATTCCTATGCATCTTTGGATTTCTGTGTCACACTTTTCCTCATCAGTAACCACACTAACTAAATAGTCACATTTCTGCATCTGCTTGATTCATTTTTTTAGATTGCCACTATACAGCTGACATCTTGTCATTTTTGCTAACAACTAAGCACTCTGTCTTTTTTATTTCCATTACTACATTAAGAATGTTTTTCAGTTTTCTTTCTTAAGCTGTCATTATTACAGTGTCATTCACATGTTAAGATCATGTCTGCCACTAATAGATCCTAGTAGGTCTTCTCATTCTCTTAGAATTTTCTTACTGCATAGGCTAAATAAATCCAGTGAGAATACACATTCTTCTTTTTATTTTTGTCTGTTCACTTAACTCATTCTCAGTCTACATGCAGGCTGTTTGTTCACAGTAAATATTACAGATTTGTGGAAAATCTTTTCTGTATTAATCAAGCTTTTCTATCATTAAGAGTAGCTCTTTGTATTATACCCCTTCAAATGACAACCTTTCATACAACATATGACATAAATACAGGTCACTCTGCATTTATCTTGTGTACTCTGATAGCCTTATGATCATAAAGATAGCAGCATTTTCTGCTCCCATGTTTTGAACAAAGTCACACAGTTTTTGCACTATTTCCAGTCTAATTCTACTAGAGTTTCTATTCATTAAAATTCTAATAATAAGCTTAGTTATGTGATTATCTAATGAAGTTTGCTATGCATGTTTTCTGTTCTGCTTGTCCTCTTTCTTTTATATTTTCATGTATATCTGTTGTGCTTACATTCTGTAGCGTTTTTATTGCTGAAAATATTTCCTTGGGCTATTCATCTTTTGTTTACTCGCATTTCTTTTTAAGGTCAATACTTATCATTCTATGCCATTCCTTGGGATTATCTACTGTCATTTCTTATTAGCTGAAGAATTTAACCTGTCATCAATTTTCATTCTTGTCTCTCTTCTCGAGGTCTGATCTTTTTTAGTATTGTCCCAGTTTGGATAACTGTCCTCATCTAAGGTTTGATATTTGTTCTTAACTACATTTGCATATGTTTTTTAATAGTTATTTGGAGTTTGTTATAGTTAAGTGTTTTCTCTAATCTTGTTATCCTAATCACTGGCAGGGGATTGCTCAAATGTTGAGGGTCAAGTGACACCTTTTGTGCATGTCTTTCCTTGTGATGTATGTAATCTGTTCAAAGATGACACTTTTCATGTACTCTGTTATTTCTCTCTTTTTGTATTACCATGATTTTTCTAGGAAACACTAGTGAGGTGTTATTCATTGTCTTTCCCATAGTAACTATGAATAAACCAGTTTTAATTATCAGTCTGTAGACTCTTAAGTTCATCCATACTTTGAACTGACTTATTTTTCATCCTACAGGATTGTTGACCATCCACCTTATCCTCATTGAAATGTAATGGAAGAGTCAGTTTAGTCACCAACAATTTATTTGCTAATAATTACAATATACATTCTCTGAAAAGGATGTAACCTGACATTGAATTGACATTGACATTGAGTTACTTTGCAGCAAGTAATTATAAAAGACTAGATAAGTAGGAAGATGGGTGTGTGTGTGTATGTGTATATATATATATATATATATATATATTGTAATGGTTGTTACAATGGTTTATAAAAGCATAGTATCACTACACAAAAATCTTCGTTTTGGAGCTACATGTGCTCCTCATCTGGTGATAAGTTGAAATGAAAAATAAATGTTGAAAATGA
Source organism: Ascarosepion bandense (assembly GCA_037127315.1). Taxonomy (NCBI): domain Eukaryota; kingdom Metazoa; phylum Mollusca; class Cephalopoda; order Sepiida; family Sepiidae; genus Ascarosepion; species Ascarosepion bandense. The sequence goes on from JBBBDQ010000570.1 coordinate 3,413,212, forward strand.
TTTATTTTTGGTAATATGATATGTAAGTGAATGCAGGATGGGGGTTCAGTATGATTTAGCCAGCAGTTTGTAGCCATAGAGATACAGCCTTGGGTTAGGAGAGAGGTGTGGAGTAGCTTAGTTTTGGACAGGTCACTTTTAGTTTTGTCTGGGTAATTCTCATATTGAGATGTAAAGTTTTTTAAGAAAGGGTAGACACTTTTTATTTTACTACTATCTATGATTGGATGGAATGGAGTTACTATTAATGTTGTATGAGTTTATTTTCTTTTATTTATACAATCTTCATTTTTTTTATTTTGAGGATTAAACATGGGTATTACCTTTTTGGAGGGGATTATTTTATGTGAATGAGGTATTTTTTGGTTAATTAAATTTTAACAAAAAATATTTTCGATGTTTACATAACACTGCTAATTCATCTCTATAGTTCAATAGTTTGCCATTGTTGGGGTACTTTAGAATATGCACTTTTCATTTAAGCATAAAGTGCAGATGTCGTTAAGCAAGTTGCAGGTTCTAGTTTTTTTTCAAGGATTTTCCATTTTACTTTGGGTTTCTGTTTTGTGTCCTTTAATTTCCAAAAATATGCAGAAAGGGATGTTTGGTTTTGATATAAGTTGTTTTTGAATGAAGTTAAGAGCATGTACCAGCACTGCTTAAAGGTGTTCTTTGTAGATCCGATATATTTATATATATTTATCATTGGGTTTTCAATTGATGTTATATTGCATTGATAAACAATTGAATTTATTTTACATCTATTTTGTATTGGGCATTTATTGGGGTTTCTACAGTTGCATAAATTTTTATTGTTGTCCTCTTTATTATTTTGGTAGTTAATTTTATTTTGATCTACGTGTTGATTTAAGATATATTTATTATGATTAGTTATGATTTTTTTCGAGGTTATTTGTGCAGCTATAACTTAGTTTAAGTGTATTTTTGTTAAAAATTTTACTTAGAGGGTTGTTAGTGGGGAAGTGTTTTTTAATTAAATTGAGGAACTTCTGCCCTAACTTGTTTACCATTTGGTTGAAAGGAGGTGTATACCAAATGATTTTTCTATTTCTATTTTTCCTGTTATGGTTATTGTTTGTTATATACTTGATATCTTGGTTTTTGTAATCACTTTTTTTTTTTTAGGGACTTATTGTAAGGACTTTTATGTTTGTTAAATATTTCTTCACTGGAAGAGTTTTTACTAATTCTATATTCTATGGAGGAGGGTATATGTTTGATTATACTTGGTGGGGGTGATTTGACTTTGGGTGGATGTATAATGGATATTCATTGGGTTTTATGTATGGCTGGTAATTATTATTTACTAAGTTGATTGTTACATCTAGAAAGCTTTTATATATATATATATATATAATCCAAGTATGAATAAATATACATTTTAATTTATTCATACCTACATATGTATATAAAATACCAAGAAAACTTTTGGTATTGGTGTATGGGATTTAGTAGTATGAAAATATTAAGGAATAAATGTATTGCCACTATTCTTCTTGCACATGACTCTACTGTAAACAGCTATCTTTACTAATTACATTAATAACAATAAATGAAACTCAACAACAAATGTTTAAGAAAGTTGGAATATACCAGTTACAATTGGTCATTAGTCATAGACAATTTTATATTTTTTTGTTTTTAAGGGAAATGATATTAGAAAATGAGGTTATTGGTTTTGAGCTGAAAAGAGGATATTCCAAGACACACTAAAACTTCCCACGGATTTTGCTGCATCTGTTTAAAGAATCCTGTAGTAATTATTTATATATGAAGATGTTTGTTATTATCAAAGTCTACACTTAAGATTGAAAGCATTGTTTGTAGAATCTGTCTCCCAGTCATGAATCTACTTTCATAGCAGAAATCATATTCAGTTGGCAGAAAGACATTACTTTGTATCCGAATCAGTCTACCTTAAAATGCATTATCAAATGTATAAATTGTAATGTCCTTTTTATATTTGAGCATTCACTTGTATGCACAAACAATTTTACAATTAACCTTCTGTCTTTGACAGACAAGACAATATTTTTCATTGTGATATGATGATATTAGTTTCCATGTGTTAAAATATACATGTATTTATTCAGAAAGCATGAATTATTATGAACAAATTTACTCCAACAAACAGTAGGTAAATTTAAAAATAGGAAAAACTAATTGTAAATGATAAAAATGTAAGAGACAAAAATATAAAATTAACTTGGTTGGTTAAAAAATGCTTCTATGTAAGGCACCTAGTTAAATCTTGATTGGTCAATAATACTTCTTATCAGTATTGCTATTAATGCCAGCCCCCTCCCCTGCACAAAATAACATCACTTTTATTACTTCTTTTTTATTTTTATTTTCCATTACATGCTTTATTGTTTTATTGCATAACGAGTATTTTTATTACACAGTCATATTTCACAATGTAAATAACAAGTTGTGTATGCTTGTTATTAATCAACTTTATTCAGCTTTTTCCCAGAGAAAGACAAGTCACTGCAAGATATTTTAATAGCCACTATTATGAGCAGCAAGACCATCCTAACTCAAACTAAAAACACTGTATCATTGTTTCAACATTTTAATCTGCTAATTGATAATAACCATAGATTTTTGTGAAGAATGTTTATTTTACAATCAATAATTTTCAATGGGTCTACAAAAATACTTTACCATTATTCTGACCATTGAATACATTATTTGAAGTATACTCTGTAAAATATTCAAGATAACAGTTTAACAAAATTAGATGATAATAGTTGCAAAGTTTTGCATCATTATTGTTTGGTAATAGAACAAGAAGGTTATTTTAACTTCTTCCATTTTATGCATAGCAACATTAAGCAAGTATCTTATGATTTACCGTTAATATCAAACATTACAGATAATATAATAGTATGTTTGCATTCTGATTAAAACTGTTATATCATTTTTTTTTTAATTAATTCCCTCTTTTATTAGTTTTTATATATTGATTATTCTAAGTACAATACCAACTACATATCATACTTAATACATTTTCAATTTTGTATGATTGATACTTATTACAAATTTTAATTATTTTATGGTTAATGGCTAACTACACTTTCTAACATGTCTCCTCATCCACTTTAAATACTGAATTTCTATCTCTTATATATGCAAGATACTTACGTTTACGTACATGTTTATGAAAGATTTGTGTGTTTATAATTTTGTGTGTTGATGCACAAAAGCCTCAACAGTCTTTAAAGAATATATTTCTACAGAGATTTATATGTCAGTAAGAAAATATGTAAGTAAAGTATAATTGAATATAAATATATGTACATAATTCTTTTCGGAACAATGTATCAGTCTTAAAAAAATGTAAACAAAATCATGTTTTCTGCATTTTTATTCTGTAATTTCTTTTTATTATAATCATTCTAATTCTTTTTGTTCGTAGTATAAATCCATTCTCCATGCATTTTAGATGATTTTTGTCAGGTACAAAGTTTACATGGTCTAGTTGTATTTATAATCCCTAATGAGGAGTGCCATATGTGGAGTATATTTTGATAATTGCATTTGTTGTAGCAATTTCATCAAATCTTATTTTGCTTTACCTTCACCTATGATTTCCTGCCTGTCACAATAGAAACTGATTATAAAGAGAATGGGGTTTTGTTTTTTATGTTTTTTTTATTTTATGTGAATTTTATATCATTTCAACCCTCATTTATAAACTGGAATTTTCATAATACTATAGTTGATCAGTAATGCTATTAGACTGTACATTATGCAAATATATTTTACCTTCATGGCAAACTAACAGAGTTCATATATTCTAGTCATACATCTTTATATCATAGTCAGAGTAACACTTACTCATCAACATGTCTTAGCCAAATGGTTCACTTTAGTGATACTGTTATTCAAGACATTTTTTTCAAAGTGTTCTCTCATATATGAATGTTTGTCATCACTTATAACTGAGTGATATCATGGGTTTTCTTTTATATGTATGCATCTTTGCTGTTTCCATGCAGAATATTAGATTTTGCCATTGGAGAATTTATTGGAATGCTACTATATCCTTATAGAAAGGATCAGTTTCCTATTTAGGGTCATTAAATGGAGCAGCTAACTGCCTCTTTGTTTCATTTAACTGTTGACCATCCAATGAAACTTAACTGCTGAAAAAAACCAGACAAGGATTTTTTTGCAAAATTTTTAGAATAACCTAAATATATGGCACACGTTGGCATTGTGTTGGGTTAACTGTGTGTTTATATTATTAATAAGGTGGCTTTTATTCAAACCAGAATTAAGAATATTTTCCTTTCAGCTGTACAAGTTGGTTGCTTACTTTGCTTATAGTAACAACTCTCTTTAATTAGGTTTGCCACTTTCTATGAATATCTCCACTTGTCTGTGATGACCATAGCCTTACTTTTATCTGCCTGGAGGGGGAATATGTTGATGTGGGAATGTTCAGAAAGGTATTCTTTTCTCTATAGTATAGAAGTGAGCTGTTACTTTTTTACCATCTGCAAATATGTGTGGATGCATTCACATCTATGTACATATAAAAAGTAAATTAAAAATAAATATACAAGCATATGTGTGTGTATGCATGAAAATATATGTATTCCTATTGGATATAACATTGATTAAGCATGTGTAGTTTACCTGATGGTCATGGGTTCAATCCCAAGGTCAAGAAGTGGAATCAATATACTCTGGTTCAGTAGATCAGACAGAAATAGTATCCTAAAGACAAATTAGCTAAGAAGAATTAATACAATATATCCTCTAGCACAGACAGTAGAATGAAAACAAGTTTACTTTTGTAGATTAAATAATGTGTCTCTCTTGAAATTCTCAAAATGAGCATAAAAGGCACCTGAAGAAGATGGAAAAGGTACAACACCTGAAATGTTATAAGTATAATAACCAAGAGGAGAAAACCAGTTTGAAGAAATAAATATATATTAAGGAGTAAACTGTAGTCGGTATCATCAAGTCGATATGAATGATTCTTTCTTTAGCTGTATTGTATGTATTTCACTAGGTCCACATACATTTTTTGAATCCATAGTTTTTCTTCTCCTAGATTGGTTGCCACTCAAGTCCATAGAACCCAGTCTGTTCTACTATTTACCCATAGCTGGGGGTAGTAGAGTTAGTCAGACCTTTCTCATACCTTTATGCAAATAAATGTTATGAACTCAACTGAAATTTGAACTCAGTTCTCTGATTCTTTAATCAGAGCCACAATCCATTACTACACTGTGTATATTAATAATACTTATAGTAATCATAATATATACGTATTTAATGTCTATATCTTATTTTTGAATGCTGACCTACACAAATATGGCGTCATATATATATATATGTGTGTGTGTGTATACACCTTTATGCACTTCTAACTTTATAAAAAATAATGAAAATTCTCTTACAATATAGAGACACACAATGTGTATACATTTTAAAAGGTTGCTATAAAGATTCAAATATATATGAATAAAGTAAGATAGATCAATGGAAAAATAATTTTATACATAAAATTTATCTGATTCTTATCCAATTATGCTTAGCAATCTATAAAGCCTTTTCTATTATAACAAACATTTCTGGCATAAATCACTTGTCATTTGTAAGTGCTTAGAAATATCTTTTCACTCAAATTTAAATTGTGTATCCACAAAGCATAAATTCATTATCTTGCTTCATTTATTTTGGCACAAATGCAAAAGACAAATATGAAATATATTAAAAAGAGAATCAAAGGAGAAGGTTGTTGCCAAGTTTTTATTGTAGGAGATATTCATTATAAAATGTTATTTAGATCTTTGCCGATTAAAACAAGCAGAAAAATGAAAGTAGAATTTTAAAATTACAAGACTTTATGTTTATTAAATTTTCACCCAATACAAGGCCCAAGAGTCACTCAAGGTAGACTGTTACTGATTGAGATTGTTCTATGAACCTAAAATGAGGAGGTAAGAAGTGCAGATTATGAGAATATTTAGGATAGATAGCAATTGTCTCTAGACTTTAAGAGGTGAAAATTGTATCATTCAGGGAAGCATCTTCTTGGGTGTCTTTTCTCAAAGTAGCAGTTCTCAGGAAGAAACTGTCTGACTGGAACTTACTTCTTAGCAGAAGGAAATGATGATGATCAGTACATGACATGATTGGTACTAACTGTAAAGATCTAAAATGATGAAACTAAATAATGTAGCTCATCTGAACATGAAAATAATGAAAAATGTGTAATAGGCTTGCAAAGTTTCATCTGTGGAAAAAGGGTTGTATGTTTGAAAATTTTTCATTGCTGACAAGGCATCATATAAACTTTTGAACTTTGTTGAGGCTGGAAAATGGGGATTATACAGCACCAATACAGATATTGGTAGCAATACTTCATTTTTGGTCTTAGTTAACACTTTCACAGGTAGATCATGACAGGAAAAGTCAGCTACTTTCTAGAACAATGTAGGGATATGACCATTCTTTTTTGGTATTTTTAGTGATAGTTTGTAATACTGTACTGATGAGCTGTCATACAGCAAACAGGACTGTTTGTGAATGACTAATTACATTTTTGGTCGTCGATTGAGCACTCTGGGAAAATGGTAGACTTTTAAAAATTAGTAGCTACTTACTGCTATTAACACATTGTTCATTCAGTAATGAATTTTAACACTCCCAGCTACTGGCATGTGTTTACATTTTGTATAAAACACACTAAAATCTACCTTCCTCCACCAATGTGTCAATAGCTTAAAGGTAGAATCTCCAACTGATATTAAATTTGTTGGGTTTTAATCCTAGCTGATCAGATGTCTAACCGTACTCATGAGCTGTTAGCAAAACTGGAGTGTCTGCAGATGACTATATATATATAAGGACCTTGAATAAGTTCTTGCTGTTTTCCAATAGATGATGTGACCAGAACTCTGTGTGTGCCCTATCAGATGGCAACGTATCTATCTATAAGGAAATACAATAAGCAAGCTTAAAATTCAGTGTATGTCATTTTGCTGAAGTGTAAACAGCTTTGTTTTTCATAGCATTAAATATGTCAAATTTGTACAAAATGTATTTGCAAGGAATTTTACTACACTACTTTATTAAAAAGAAATCTGCAGCTGAAACACAGAATTTTTGTTGAGACTTATGGCGACTGTGCTGTGTTAGAAATAACATGCAGACTTGGTTTAAACTTTTCAAAAATAATGATTTTTGTTGTTGAAGATAAAGAACACTGGTGCACTGAAAAAGTTTGAAGATGAAGAATTACTTCATGAAAACTCATATCAGGCATAAGCTGAACTTGCAGAACCACTAGGAGTTGATCACACACAGTTTTGAAACATTTGAAAGCATAAGAAATGATATGATTCAAAAGCAAGGACATGGGTGCCGTAAAAGTTGAAACCAAGAGATGTTGAATGCTATCTCGTCATGTGAACAGCAAAAAAGGAAAGGGTTTTGCATCATATCATGAACAACACTGAAAAGTGGATACATTGTGATAACCCTAAGCATAGAAGTTCATGGAGTAAGCTTGGCAATGCATCAACATTGGTGGCAAAGTTGAATATCCATGGTTCAAAGCTTCTGCTTTGCATTTGGTGGGATCAGCTGAGTGTATTTTATTATGAGCTGCTCAAACTAACCAAAACCATTATGGGAAATTGCTGTCAACTAAAATTGATGTATTTGAGTTGAGCATTGAAGAAAAAATAACCACCATATGAGCAGAGACACAACAAAGTGATTTTTCAACATGACAACACTAGGCCACATGTTACAGAATAAGTGAAAACCTATTTGAAAATTCTTAAATGGGAAGTCCTACATCTCCTGTTGTATTTACCAGATATTGCCCTGTCTGATTATCACGTGTTTAGATCTTATGAAGATGCCAAAAAATGGGTCAACTTGTGGTTAGCCTCAGAAGACATGTCATTCTTCTGATATGGAATTCAAATGGTGCCAGAAAGATGAGAAAAAGTAATGACTAGCGATGGGCAATACTTTCAGTGACATGTTTCTTATTTTTGTAAATAAAACAAGTACATTTTATAAAAAAATCAGGGAAAACATATTCAAGGTTTTAATATATATATAAAGACACAAAGAAAACTAATCTTAGCTGGCACATTTCATTTAAGATAAGTTTACCTTTTGTTTTTATATTGTCCTTTTACACACACACACACACACACACACAGTTTTAAGGTATGCTATATGTATGGGTAAAAGTGCTCAGTATCAGAGATAGAGCATATGCAAATCTAAAATTGTACACTGAGGTCAACATCAAGCGGTGACAGTCTGTTTTATGCTTGAACACAGTCGTCGGACTATGAAGATTTCATTCAAGCATGAAATACTTTCACCACTTTGTGTTAATCTCAGCATCCAATTTCAGATTCACACACACACACACACACATGTATTATACAAACAAAAAATATAAACAGAAATATGTGGCAAAAGTAGATTGTTTTCCTTAGATGTAGTTATGTAACTATGTGATATTAGTATAAAAAGCAGCATACTTTCAAAAATCTTTCTCTTTTTCCATTCTTCTGTTCCCTTGCCTATAATGTAAGTAATTTTACCACAAGTGTCAAGCACTTACAAGCACTCTTACACACATCCACAACTAACATACACTTACTATTTCAAAAAATTATTATTTTTGTGAGAATATATTGTTTTTATGTTAAACAGGAAAAATGTTAATTTATTTGTTTCTTTTTATATACTAATTCTCACCCAATACAAGACTCAAGTCCCACCCAAGGAGGTTGTTGTGTAGTGATGTATGTAAGAAAAGGATATTTGGCAGATATTGAAAATTTTGGTTGTCACTGCTTTTAGTGAGCTAGGAGTAGTACTGCACCAACATTGCCTGATGATGAGGTAAAATCTCGAAACAGAAATTTCCATGTCACAATGTAAACTATATTAATTTTAAATAAAAACAAATTTAATTTTATATATATATATATATATATATATATAGATCCACATGAGATCTGGGTTGTAGAAATTTAACCTCAGCCAAGCTTGTAGTTCACGTAATGAAAATAAAGAGGATTTGTATAGAAATCCTTGGTCATCAGATTCAGCAAGTAGATTATAACTTAGAACATAAATATAATAAATGTGGTATTTATCATAACTGTTTTGTGTGAAGATAAATAAAAATAAAATCAGCTATAGGGACGCATAAAAGGATGAAGGCTTCAAGACAATGTAATGTATATGTTGAATCTCAATTTACAGATGCTGTCATTGAAAACAATGTAAATGCAAAATGAACCCATTCATTCATCAAATGCAAAATTTGGAGCAAAGTAGCAAAAAGAAATCTTGATTATGTGCACCAAATATCCAGAAAGAAAAGTGCCATGAACAGAACTTAATAAAAAGAATCAAGTTTAGTTTGAATGAAACATTGTAACAACAAGTACTTGTAACCAAAGTAAAGGCAAAAAGAATTAAACAAATGTTATATCAGTTTTAGCTTGAATTTTTATTCAATTCAGAAAATCCTATAAATCAATATAAATTAGGCAAAGAAAAATATGTAGACCAATAAGGTTATCTGAGGATATTAGCAATTTGTTTCATTCTGTGAGTATATTTTCTTTTTACATAAAAAACAATGAAGACATGCTTTTGATTCTAATTCTTCTGACAGTGCTGTGTTATTTTTATGGAAGAATACGTTTTAAGAATTCTTGAGAATGTTTCCGTATATATGTATATAGTTGAATAAATCTTCAGCAGAGAAATAATAGGATTATGTGCTTAACCCTTTGACAGTTGTTAGTAGACTGTCATCATTTATATTTATGAAGGCTTTTAAGCAATCTTCACTCCAGTTCTTTTTCATTCTTATTGCATTCATTGAATTTCCACACCATTAGAAACTGATTGTTTGTACAAGAGACTAAGTGACAACAAGTGTTCTCAATATTTCATCACTCTCTTCAGAACTTTAGATGTTTTTTGTAGTGTTACCATAGTATCTATGGTCTGGATTCTTCATTAAATTTTCAATTCCTTCAATCATTTTGTTACTCTTATCAAGATTGTTCTTTATCTATGTTTTTGTTTTTATTTTTCAATTTTACTGTGATGTGCACTAACAGCAAAAGCCAGTGTTGTACATGTTTCTTCTTGTTGCTCATGATAATTAAATCTGATTTTCTAGCCTAGATTGGGTGATTTATTTGAATCTCAAAATCCCATTTTTCATTCTCTCTGGTTTTTACATCTTACATTAGTATATATGGTCAAATCACAGGCATTTGCACAGTTTCCAGTGGACCATCTTTCACACTTGGTCATACTTATTTTTATACTGTCTATGCTAACTTACTGCATTCACTGATTATTATTTTGAAGGTAGTATATTGGCAGGTGCTTGTTTGTCCTGTATTTGCTTGAGTTTTTTTTTTTCTTTTCTTTTCTTTTGGGAGACATGATTTCATATTTAGATGTCTGCTTATGTAAGACATAATTCTAAGATAACTATTCTTCATTATAGCCTTAACAGAAAATAATTCTAACATCTTAAATATGGGTTCACAAATCCTAACCAATGCCCCTAAGTGTAAGTTTTATAATCACTAGAGTTCTTTTTGTTTTGTTTGTTTATTACTCACTTATGTACACACGTATACAAATGTAATTGTATATAAAGCAAGAAATGTTCTCTCAGAATTAAAAGCCAACATTGTGGAAAGCGTTGCGTAATTGTAGTATTTTCACAATTTTGTTTACTCATGTCAGTGAAGTAATGTTTGCATACAACTCACTCTCATAAATTGCCAACAACATGTAAGAAAAGTTTTGTTTGGTAAGAATAACTTTTATTATTGACTTCTTATAACTTGCCAACTGATAAAATTATGCACAGAAACAATACAGTGATATATTCACTACCAGCCATAATTATTAGGCACCCCCAGTTTTTAAAAAAATGATGTATTTCATAGTCTTTATTATTTATTGCCAAGTGGATAATTGTAAATGAAAATAGAATGGTTCCTTTGTTATTATTACTTTGCAAAATTTTACAAGGCAACCAGGAAACCTTTGCTTTGGCCAGCCTGTAAGAAGAGACTAGCATGGGGAAGAGAGCACAAAAACTAGACACCAGAACAGTTCATTTGATGCACATGTTATTGTGCAGTATTAACAAAAGAACCATTCTATTTTCATTTAGAATTATCCACTTTGCAATAAATATCAAAAAGTATGAAATACATAATTTTTTAAAAACTGGGGTGTCCTAATAATTATGGCTGGTAGTGTATGTCTGTGGCTATCTCTAAATAAGTACTTTGTGTAAAGTATATATAGTTTTTGTTTTATAAAATGTTCTTTCAAAATCAAGACTATATGTGTAAAAAATGTTTTTCTTTTACTGATCATAGAATCTCAGTAAATTTCTGATAAAAAGGATTTTTTATTTCTGATATATTTTATTGTAAGTGATTTTATAGATTTTCAACCTCACTCTCAGGTTCTCTAGATTCCACTGAGGAGTATGAGGCATGCTTAGTGTTTTTACTGTGGTTTCTGTAGCAAATAAGGTTTTACAGGATGGAGTTGCTTGTGTTATGCCCAACTGGTTTTAAATTCAGAATTGTCCTTCATCTTGACTGATTGCCAACCAAGGCTGAAGGAGTGAATTCATCTCTTTTTCAAGGGTATTTGCACAAAAGTTAATGTTACAAAGTCAACTGGAATTCAAGTGAACTAAATTAGTTATGCAAATAACAGTTCTTTTGTGCCACAGTAATGGTAACGCTAATATTAACCATTTCCTTATAAGGAAACATTTGGCATGATTGAGCAGAAAGTTTTACTTTCAGTATAAATTTATAAAATCTTTCTCTTAAAACAATTTTTCAGGAAAACAGGTTTCTCAAGTTCAATAACTATTATCATTCTTTCCAGTAATGATGGGGGGGGGATCCTTTCTAACCTTTTATTTGATGTAATGTAGAATGTCAACATCATGATTATGTCACTATTTTCTTTTCAGATTACATGTGATATTCATTTTAGTTGTTGCTAGTTGAAAGTCTTCAAGTGATGTGGTTTGTTTGATGGTACAGTTTTTTGTTTGGGATTTTGTAGCACCAGTCTACAGGGTTTATTTCCAAACCTCAAGGCCAGGAAAAGTTATTGTCATAAAACTGTCAATTTTTCTTAACTCTTTCAATTTTACATGAAGAAGAATTGTTTTGTATTTTTGGCAATGATTTTCTTGTGTAATACATTTAAAACTCTATATTTGGTTGTTACATACATAGCATACTATGAATACTGTGATCAGTCCTTTCCAAATCATAAGAAAGAATTTGTGAGTTTCTAACTGATATTATGTTGTTCTTTTTTCAAAAGGTTTGCAATTCTGTTCATGAAACAAATTTCAACCTATTTCCCAATTGGTGTCTCTGTGATTCACAGAACTAAACTTTGAGCTCCAGCATAATTGTTTATAATACTTAATGATAGATATATTGTAAATTATTGTATATAATATGATTATAAATGACTTTAAATAGTTACAAGAATTTTGCACCAGAACAGTAACTGTCAAGCAATGAAAAGAATGAAGAAATCAGTCTGGTTAGCCATATAAATCACCTGCTAGATGCACACAAACATTGTGCTGTTTTTGTAGCACCTCATCTCAAAGGAAGTCTCATGATTGAAAAATTGTAACCCAGTTGCTTTTCTATTACCATGTGCAGCCATAGTGCTGCTAAAGTTCATGAATTCATGAGGCTTTCACTTGCATTCGAAATTAAGTGAATTTTTTTACCTGGGTGAACATTGAATTATAGAGATGATGAACTAATTTTTCTCAAAAATGAATTACTGTAAAAAATTGATAATATTGAGAAAAGGTTTACAAATATTTTCAAAGTCAGATAATAACTGACTCAAGTAAAACACCATTATGCAAAGTTTAGAACACAGACGAGTTACTCTTCAGGGAAGTAAACATACCAAAAAGAAAACTAGATAACTGGCACCCATTCTAAAAAAATATCTTAGATTCAAGCAACATATGTTCATGCTTTAATAACTTTTCATAACCAAAGACTGAAATCTTCTGTTAGTCTATACCAAAATTAACGGCAGTTTTCTATCTGTAAAACCAGTCATTAATCAGTGTAGTTAATCTGGAGAAATCTATAAAGTGCTTTTAAAATTCCAAAGTAAATAATTACTTTGAAGATTACATAAATAATAATCAAAACAAGTAAAAAATTCAGCAAGAGCATAAAAATGTGTTTGTGGAAATTCTTCATTTGGTCTAAAACATTATCATTAAAGAAAAAAAATTTACTGAATATTTCTATCAAGTAATTTGAATTGTGTCTACAATGCTGACTCACACAGTCTAAAATACAGAATCATGAAGGTTGACTAATTTTGATGAAATAGTTAGGAAAATTACTTTCTAGGCTCTTTTTTAAAATAGTTTCTATTATATTTGATAAATGTTATATTTAAATTGGAGTTCAAGAAAGTTATCCAAATTTTTTAGATATAGAGAAACTAATATTGCAGTACTGGCATTAAATTTCTTCTAGCAAGAGCTATCATATAATATTATTTATGTTTGGCATTGATTCTTTAATCTATTTGTAGAGAATGTCGTCATATGAACAGATTCTACTATATTTTACTGGCATCCCATCTCTCTCCCTCTTTTCTAAAACAGTTTCTATCAACCTTATTGTTATTTTAGAGAATCTCTTGTAATCTACACATATGAGACACTTTTTACTAAAGGATCTATAAAAAAGAAAGAAGCACTTTGATAATTACTGTAGACAGAGAAAATCGTTTGACCTCTTTCTTAGAATGTAATTGATAAATTGAAAAGAAGTCAGTTTAAGGTAGATGAATAAAGACTAAGATAAAAACTTCAACATAATCATTTAATGAAATAATAATTACTAGACAACCCTTAAACCCATTAGGTTCTTTTTAAAAGCAGTTCATGATACAAAATGAAGTAACAGACAATATTATCAATTATTAATTATACATATTTTAATTTTATTTGTAATACAAGTTATTATAATAATTATTATTATTCACATTATACAATATTATTTAGATCAAGCAATGATTAATAATACTTATATTTTTCATTATGCATACATGTTTCTTTCTCACATTTATTTGAAAATATATAATGGTAGCAAACCAAACATCCACATAGTCTCTTCACCTATCATAGATACATACAAGATTAAAGTTTGAATATTTAATTCTTCTAACAGTGTGTTATTTCAAAAGTGGAGATAGAGTAAAATGAATTTGGCTTACTCTTCTTGTCTTTGTCTGTGACAAAAATATCAAGATTAACTAAAAAAGATAAAGATTAAGAAATGATAAAAAATAAATCCTGAGAAAGTAATGTGTATATTTCATCTAAACTAGTAACCTTAGATACCATATCCAACAGTGCATTGATATCTTTACTATGCAGGGAGTAATTGATGCATTATATCATGTGACTTGTGTTGCGCAGGATATACCCATCTCCATTTAGATTTTTATTTGATTTTTGAACATTTTAATGAATCACCTTCTAATAGATTTTAATTAGCTACCTTTTTTTAAATACAGAATCAGATAAAAAATCTGTATATTTTATTCTAAAATAACAATTAGAAGGATTAGTTTGAAAATAAGTTTTTACTTTTTATGAGAAAAATTATGACTGAAGTTATTACTTTATCAAGTAATTTTCCTAAAAAAAAATTTATTTCAAATAAAAATGAAATTTAGTCACATTTTAGTCACTTCTCTTCCTCTCCTTTTCCTGCATTACAGATTATAAAGTTAGTCATATTGGGGAGAGAGGTGACAAGGTTGTTAGCAAATATTGTTAGCTAAGCAGAAAGAAAATAGATTTCTTATTAGATGTATATTTTTTTCAAGATGACAGAAATTTTTCTTCCATACTCAACTGGGTTTTCATTGAACTAAAAAGATTTCCTCAAAAAAATGCTAGACAACACTGTAAATAAATTTTAGAATGAAATATTTTTATGTACAAGATTTGTAAGCTTTGCAATCGCGTTTCTTTTTTTTTTTTTTTTAGAATGCAGGGAGTTTCATCTGTCTTCATAGAAAAAAAATCCAATAAGAAAAATGGAAGCACTAATTTTTCATTAAATTTTTCATGAAAAAAATTGCTGTAAAATTAACAGGTGCAGGGTAACACTAGTGTCATACTAGTCATGAACCATAATCATACTAATCATGAACCATAATCAAATCATAGCAAAGGACAAAACTGAAGTAATTTTTCACTAAAGGAAAACTATATGTTCATTTTATAATATTTATAAATGGTGTGTGCATGCATATACATGTGTTACTGAGGACAATTCTATGCAACTTAAAGTTTTTAAGAAAAGAAAAGAAAAAACTTATCACTTTCATTCAATTGTTGTCAACGATTGTCTTCAATAAACAACATATCTTGATGATATCTGACATGTTCCATGATGGAAATAAGAGAGAATAATTAACTAATGATGCTCATGACTATTTTATTTAACCATATTCTGGTATGAATATTTATTGTTCTCATTGTTCAACTTCAAAGAGCCGTCAGAATATGAATAAACTTCCTAGAACTTTTAAGAACAATAAATAAAAAGAAATAATTTAACTGATTTTTATAAAAAAAATTCTTGCCTGACTGTTTTAGTCTATAACAGATGAGTAAATTTTGCAAATAGAAATTCAGTCTGCAAAAACCAATATACTTCAACAGAAAAGTTATGAGAAAGCCATTATATTTCATTTCATTCATTACTTTCTACTATCAGTAAATGAATATAAAAAATAATCTTATTGGGGCAATTTATATTTGGGAAATATGACTTATTAAGGAAAATAAATAAAGATTTAACTCTTTAACATTGAGTTTAAAAAGGATTACTCTGTTGTGCAGAGAATAATGAAAGAATTTGGGGCTTTAGAAATCTTTAAAAAATAGCAACCTAGAAAAAAAACTGGAGAAACCTAACCACAAGTTTCATTCTTTTAATGAACATCAGAATTGTTTTAAAGATAATGGCAGAAAAAAATCTAATGACCCAACCAACAATGTACATTCATTGATTTCAAGCAAGTATACAAGCAAAATAAATAAAAATGCCTCTACAATATTAACTATGTCTCCTTAGAGAATGAAGACCAATTTGTTTAGAAAATTGAATGCATCCATTTGCCTTTTTAACAACTCAGTAAGTAATGGCCCATGGTTGACTTTGTCTTTTATTTATTTATTTATTTTTTTTCTAATTTGCCAATAGGAAACCAACAAGAGAGCTCTTCTGAATCTGTGGATTTTGACTCCTGAAGCTTAATTGCCCAAAGATGCCTCATCATTTTAATTGCATTGCTATCACAAATGAATAAGTGTGAGAAGCAATTTACACAAGTCTCTTAGCACTTTAATTTACACATAACTGAGCTACAGAATTGCTTGCATTGAGACCTGCAATTTTAAGGAGCCTTATTTAATATCTCTTATATTTTATAGAAAGTAACGTGCATCAGAATTTATCAGCCTCTGATTTCATATTTTAGATAACTGGAAACTTAAATCATTGATATCTCATTGAAGTTGCTACTTTTAAAGCTTTCACTGATTTTATTTTTTTTATTTATTTTTTTTTAATCCTATTTTTTTTTGCTAGGAGTTGAGAGAAAAAATATGAAATTTATTTTTGCTTCACTTCATATTAATTTTTCTTTGATTATATGAATAACATCTTTCAAAGTTTTTCATATAATTCTCTGGCTTGATTTAGTAATAAATTTTATTCTTTTTAGAGCTTAAGGCTCATGTTTTTACCAGATATGATGATGCATTTTCAAACCTTTAACTCTATAAATAGAAATATTCCAATCATAGAAGAGAAGCTTAAAATAATTTTAATAAAAAAGCAGATGAAGATCTTTTACATTTGTTATAAACAAGTGTATGGTTGCAAGAAGAATTATGACAGAGGTAAAATATGGACGAGTGGTTTACAAAAATTTGGTTGTACTTAATTCTTCGGATGTTGGTATAAATTTGTTTTTGGTTGGTCATCTGTAATTGTATGTAATGATCACGAAGATATGCGTGGTTTCCCAAAGCGGTTGTCCTTAGAGATAAGGGGACAAAAGGTTGAGAGAAGAGGAAAGGAAACAAATATGTGTCATTTGAAGAGTGAGTTGGGTAGACGGTAGCTCTGTGAGGTTCTCTCTTTCTTTTCATAGTAGTAATCATGACATTGACGGGTTGTTCCTTTTTTTTTTCCTTGCTAACAGTGTGTGAGAGAAAGGGGTAAGGACTTGACATAATAGTGGGTGAGAAGGTAAGGTAGGTGTGTTGCTGATCAACCAACCCTGTAGCAGCCTGTAAGCTCTTCTGACAAATTCAACTTTCTTAATGACTGATATAGCAAAACCAAACTTCATGTAGGCTTGTTAGATTTCTCAGGTTTTGTTTCTGGGTATGTTTTCCAAAGTTCTCATTCACTGATTAATATTTTCACATATATGTGTGAAAAGAAGAAATTTGTCATGATAGTTAGCAATCTGGGTGGGTGGATGTAAGCAAGAACATGATACTTCCATTTACAGTCCAGTTAGACAATAGAATTTAGCAAGTAGAACTTGGAGCCTGTTTTAATGGGTTTCTGAGACACAATATAGAAATCTAATTCAAAGCCAGAATAGTATATGTGCTAAGCAGATTTTGAGTGTTTTCAGTAAGTGACTGTAAATTAGAGGAGATATGACATTCAGTTTTATAACACATTTATTACTTGCCCTACAGTATATCTAATATAGTTTATATTATGATTGTAACAAAGGTTTTTTTTTTCCTTCTGATCATAAAAATCTCCCCTATATTTAACTCACATTATAAATTAATCATTCTTTTTTTAATGAATTTTGCTTTGTCATTAGACTCTTTTATTATTTTATTTTTAATATATCAAACATTTAATAACAACCAATTTATATCTTTTTTTTTTTAATCATATCACCCCAAGCAAGGCGGTAATGCCACTGATGTGCAGGGGGCTACGTAAGAGTGAAAAGATTAGAAGAGAGAAAGCTGGAAACCACATCCTAAACAGGGAACAAGGGATGAGCCTCTTCACCTGTTCAATAGACATGGGTAGAGTGTGAACTGGGCAATAGTTTATCTACTCCAATTGAAAGAAAAACAGAAAAGTGAAAAGATTGGAAAAGAGAAAGCCAGAAACCACATCCTAAATGGGGAACAAGGAATGAGCCTCTTCACCTGTTCAATAGACGTGGGTGGAGTGTGAACCGGGCGATAGTTTAGTCTATCTACTCCATATTTTGCAGTTCACTTTTATAAGATGGACTGAGTTCTTCTTTGCAGCTTTACTTATATTCCTAATCCTTAATATTCAATATTTTCTTCTAATTTTCTAAAGTAAAGATTAGTTCTCCAAAGTCAAAAGAACATTTTTAGTTCTTATGTAATATTTTTTTTCTCTGTACCAAGTAAAATTTCTTGCCAATGGAATAGGAAAAAAAAAAAATACATATGAGGAATTGTACCAAAATTATCAGTTACTAATATGACTGATTAGTAAAGATGGCAGCCTATGTGTTGGAAAAAACTCGTTAAAAACTTATCCAAAGTTGCTTTGAACTCTCCATATTCT
The DNA here is from genome assembly GCA_037127315.1 of Ascarosepion bandense. Classification (NCBI taxonomy): domain Eukaryota; kingdom Metazoa; phylum Mollusca; class Cephalopoda; order Sepiida; family Sepiidae; genus Ascarosepion; species Ascarosepion bandense. Next base: position 3,431,976 of record JBBBDQ010000570.1, read on the forward strand.
GTCTGAATGCCAGGCAAAAAATCTGGAAGATTATGTTCTCATTTCTAGATAGCTGAAAAAGTGGAAAAATACTTTTTAATCTGCTTATTGTTCTTTATCTGTGAAAGCTTTTGATCAAATTGTAGTATCTGTTTTTTTTTTAAGGAGAAACAAACTAAAGTTATCTGCATTGATGCACTTCTATGTAATAGAAAACAATTTTTAGCAAACATTCATAAAAAATTTTAAATTGTTTTTGAGTTTTTAGGCCTTCTGGAGATTAACTTTTAATAGGTCAGATATTGAATAAATGATTCATTTCCTGAAGATGAAATATTATGAATCCTTTGTTTTGAAAAATGTATTCTTTCTAACCTCAAGAGTTGGAATTGAATAATTCAGTTAAAAGTGTTAGGCTATTTTGTTTTAGAACTGAATAATTTGTTTCCTTCCCTACTGAATTATTGTGATATAATTTTTTTTTTTGTCTTTGATTTTACTATCAATATGAAATGAGAGATGGAGCTGAAGTAGGCTTTCTTCCAGAAATTTATTTAATTTGCAACTTGATTTAAATATTTTTGTAGCAATGATAGATCAATTACAGAGAAATTCTGTGTGTACACTGAGAAAATGGTGAGTTGGCTTTCAATATTGACATTTACAAGTGCCTTGATACTAAGAACTATTATCTTATTTCAGCCTTAATAGTCATTAAGCAAAAGATTAAAAAAAACTTCATATAATTACATTATGCACTGACATCTTTTTTAGCTTTTGGAAACACTATTGTTACTATGTTGAATATCTATTCTGCAGAACTTAAACCAACAATTGTTACTTGTGAGCATTTAGAAATATGTTTTTGATTAACTACAAAATTTAAATATTTTTTATTAACCAATGGTTTAATGATGGATCATGGTTATTAACCATATTCACTTAAGATATAAATTGACTTAAATTTTTTAAAAAATATATTTATTTTCAGAACTGCTAAATTTGTTTCTTCAAATAATTTAAAAAATAAATGACTTCCTTTTGACTAAGAGGGATGTCAAGGGAGGTAATGCTACTTTCATATTTATATTTTTTTGTATTTTCATGGCAAAAATAAAAGAATAGATAATTCTACAAACCATATTAATTCATATTAATCTACTCTCTCATCATAAGATAAAATGAAACCATTTTAATCATTTGATTTCCTATTCAGAATTAATATGAGGATAGATGCTTCTTTTGCTGATTTGTTAAAAGCATAAATTATTCATTCTTATTTATACATATCTCTTCCCAGGCTTTTTAGCATTTCTACAATTCTTGACCATGACATAGCAGTTACCTCTGATTTTATATCCTCAAATAAACAACATACTTTCCCATGATTTTAAATGTAGAAACAACTTTCATTTTACTAAACACTAAACTAAGCCATCATGTGTAATGGATGTCAACATGGCAAGTGAAATTGGTAAGCTGAACTCAAATCCCAGCCTAACCTCTTGTATTGATTTTTGCACAAATCTCCTTAAAGGAAATGTATGAATTTATCTCTCTTCCCACCAGCTATGGGTTAAATAACAAGGCAGACTGAGCTCTCTAGACTTGAGTAACAACCTGTCTAGTAGAAGAAAAACTGAATTACAAATTGTGGATAAGGCAACAACAAACCACTTCAGTATCTTTCCCAAGAATTCATGGTAATTTTGAGGTAATAAAAAGTGAATCTGATAGTCATGATTGGCAATATCCTGAAGAGGCAAGACCTTTAAGGAAAAAAACTCAGCCATGTCTTTCAATTTCATGACAACTCTCCAGTCTTTGTTCTCACTACTCTGAAATAAATTATTATTAATGAGCTTCACCTATCCAGCTATTTTCAGACATTTTTCTAGTAGCCTTGAGTCCAATGTTTTAACCATCCTTTAACCTGACTGAAAAAAATATTTATGCAAAGATTTCTAAAATAATGTACCAGTTTTGTTTCATCACCATTTCTTTTTTGATTTAAATGATTTGAAAAAATTCCAATCCAATTATTTTTCAAATTACCTACAACTCACAGTATTTTGGCTAAAAACGTGAAATATTTTTTCAAGATTTTTGCTTTGTTTTGTTACATTGTAGTAGAATGATATTTAACAAAGGAAATAAGATTCTTGAGAAATCGCATACAAGCAGAAGAGATTTATTGCAGTTCAGCCAATAAAACTAGTACTGAATAAAAATAGAATGTCTTCATTGGTTACTTTTTCAAAAATTCTACTACAGGTTCTAACTTGTTGCAAATAGGCAGGTTGTAAAATTCATTGACAATAAACAAAAACAATTTAAATCTTTCATGATAAAAATAAGGATTTGGGACTCCATTGAACATTTTTATTTCTCTCTCATTTCTAATTTCACACAATTGTCTGCTTTTAAGTGAAACATTTATTGTTTCATTAATTTAATAAAAGGCTCACAATTTTCTGTTTAGAAATAAAAAAAATATATTGAATTATATTCTGAGGGTGCTTTCACCTTTACTAAGTGGTCAGCTGATTGTCTGAGGATAAAGAAACTGATTTCTTTTATCAAATTTCACTCTCTTTAATTGAATTTGCTGTAAATTTATATAATTCATCAATATTAAATTTCTCTTATGTATCACTTTCAATAAATTTTATGCTCTAATCATATAAAATGTATTTTTACAACAAAATTCTGTCATGCATTTCTATAGTAAATTACCAGCAAAAACATTTTTAAAATAAACAGAGTGCTATGCATTTACCTTATTAGATTAAAAACACTGGAATATATGATATCTATCAACACCCATCAAACTAGTATTTAAAAAATATTATTTTTTTAAATTAATTCTTCTTTCTATTTTTTTCAAAATAAGAATGAATAAAACACTTTTAAAGAGATTTTTGAAGTTATGTTTGCATCTTTTAAAAAAATTATTTTGATCAAAATAAAAAAGATGAAGTAAGAAGTTGTTTCATTTTTCCCAATCAGGATTATTTATCTTGCTGAAAACTGTTTCAACTAAAATTGAGCAAAGAGTTATCATGAATTAAATAAGTGGATATACGTTAAAATATGACTTCATTTTTTACACTTAAAATTGTATGATCTGGTGAAATATGAACTGTGAGGATATTCTACAAATGAGAAGTTAAATTTTTAATAGGAATTGGAGTGTTCAGATCCATCAACAGCCTAGATAGAGCAGATCTGCTCCTGATAGAATATTCAACAGTTGATATACTAAATAATATGTTTTTGTATTTACCATTATTTATTTATATATATATATATATCTCCAAATGAATATGAACAAAGAAAATAATTGGAACATTCAGAACATTAAAACAGTGTTCAATATAAAAGTAGAACAATATATATATATATATATATATATATATATATATATATATATACACACACACACACCCATATATATATATATATATATATATATATGTCAGATTAAATAAATTGCAAACATTGTATCTGCTTATTTTTAATAAAATCCATTCTTACACACGTATAATCTTTCACATATTATAATTGAATTATGTAAGAAATAAGCTGTAATGTTGACAGATGATTTTATTATCCATTTCTCAATGTTCCCAAGTACTTTCAATCTCCTGAGATCATCTTTAGGCATTTGAATTGTGGTAACAAAAAATAACCGCAAAACTGAGTTGCTAAAAATTACTGTAAATTTTCTTCTTGCTTAACGGTTGACAAATTGCTTAGTGTTCATTAGAATGTGAAAATTATCCAAAATGGAATTTTTTTTTATGTTGTAATGTCATGGTCATGTATGTGTTAAAGCATGAAAAAAGAAACTGTACTTTTTATAAACATTTTAGAACATTACTACAGTATTCATAGCTGAGTCTATTATTTGACAGCTTAGGATTTTTAATGAATATTGCCTCAAGTATCTGTAGTTTGCTTTTGTTGTTTTCTTGGTGTAGGATAGTTGTGCTATGGAACATTATTTTTTTATATTGTCAACATTACAGCTCATTTCTCATCTTTTGATTATAATACACAAGAGGTTATGCATGAGTATGAATGAATGAATTTTATTAAAAATAAGCAGACACAATGTTTGCAATTTATTTACTCTGACATGTCTAAAAGAAAATTTACTGCCTAAATACACAATAAATATATATATATATATATATATATAGATAGATAGATAGATAGTTTGAGAACTTTTCAGCACCACTTTGTTCAAGATCAGTAGAGATCACTTCTTTCAACTATTTGCTTTTGTCTTTTCAATAATTGCATACTTTAAAACTACCTGTTAATTTTACGAGGTAAATGTTGACATTTGTTTTACTTTTTTTATTTGCATCTCATTTTCATTTGTTATAATCTTTTAATTCTGACTTATTTTTACAGTAAAAACTTCTCTCTCATCAACAAATCTGCCTGCTGTCATTCTTTTTCTGGAAGACAGTAATCTCTCCTCTCTGACTGCATCAGTGAAATATCTGATGCTGAGATATTGTCCAACAAGTTACAGTAGTTCTTGGCCTGTCTCACTAATGGAGTTATCTTGAATAGCTTATATGGATTCTATCTGTTGGTTTCACAACTGGAAGCAAATCAGTTCCCAACAGAAGTGCCTACTGGCATGGGATCTTACTCTCATAGAACCATTCTAATATCTTCTGGAGACTAATGCAAGCCACTTTGTTCATGGAATGGTTGACTTGCTTCTCATTCCCAAAATAGAGAACTTGTTTTGAGGGATATTGTGTTGCTTGGGAAAAGATTTTATCATCAAAATTTATGATAATTTGCTAAGTGAAGAATTCTTATGCTCAAAAGTAAGTTGTTTTAAATGTGTTTTAATTCTAATACTGTATTGCTGACATAGGTTCCTACTTATTTATTAAACTTAATATCTTTATCAGTATGTGCACATAGTGTAGTAGTTATCAGTGGGAAAAGTGGAATCAGCATACTGAATTTAATTCAAGTTGAGTTTTTGCATTCATTTTCACACAAATACACTTGGAAAAGGCATAAATCAATCTCTATTCTCCTCAGCTATTGGTTAAATAGCAGGGCAAATCTGGGCTCTATCTTTGAGTGGTAACCAAAGAAATGGAAATTCTGAATTAAAAGTTGGGTGAGGGACTAGTAACTACCCTTTGAAAACCTTTTTACAATAAAAACAAGATGAAATGAAGTGATGTTGTGGCTGTATATTTCATAAAGATCAACTAGTTAATTGATTGTCTTTAATGCTTTTTAATATAAATGCATGGCTTCTTTTTTTTTAACTGTGGTAATAACAGTTGTTACGTGACATTTTATTTCATACAGACAAATACGCATATACATTTCTTTAGTAAATTTAAATTTTCCAATTCTGTCAAGAAAAGCTCTTATCTTTTACTGAAAGAGATTTATTTAGAAGTACCATTTGAATGCATGTAATATTTATTTTAAAATTCTTCAATTTTGTATATAGTCATTTTTATGAGGTTTGCAGTTAGAGAGGCTGTCAATTCCTTTGTTTTATAAGGGTAAATCATTAACTAAACTATATTAAACAATATTGTCACATTATTTTCAAATAATATCACCTAAGAATATTAGAGGATGAAAAATAAAGCTATAGATTGAGAATTGCATCAAAAAATAAAACCATTCAAAGTTTAGTGTAAAAAAAAAAAGAAAAGAAGAAAAATCTTGTCTTAAAGAAAATTTGTTGCCCCTAAATTAATAACTAGTAATATTTTTAAAATAAATTTTCATTTTTTTATTAGAGGATTTTGTAAAAACTTAATTGAAAAGAAATAAAATAAAATTAGAATTGAAGAAATTTAGACATCAGAATTGTTATACTAAAAGAATTATTACACTAAAAGAATTATTACACTAAAAGAATTGTTATACTAAAAGACTTTCATTAGGTATTATTTTGGATCCTTTCTCAAATTAGAAAAAAAAAACTTGAGACTGGAATTTCTAAGAGAAGATGAACAGTTATTCATAAATGACAGTTACAAGAGTTTTTGATAGTTGTGTAAAATTATAAAAGTAATTTCAATGAGGTATCAACATTAAGTTAAAAATTTATTTAAACAAAACTTGGTTATCCTAAAATTATCTCTACGATAGTATCATCATAAGCTACTGGGTTACTTAGGACAGAAGGAAGTCTGTTTAGTTGGCTACGATAATTATTAATTGGAACATAAAAATGTAGTAATTCCTTGTTATTTTTTTCTTATTTGCAGGTCCTAGAAAGCAATATGAATTACTATTCTTATAGTCAGGCCAAACTGAACATGGAAGATTTCACTAAATTCTTCTGATCATGAAGTGAACAGAAGATTAGGTCCTTACTGGATTTACTGAAGTTGCATGCAGGGATATGAAATATCTACATAATGGAGAGTATACCAGAGGAGAACCCTTGCTCTGGGATGACTATAGTTCGTGCCCAGTGGTATAATGGTAAGTAACAGCACTAATTCTTTTACTTCTTTGTTTTTTTAAGATAGTATCTTTATTGTATTGTGGTGTAATGGATATCAGCTCTAAATTCATTGCATTCATATCATTCACTTGTGCACAAATACCCTTGGGAAAGGTATAAATCCATCTCTTCTCCCTCCAGCTGTAGATTGAATAGCAGGACAGAATGGTTTCTATAGTTCTTGGTTGGAACTAGTCTATCGCAGAAAGTAATGGCAACCTATTGCGGGAAAATCTTTTGCCTAGTCAGTCATGTCTCTTTCAAGACATGTTCGCCCAAGCATGTATCACATTCAACAACTGACTGATCTTTATTGATCTAAGTTTTTTCTAAATAATTTATAGCTAGTTATTTTTTCTCAGCATTCTTACATAGCACACACAACAATTTAAAAACAAGAATTCATTTTATAAAGAATTCTCCTGATAAATCTTTTGAAATTTTAATAATCTAAGTATTGTTTTGAAAAGAAGTAAGTTTAAGTTTAATTTTAGTGATGTTGTTAAGCTTATGTCTACCTGGAAGGACTTCTGTCTGCCATAGAATCACATCACTATATAGGTTAAATAAACTAGAAGTCCTACCAGGATTTATTGCTGGATACAATCTTAAGAGCATGAAGTACACATAGAAATGTTGGAACTTGGAAGCAAGGTAGTAAAGGAAAGCAAGAATAAAGGACTCACTATCAATCATTAGATGATAATGTATTGTCATTAACAAGTGGAGCAGCCAAAAATATAAACTATGAATTGGAGATGTCAGAATCCTAAAAGTACACCAATTTAATCATCTTGAAAGTGTTATAGCAGATGATGGAAGAAAAAAAACAATGCAAAGATCCTTTAGGTTCAATAGAATAGCAAAAGTTACCTTCCAAAAGTTAAACAAAGTATTAACTACTAGAAAAATATCATTAGATAGAAGAAATCAGTGTTGAACTGCTATGCAATATCAGTCCTTCTATATGTCAATGAATAGTAGACATTCCTCATAAATGAAAAGAAAATGGCAGATATACTTCTGTAGAAGGAGGCTGAGAATACCATCAACAAAGCATGTAATCATTGAGGAAGTTTTAAGAAAAATGAGAACAAAAAGGAATCTTATTCTTAGATTCCGAAGGGGATAGTGAAAGTTTCAAGATGTAATGAGGAAAGAGTTTGGAGAATTTGGCACTCTTCAGGATCTACTGAAGGCAAGAGGAGCAGAGAGAAATAACCTAGCTAATGAGCTTTTTTAAAATGAACAGCAAAATAGGAAATGGACAAATATTGCTTAGAGCTAGAAAATGTAGGAAATTGTGGAGAGCCATGATAAACTGCTTCTTGAAGCGACATATCACATTAAAGAAAAAAGATTTTATTGATACATGAATTTCATTTTAATATCAAACTTGTACACACAGCACAAATGACAGATGATTGTAGTTTCATATGCACTCAATTTCTGTAATTTTAAGTAAACACAAATAAGGAAAAATAATTATATTTTTATATAAAGCATTAGCAGAATTAATGTACATTTAATCAGTAGTTGAAAATACATTGATTTCATTTGCTTGACAACAAGTAACACCATTTTTCAGTAACAATAAAAACACATCAAATATAAATTTACTCAAGATTATTTAACAAAAGTTTGTTTTTGTTTTAGAGAAAAATATATTTACTTTGTTCAATACAAAATCTGTGGCAGTTCAAATAAACAAACAGCAATGAAAACAATTAATTTATAAAAGTTTAAAAATAAATTTCTATGTTCATAGAAATTTTTATATAAACATAAAAATTACTTTAGTACTGAAATGTTTTTAATACATTTTATTGATAAATTAAAATATTTAAAATTGCTTTCAGTTTAATAATTGTAAATTTAGTATTTTATTTCTTTATGCAGTTTCCATTAATGTACTAAAATCAAAAACTAATGTGATTCATACATCCATGGCAAGAATGTCAAGATAAGGAGATAGTAAAAGATGGCTTCTCAAAGATGCTTTTAAAATTCTTGGTTTCGACTTTCATTAATTTTTTTCTACATCTATTTTTTATTTGAGTTTTGAATTCTGTCCAAATTTAGCAAAATATAAAGTTCACCATTTGAAAATCAAATAGTGGAAAGGATGGATCATTTATATGATAACAACATCTTTTCAGGAGGAAATACACAGTAACACTTTCTTCTTATACCAAATAATTCTTAATTTTATGAAAGCATTTCCCTTTTTAAGTTTGTATGAACAAGTATTGAAATTCAATTTTAGAAAAATATTTAAAATGAAAATTTAGTCATAATTTAATGTAATTTCTTGCACAAGCTGTGACAAAACCAACAACTGTGCCACAAACAATGACTTCATCAAATGATGACCCTGTGGTCAAGACAAAATATTATTATCAATAACTCAGGAAGATCTATCAATAATTAGCAATACCACCAAACTGTTGATTTGTCATCATACTGAAAGATAATACCAAATGAAAATGCAGTCTCGTTGTAGATTTTTTTATTCAAAACTTTCCAGTTAACAATCATGAACCTAGAAATGAAACATTAATTTTGTGATATGAAATTTGAATGAAATGGCCAAATGACAATATCAAGTCTTCAAGTAATTAACATGAACATCAACTGAAAAGTCAAGACAATATTCTACATTATCTAATCTGAAATGACTGTTTTCATATTTTAAATTAGTAGTTTGGGCTGACAAACAAAGGAATCTTCATTACTGTGTTATCCTCACCCTCAATACTATTCCTTTCAATTGATTTACAATCACAGTCAGAGATTTACCTAGTTGTTGACACAAAAATCCATTGAAAATAATGAATATTATTTCATAATTTTCATCTACATTGTTAAAATTTTACATATAGAATATATAAATACTTTAAACAAAAATATCACAACCAGCTGAAAACATTTTTTAAAGTTTATATATAAGACTATAATATTCAAACATAGACCTACTCTGAGCAGAATTTGTTGAAATTTTTTTGCTGCATTTTTCTCTTAATTCATGTTTGCTGTTGAAATCTCAAATCATGGCTAACATTGCAAAAATGTCAGTCCTTTCTATAATAAGTTGAACATCAGCATTCTTTGTCTTTTTGTTGCTGTTGTAGCTTCCAAGTTAAATTTTAGCACTTCTGAATATAAAAACATAGATGAGTTATCATGCCATAGCATATTATATAAAGCCAATCAATCAAGAAATAGTAGTTCGATTTATTAATAATTTGACAGTATGTGACTTCTGTTACATATTTAAAAGGATATGTAGATAAAATAAATGAAAAAAAAGGGAACAGAAATACAGAATATGAATAAAAGATATGGAAGGAAAACATGGATAATGATGACAGCTATCAGAATTGTATTTGATATTTTCAGAAGATCAAGAGAAATTTGTCAACAGAACTGAAGACATATTTTCAGTTGATGGCTTCTGGGTTGTGAAAGAAAATTTTCCATTTTATTATAAAGGTATGAATGCTGAAGAATCAAACAACATTCAATATCATTTTTATTTTAATTCTTTATTAATTCTGTTTACAACTAAAACCATTGTAAATCAATAAAAAATAAGAAATCATATTCCATTCATTTGTTTGCATAAATCCTCAGCAACCACAATTATATACAAATTGTTTACTTCTTATTCCTTCCCTTGGTGAAATTTTCCATCTTATATGAAATTTGCAATTCTTTTTTGTCATAGTTACTGTCCCCACTGTCTTTGGACAAAATGCAGTCTCATAGCTTCAACATGGTTGACATGATTCAAAAGAAAAACCTGCATTTGCACCTCATTATAGGAATTCCCTTTTTAGGAAGAATATCAAAGAGTCAAGAGGTTTTTTGCTTCATTTTCTTCAAACCTGGTTTGTGTAACTATTAAACTGAACAAATTTAAATCATGTTCCAAATGGATGAGAATATAATACTTGAGAAAAATTATGTAATAAACTGTAATCATGAGATTAGGAAGTAATGAGAGTAAGCACAGATTTTCCTTATATTAATAGATCTTACTGTGCCACTAGACAATGTAAAATACAAACAAAAATAAGACAGATAAGTATATGGGCATCAAGAAATTACTTTTTCTATTCTTAAGACAATGTTACATCAGGCAAGCCTTTGTCACATATAGATTTTGCAATTATATAAACAACTGATCCAAGTTTTGTGTACACATCTATCATATCTTCAAACCTAACAAATAAAATAATTTCACTAATCCACTTGTTCTCTCACTTTTCTTTCACCAGGATTTCATTTCTTGATGCCACTAGTGTTTTCTTTAAATTCCTGGCATGTTCCAAATTTTTATACTTGTTCACAACTGCGTGTGCTTGTGCATGTGCTAATTCTGTACTTCCCTGTGGACTATAGTGGTTCAGCCTCATCCTGCAGTGACTGAATTTGCTTGTCTACTAATGATGTGTGGCATTTCTTTTCTTTTTTTTTTTTCAGTTTACACATTGTTCTGAATTGTCAAGTTTTCTAATTTAATTTTTATAATGTAACTTTAGTTTACATTTTAATGTATATAAGATGACAGTCAAAATCTTGATTCATTTTAGAGTGAAAAACAGAATTTCTAATGATTTTTATTGATTATTTCTTTGGTTTTTGGTGTCTCTTTATGAGCTTTTTTTATATTTATGTGTTATATCTCATTCAAATCAAATGTATGTTATTACTTGATCATTTTCTTTGCACCATTTTATGCATTTTTCATGACATTCAAGATCCAAGCCCATATTTTCTAACCATTTCACTATCCTTTTCTTTTTCTACTTTTTAATCTAATTCCTTTTTTTTTTTCATTCATCTTTCCTCTTCATTATATGATTCAGCAATCATTGTTTACAAAATCCCTATTCTCCTTCCATTTTACTTTGCATTCTTCTAATTTTTGGTAATTCCATCACTTGTTTTACATTTGCTTGCTTTCCATATATTTTAACATTCCAAGTTCTTGTTTGTGAACGGTTACTAAATGGCAGTTAACACATGTCACAGGTGTGTCTCTCCTGACCAGGTGAGTGAACTCCCCCTCCTCCTCACACCATTATCTTATATTGATAACTTCTCATGATTATTTTTGGGAAATATAGTGAAGTAGTTTCTCATTGCCTTTTGTATAGTATTTTTATCAAGTCTCCATCTCTATGCTATTTATGATGTTTGGACTATTGTCCTCATCTTCATTGCCACATTTATGACATTTTGGCCACTGTATGCTCCAGCTTTCTTTAGGTGATTGGATTTTCAAACCAAACCCTTTATTATGATCACTGGGGTATACCATTCTCATTCCATGTGTGATGCCACTTCTTGTAGCAATGTAGTTATCACCCTTTAACTCTTTAAATTATTTGTTCACCACTGCTGTAGCCTGGTATTGAACTGGACCATGTGTTCTTGAGGACATCAGCAAGTGAATTTCTTGGACTTATAAACCTAATGTCTCAATAACCATTTTTACCAGAGCTCATATTGCAGTCTTTTGATGCTAATGATTTTTCTAACACTTTGTATTACTGGCTCCCATATTGTGTTCATTTCTATGCTTGGTTGGCTTAGGAGATTTTTGTGGTTTAGCATATCTAACATCATAAATATGGCAATGAAGATGAGGACAATAGTCCGAATAATGTAAATAGTGTAAATACTACCTCATCTCAGAAGTATAGACAAATATCTCCATCTGTGATTAACTGGCTTTTCTCTCTAAGTCCATCCACACTTTGATGTGTTTTATTTTTCTTCCTATTGATTTGTTAAGCACCAAACTCATGCACACTGAAGGGTTTGGAGCCACTTTAGCCATTGGCACAGTGTATATGAGGCTAAACAAAATCATCATAAGTGCAAGCAAGCTAAAGAGGAATTACTAAATAGGAAATGGCCAGAAATCAAACTGACAAATACAAATTGCAAATGGACATGTGTAAAAAGATCAAAGAAATAGATCAGAAAATATGCTCTTTGCCAAGATGTAAAAAATCGAAAGACTGAATAACCTCATGGAAAAAGTACATGAAATTACTGGCCACAATAAAATATGGAAGATTTTTCTAAAAATTAGATGTTTATTTCTGGACTTGAACTGGTCATCTTTATATCAATTTCATAATTTAACCAGTTGATCAAAATGTAGACAATAAACCAATTAATTGTGTTTACCATTTGGGTCAAATAAAAAAAAATGTCTATCAAGGATGAAAATTAGGCATGATTCAATTCTATTATTCAACTGAAAAAATATTAGAACAAGCCTATTTACCAAATGAGCTATGAGATTTAAACCTGTTTTAATATTTGGAAATGTTTCCTTTTTTGTATCCCGTCAGCTATTATTTAAGAATGTAAGAAATTTAATTTTCAATTCAGTGTTCAAAGTTTCTGGGCATGTCATATAAAAATGTATATTTGATCTTAGGGTTCAAGATTGTAACCCCCATTGAATGAAGCTCAAACATGCTAACCATAATTTCATATGTTGACAATTTACACTCAACAGACATTGTCATTATCATAAGCAAAGTTGACTCTATTTGAGAAAAAAAATTGGTCATTATGATAAGTTAGCATTTAGTTTTTAACAAGTTAAACAAATTTGGCATAAAAACTTGCAAAAGTATTGATGACTTTTGCGATTTAAAATAGTTGTATATTTACTGTACTACCAATAAATCATCTTAAATGATGGGGGTAAACAGAAAAGAGATATTTTCAAATGTTTACAGGAAAATTTAATTATACATACACAAACAAAATTTTATTGAAAAGAACATATTTGGAAAGTGAGATACTTACAGCAAATATTACACTGATATTTATTTAATTTTAATCATTGGCTTTCTAGAATTTTGTCAAACAAAAATAGGCATATTTTATATACTTCAAATTAGAATTTAAAAAATACATATATTCATAATTTTCACATAATTGAAGGTTAAACTAAAGAAATATCTGATACATAATATTACAATGGTATACTTGATAAAAGAAACATTGTCATAATAACAACAAAATAAGGACAGTAATCTTATTATTTATTCAATGTTTTTATCATACTTGAGTATTTTTATCAAATTGTTATCGTTTTTAAATTTATTTTTGTAAATAATTTCAGGAAGCTATTAAAGAAATTTTTTTCTTAATTCTAAATTTTCAAAAAATGTTACTCTAATATGATAAACTGTTCTCAAAATTCTTCAAATGAAATAATCTTTTAAATGAATTTCTATTTAAAGTGATATTGGCAGAAATGCAATTAATATTATTGTCTGAATATATAGGGAGTGATGAACATATTATCACCTAAACTATGCAAAAATGAAAATAACACTGGCATCTCATTTTAATAGACATATTTACCAAAATTACATAAAAATATTTTGAAATACTAAAGAATAAATTTATTCAATAAAATCGCCATTGGCTTCAACTACCACCCACCAGACAACTTCAGAATTGCCTGCATCTCTTCTTGACAGTCTTCTTGTTTAAGTTCTTGAATGCTGCTATAATCCTTCCCTTCAGAGGAACATCTGTGGTATTATCAGGAGTTTTTTGGTCTCTTGCTCCATTGCACCCCTCACACATAATCAAGGGGTTTGCAGCCTGGGGAGATAGGTGGCCAGATATAAGGGGTAATGTGGTCACAGAAATTGTCTGACAGCCATGACTGGCTTTTCCTGCTTGTGCGGAATGGTGCAGAGTCCTGTTTCTAGAGATAGTCTTCCAGCAGCCACCTTCTTGAGTCAGGGCAGCACTACTTCCCCAAAACACTTGATGTAAGCCTTCATGTTGAGTCTGAGGCCATGTGAAAATATAAATAGAGGCATAACTTTACCATTAGTAATGATTACTCCAAACACCTTCGTAATTGTTAGATTGATGCACAAACACTCTGAAATATTCATTTGAGCTTTCAGCATGAAATCCAAGCAGTACAGCATGCCAGTTTTCTAAATTTCTGGCTGAGTGAATTGTGTCATGGTGCTTTTTTTTTTCACAGGCCATGCACAACTGACCCTACTATAATGTGCAGTCAACAAAATGGATAAAATGGCAAGAATGTACCTATTGCACCTGATTTTTCATATCAAATGACATTTGAATTTCAGAATTTATAATTAATTTTTCTAATTATCAACTTGATAAAAAATTTCATAATTGTTAATTTCATTTCTGTTTGTAATTGACTCTAAAATATTGCCAGAATAATTTACTCCCAATATTGATAATATATCTTTATGTTTACAGTATATTTTGAAAATAAGTTTAGCATTATCTACAAAAGAGAAATCATTAAAAATTATCTAGGGAATTTTTGTTTATTAGCTTCTGAAATTGCAGAGCAAAATAACCATTTCATCATCAAACAGTTATGTTGCTGTAACTTTCAAAATGACAGCCAACCATGTAGCATATCTTCTAATCCTTTTTCAGGGATGATATAATGATAAAAAGAAATCAATAAATTTCTTTAACACAAACAAATTATGAGTAGAACTATTCTTGTTAAATATCTGGATTTCTAACAAAATGATTGTTTATTATGATGTTGGAAGCAAAGCAACAAGAATAAGAAAACAGAAAATGTTATCATAGATAATAGATTGTAAATGAATGTTTGGGACAACAGAAATTATGATGGGATGCTGAAAAGTTCATTGCTAAACCCAAAAGAAATTGCAAAAATAATTATGATGGTCAGATTTTGGAAAGTGAATTTGGGAACATTTCAGTACCCACTCATACAATACTTGTGATTTGCAGTTGCCACATTAAATGGAAACTTAGTTACATTAAAAAGTAAATCTTTAATGTAACATTTGACAAATAAAAAGTAAAGAAGAAATTAAAATAAAATTAAATAATAGTAAATAAGAAAAAGAATTTCACTAAATAAATATAAAATGCTAAAAAGTAATGACAAATATCAGAGCACAATAAAATAAAAATAAAGACTTCAATGTTAAAACTGTCTACTATCAAACTTTACAATGTTGAAAATCAATATGTTGGTTGGACTTGATGAGAATATGATTTAATTTGACAAAATTAAAGAAGTTCAGCTTTGTTTTTCACACAATTTTTTATATAATAGTTTGTTTTGCCTAATAAGACAAAATAAGTCATCCTAGAGACCAGACCGGGGTAAACTTAAAAGATGTTGAAAAACAAAAGTATGAAGCATGATAAACAGATAAAAATGAGAATGTCAGTCATTCCAATTAGGGATTAAGGTTCCTTACAAAGTAATTTCATACTTCAAGTGAAAATCATGACTGTGTAACATTTTTGTCATTGGATATACAACTGTTGTTTGCTTACATCTGAGAGCATGAAAAATGGTTAATACTTCCTTCAAAATTTGCTTTTGTGACCAGGATAATATTTCTGAAATTTACCTATTCCCATTGGGAAAAATTCTCATTCATGAAAAGTAGGAACAAAACGACACATGATTCAAAAGTAGCATTTATTTATTCTAGGATTACATAAGAGAGACAACAAAAGATTTAGAAGTTTTCCACTATTTACACTTATACTGTAAATTACTTTCTCAAATCAACCCCTAAATATAGGCTAAAAACTATGTGGGGCTTGTCAAGACCCTGGTGAACACCTACAATGTAATGGGCTGCAGGATGTCTCTCGAAGTCAATATCCTCAATGCTCATTTGATAAATTCAAGGAGAACATGGTGTACTCAGGGGTGCAAGGCAAGTACTTCTATTAGGATATAATGGACTTTCAATACCACTACCAAGGATTGTATAAAAAAAAAATCCTGTTTTTGTTTTCAGCCTTGTGATTCCCCAGAAATGCCCAGATCTCTGCAACAAAGCTATTCCATATTCCTTTCTCCTTCCTAGTGTGCCTCTTGGTAAATTCCTTACACTCTATTGTCTTCTTTATTTATGGTACGATGAAGATACTGGCTTTGAATTTTGCTGCACACAAGAAAGAAGTTTTGAAGATACTTGAAGGTTGCAGAATCCTTATCTAGAGCTGTGATAGTTGCTTCTCTTCAAATTCATGGTATTGTGAATTTCATGGCTCTATTTTCCCCTCTGTCTAGGTCACAAAAGAAAAGTTTGAAGGAAATAAATAGTCATTTCCTTTGCTTTCTAGACAGAAGCACTGAGGAAATAATATTTACTGATTGCTGACCAAAAAAAAAGTCAAAATTTTGTTACACAGTGTTATTTCTACTTGAGTTCTTTTCTTTTAAATTCATCAAATGCAAGCAAATAAATATTTTTATCAACAGATGATATGAAGAGTTAAATGCATTTTAGTTGAAAATTACTTTGTAAAACAATTTGTAATGACTATAATATCTTGTTAAGAAATCATGCAGTGTAAACATAAACATCTTTTTTTATGTGACATGTGTCTTCAGAATTTGGGTAATCATAACTCATTCCAACTTCCTATCTTTTATAGCCTTAAGTAACCTTTGTTGCCTTACTACTCATTCCACTTCCTGTTCTGCTATTCATTTATACAAGCTTCTTAGCTGTGTTACTCACTGTTAACATCTGCTTTTCTTATTCCTAATAAGTCCTCTGAGTTACATATTACATATAATGCCTTTCTCTACCATTAATCTATGTCTTGCTTCTTTGGAAGGTCTTTCTGCTATAGTGCATTTGGTGGACACATTCTTTATTATGTGCTCTAATATTTTGCTTAGTATCAGGTCTTGTTGGGTTTCTATGCTGTGTATTTTGTGGGATAATACATCTGTTTCTATTGATTGTATAACTCTATCAGCCAAATTTTCACATTCCTTTCCATTTGCATTCTGAAATCTTATTCTTGATAATGCCTCTACATGTCGAATGGTGCTTCCTTTAACATGCATAATGTCAAAATCAAACACTATGATTTTAATGGCCCACCTTAAAATTCTTGATCACATTACTCTTGGCAACTCCTTTCGCAGATTGAATAAGAATTCCAATGGCTTGTGATCTGATTTTGACAGAAACTTTTTACCCAACAAGAAAATCTGTGCTCTCTTCATATTCCAGACTATGACCAATGCTTCTTTTTCTATCTAAATCTAAATCTAAACTTAGTTATAAATGGAACTTTGTGTGTGTGTGCCTGTGTGTGTCCTTTATCTATAGAATCCGAAATGGCTGAACCGATATTCTTGAAAATTTACACAGTTGTACTATAAGCATCTTTGAGTGTTCTTAGCTAGGTTTTGTGTCTAGGTACCCCCGATAAATATCGAAAATTGATAATTGAAAAAATTGGGTTATAGAAGGAGTGGTCCGATTTTAATCAAATTTGATATACTCATAGAAAGACATAAGAAACAATATTCAGAAATTTCAAGGTTGTAGTTCTTACAATAGTGCAGAAAATTGATAATATATATATATATATATATATATATATATATAAAAAGCAAGATGTTTGTGTGTGTCTGTTTATTTGCCTGTATGTCTGTATTTTTCTCAACTGTTTTATTTTAGTTTTTGCTTCAGGTTTGGCTCTAAGTAGGTATAATTGTAGTTCTTAGTCGCAGCCATGATACCATTTACTCAGAGGACTTATTTAGCCTTCAAAATTCAGTTTATGATGAAAAAAACTTATTTGATATCGATACCAGGAAATCAAAATTTGACTTACATCCATTTATTTTTCTTTCAATCTATGGTTTTGCTTGAACTGGAAACAACTATTGCTTTTTAGTCTTTCATGCCAACGTCCAAAGAGTCTGAGCTCCAGGACCATGGATTAGTTTTAAAGCTTTCATTACACCCAAGCAACGCCTGGCTATACTGCTAGTATTAGAATAATTACATTCTGCTGATGACAATTTTCTGTAAAGATACATAATTGGCTGATCCTCTTGTGATACAATAGCTGCTATGACACGTTCACTTGCACTGACACAAGTGAATATACTATAGCAGCTAAGGTAAGGTAACTTCTTTTCTGGGGTTGAAGATTTTTATTACCAGCTTACTTGTTAAAGCCTTTTTTAATGCTTTGAAAATGTTACTTTGCTCCTGCATCCATGTGAATTCTATGCATTTTCTATGCAAATGGTTCAATGAGTTCTCTATATCTAGGAAGATATCAGTCAGTTAAGTGCCATGCGCGATACACGCTTTGGGCGATCATGTCTCGAAAGAGACATGACTGACTGGGCAGAAGATTATCCCGCAGTAGGTTGCCATTGCTTTCTGCGGTAGACTGGTTGCCAACCAAGGCTATAGAACCCAATCCGTCCTGTTATTTAACCCATAACTGGAAGGAAGAGACGAATTAATACCTTTCCCAAGGGTATTTGCGCGTAAGTGAATGCAAGGAATTCAACTGGAATTCGAACTCGGTTCCCCGATTTCTCGTTCCGAGCCGAGATCCACTGCGCCACAACTGTAGAAATTAATTAATCCTAAGAAAAGATTCCAATTCTTTCTTGTTCATTGGCTTCATACTCTCAAAATTTTGTTTGTTGATCTCTCATCAGGAGATATACCTTCTCTAGATATTTGATATCCAAGATAGGCAATTTTTTAACAGTCTAGCTTGCATTTTTGTCTCTGTTTATTATCATATCTACCTGATTTAATCTCCGTAGAACTTGTTCTGTTTTACACTGTAATTTGTCCTTGTTGTGAGCTCCCATGCATATATCATCTTGATATATTATTATGTTATCCCTTTTTCCTAATAAGATTTTCTTGATAGCTCTCTGAAAAATATGATTTGCCATTTTAATTCCAAACAACAGGTCAGTTCATTTTAATAATCCCAATGGTGTATTTATTGTAATAACCTCCTTAAAATTGTCATCTATTTCAATTTGATTATATGCCAATTTTAACTCAATCTTTGCAAAATGCTTCATGTTTGATAATTCATACGGTTTTGATACTTGGTAGAGGAAATGAATTAGAGCTTATCTGCTGATTAACCCCAATTCTGTAATTGCCACATATTCTTATGTCTTCATCAGCCTTTTTAATGACAACTATTGGTTAAACGCAGTTGCTCCCCACATGAGTGACCTTTTCTGAAATGCCCTGCTAAATCATTCCTTTTAACTTTGCCACCACTACAGGTAAAATATGTATTAACAGTTTCCTAGATTCTATATATCTTGGATGATGATTCTCTTTCAAGCAAATGCTCACTTTATGCTCAATTTTTTTCTTTTAGTACTAAGTGCAATAATAGTACCTCCTATATCCTTGTTATTACTTTTGGTAATATTTATTCAAGAAGCATTTTTTAATTCTGAAAATAAAATAGAAATATTTTTTCTTTCAGTGTGATTGATTCAAATATTTTTCATGAAAATGTAAATGAATTTCAGTTCCAAAGAGAGCAATAGATTTTATTCATTTACCAAAATGCTTTTTGCCATTCTGATTGCTGCTTCTACTTACCCCTGCACAATGTTAATATCTCTGGAACAATTTGGAACTAACAATTTATTTTAATTCTATTTCAAATACTGTATTTTTTCAGTCTTCTTTTTAATAGAAAATATTTATCAAATTTACTTGCCTTCTTTTTATTATTTCTACCACCAGATGGCAGACATTTTGTTTTTGTAATTGTTCATTTTTTTATTTCTTCATATTATTTTCCTCCACGTTTTAGGTAATTATGCATTTTTTTTTATATATCAATATCTTCTTCCTCCTTTCACCCTTTTTCCTGACAGTTTCTTTTTTATTTCTTATTTTATTTTCCTACCTGTCTTATCTTTTCCCCATTTTTTATCAACTAAATTTTCTTTTGCTTTATATTCTCTTTTTCTTTTCTCTTCATTTTATTTTCTGTCTTGCCGTCTTCTCTGTTTATTTTTCCTTCTTCATTCTCTTATTTTTAATAGACGCCACATGGTTGGCTTTTTCACTTCTTTTATGTGACATGACTCTTCAGTACATGGATGATCATGTCTTTCAATAACTTCTTATCCTTCATAGCTGTAATATTTGTCTCATTACTATCCTAACGAGTCCCTGTTCTGCCAGTGATTTACACAATCTCATTAGGTAGGCTATTCCCTCTCTTACTCTATCCCTTTTGCCTTCAGTATGTCCTATGAGTGTCAAATTCTACAAACCCTTTTTCTTCACTGTGTGGCTCAGAAATTTCAACCTTTTCCAGGTATGAATCTCTTTGTTTTCAGTTTCTTGTTGCTGACATACTTTGTCCATGGTATTATCTTCTGCTGATTCACATCTCTATTGTTTCAAGTCTCCTATTCATCTGTAAGGAAATTGTCCAGTTTTCACTACCATGTAAGATCAATATTAAATAGCAATTCAGTGCTCTTTTCTTTGTTTCTAATGAAATTTTCATATTTCTTAATATTTTGTTTAGCTCATTGACAGTTTTACTATTCTGAAATGACTTTTTATTTCTGTCACATTCTCTATCATCTGTTAAAACACTTTCCAGATAAATTCCTGTTTTCTGCTGCAGTAATTAATTTCTGCTTTTGCATCTTTTCTCTTCTTTTTATCTAATCTTTCTAATTTTTGTTTCTTTTCCCAGTTTTATTTTGATTTTTGTCATCCTTCTCAGTAAATTTTATTCATTAATTTATTTTTTTGGCCCACATTTTCTATATATAAATACTGTATCTCTGATACTGAGAACCTTTTTTCTATAATATAGCTAATAACACACACACACACATATATAAGAGGTAACCTCATTTTATATATTCATTGAAAGAACTGCTTCCAACTAAAAATTAGCTAGTCTAGTTTGGAGAATGTAATTAGATGAAAATTGTATTGAAGTGTATTAAATAAACACTGTAAAGTAAATTGAATGTTTGTTCAAATTGTTATAAGTTCAAAATCAATCAACTCTTTTCAAACACTTATCCAATTTGCAACTTCAAAAGCTCTGATAGTAATAAATTCAATCACCAGGTTTACACTCCTTCTCTGTCTTTTGAACAGGAATAAAGGTTTAAGATTGTTTCCTGTTTTTCAGTTCTTCTTCTTCCATGTGCCATGTCCCTTCAGGATGTAGGTGATCATGGCTTTCCACGTCTCTCTATCCCTGGTAGCTCTTAGCATGCTTTCTCCTGTTACTCCATGCAACTCTCGTTCCATCATCCACCTGATCTTCTATGTGCCCTGTCCCTTCATGACATAGGTGATCATGGCTTTCCACGTTTCCCTATTCCTGGTGGCTCTGAGCATGCCGTCTCCTGTTACACCATGCAATCCTCGTTCCGTCATCCACCTGATTAGGTCCTTCAAATATGTTATCCATTGCTTTCCCCTATCTCTTTTTCCCTCTATCTAGCCTGTTAGTATCAGGTTCTCCAAGCCCTCCTTCCTCATTGCATGTCCCAGGAACTTCAGCTGTCTCTTTCTGATGCTCAGTATTAATTTCCTTTTTGTTTCCATCATTTCCAAGACCTCATCATTGCTCACATGCTTGATCCATATTTGCAGCATCCTTCTATAGAACTACATTTCAGTTGCTTCAAGTTTTTCCTTCTATTTTTGATGATATTGTCCAGCATTCACTGCCATATTGAAGGATGAATAGCACATAGCAATCCAGTACTCGCTTCCTTGTTTCTAGTGAAATTTTCCTGTTTCTTAATACCTTACTCAACTTCTGGAATGCTTCCTTCACCATGCCAATTCACCTTTGGATTTCTGTGTCACACTTTCCGTCTTCTGTTATAACACTTCCCAGGTATTTAAATTTTTGTACCTGCTTGATTCTAGTATCCCCGACCTGTATTTGGCATATTGAGTTGCCCTTTTTTTTTGGTTACTTCTCCTAAATTTTCTTGTTCTCTTTCACTCCTAGTAATCCCTTGTGCCTTGCTTGTGATAAAATGATTAAAAAAAATAAGAACAAGAGTTTCTCAGATTCTTTTATTTCTCCTCATTGTTGAAATAATATTATTTCTCTCTCCTTTTGATTTTTTGATTTTTCTATATTCTCTGTTTCATTAATATTGTCCTTATATCTTTACCTCCACCTTCATTTCCTTTCATTTTTTCCTTCTTAACCATCTTTTTTCTCATATTTCTGTTATCCTTCTTTTCATAGAAAGAATGCAGGTTATAAAACATTCTATATTACTTCAGATATGACCTTTATATCAAATCACAGGATAAAATTCTCATTAGTTTGACCATATTCACTATGTTTGTTGATTATATTCACTAAAGTTATCTATAGGCACAAAAGTCTATCTGCAGTACTGTTGAATATTAATACTGCCATTGCTTTGATTGAGAGAAACAATTTAGCTAGGAGCATCTCTTAGATAAAAAGCTGAAAAAAAGATATACTGTCAATAATAATCAAAATTATAAACTATAAATAACTTCTTCTCCAATGTTTTATTTTTATTTCTACTTTTATCATTTTTTTCTTTTTCTCATCTACTTTTAATTTTCCTTTCTTGATTTCTTTCTACACCTCTCATTATTTTAATTTATTTAAAGTTTTGCTCTGTAATTAAGCTGGTTATTTACCTATTATTTGATAATTATTCTTCACATTACAAGAAACAAATATTTGTTTTAATTTGCGAATAACAGAAACAATAAAGAAATTGATTTTCAATCTAGAAAGTAATATGATGAGGCCCAAGCTTTCTCAAATCAAAACCAGCAAATGGAGGCATTTGTGATTTCATAATAAATTGATGTTTTTACATTAAGTATTTTAATTATTCCACATATTTTAATGAGTATCTTTTTGTTAGTTTTCATTGTAATGTGTTTGTTGTAATATTCTTCAGTTGTCAAATAGCAGGAATGAGAAATAGAGTAGTATTACTCCTCTTACTACTACTATTACTGAATAGAAAACGGTGAAAAGATTAGCATGAAAGCAATGGCAGTAAAATTATAGATGCATATTTTCATTTGGATGTCTGTGACTTTGTTGCTCAAAAAATATCTCAATGTTGCTACATAATATAAATTATAAGTCTCACCCAAATCTGATTCTTTGTTCTAAAGCCTTGCAATTTAATTTGAAAAATAATTAATATACTAAAAAAATTGTGATAAAAAAACAACAAAAATGTATATTTTCCAATATTTGAAACAGAATTTTAGGATATTGCAAACATACTGTATATATTCATTACAAAGTTGTTTGAATTGTTAAACTGGAGTCATTACATCGGCATGCTAGATATTAGGTGATTTTGAGGGATTTTCTAAGCCTATCTGTTGTATTTTCTCACACACACACACACACACACACACACATATATCTCTTAGAAGTAGTACAAACTAATGGGTTGCCAATCCACTGTTTTTAGTGATTTACTTTATTAAGAGTGCATGATTCTTAGAAGAGCATTATATATAGTAATATTTCTACATATTTTAAGATAGTATCAAAAGCTCTTGTGTTGCAGAGTAAACTGTTTTTATTATAAACCTATAATAAAAATATTACCATATATATATATATATATATATATATATATATATATATAATCCTACATCTATAGCACTATGCAATCATCAGGTGCTTATTATGAACTAAGCATTCTGGGATTTGACTCTTATGTTCTTGCATTGTTCATAGTAGATATATATTATTATGCTGGGAGGCTATTTATTAATTTTTTAATTGTATCATTTGATTTTAACTAGAACTTAAACATGAAATTAGAAAGTAAAATATTAAAAGTTAAATTAATTAAAATCTAAATTAACTTTTAGGGCAGAGATTATACATTTTGTGCCTATAGGTCAAGGGTGACTACTTGTCTTTATTTTAGGGGTAAAATAAAGACATTAATAATAAAAAATAATGTAAAAAGTTCTTCATAGATGTTAATCCAGGTCAATATATATATATGAGCAGATGTTAATCCAGGTCAACATATTTGAGCAGATATTTATTTCTATGTTTGTATGTGGTCATCAGTTCTTTTCTTTGATAGATTGGGGTTATTTAAGTGCTTTACAATAATAACCTTCATTGAATCACAGATCTCCATCAACCACTTGCTCACCAAAACCCCAACTGAAAAAAAGGTGGTTAACTCTTTAAGTTAATTGTTCACAACTGTTGTAGCCTGGTATTGATACCCTTGGGAAAAGTATTAATCCATCTCTTCCCTCAAGTTATGGGTTAAATAATGGAACAGATTTGGTTCTATAGCCTTGGCTGGCAACCAGCCTACCACAGTAAGCAATGGCAACCTACTGCGAGATAATCTTCTGCCCAGTTAGTCATGTCTCTTTTGAGACATGATCGCCTAAAAGTGTGTATTATGTATGGCACTTAACTGAGAGCTTCATAAAATTTAACACCACAAAATGAGTTACTTTCAGTATTTTAATAAGAATAAATATTATAAACTAAGAGTCACATGATATATTGCTCATATGTTTCCACAAAAAATTACCAATATCAGTTAATGAATGACAATTTTATTGTTAAAACATTGATGTTATCAAATCTGACAGCTTATATAAGAATGCAAAATAATATCCAAACAAAGAAGTTTTTGGGAAGCAATAAAAATGCTTTAAGTAATGATAAAATTGCAACAGTAGAAAATAATTCATTTTTTTTTCCTCAGAAACAACATATTGATCATTTAAAATGCTGAAAGTTCATTATATCACAGATAACTGTATTTGATAGTGATGCTGAAAATGTAAGTTTTATAAATTATCATATTGCAAATAATAAAGTTAGTTTTTACATGCAGTCATGGTTGCTTTTTCATATTGTCTTGATAAATTTATAAGCTGAAGAATTAGTATAAATTACGTATACTTGTAAAGCTGATTTTCTGTTTTATTGGCAATATTTTTTTATTTCATATAAACAAATATCAATATAAAAGATTAAATTTATTGATTAAGGACCAACTAAAGTCAAGATGTCTTTAAAGAAAAAAGGTAAGTTGGATTAGATTTCTGTTTTACACTCAGTAATTGCTTCTTAAATTATTAAATTATTTTTTGTATCTGTCAACATACTGTTTTTATAAAACTATTATATTTTCTGACTACAATACAGTCTAGGATTGTAAAGAAAACATGAAATTTATTGACTCTTATGATGAAATATAACTTAATCATTAATTTGTCCTTTCAGTCTCATAAAATACAATGAAAAAGAATTCTAAAAGAAAAATAATTCAAACTTCTTGAAAGAAGCCTTTTCTTCTGTTTATTCTTTAATAAAGGTTTTTCTTTGTACACAAGACTAGAAATTAAGTATAATTTCTTTTAGTATATTATTATATAATCTTTCTTCATACAAATTACTCCTTAAAATAATAATCAAAAGCCATCCATATCTGAGTATCTCTAAGTTTTGGGAAATTGAGTTGCTGCCACCAATTTTCCAGATAATAAATCTAATAATGCATTAATACAGCATTTAAATTTAACTTTGATTATTTCTACAAAGTAGATCTACAAAAATGTGTACACACGTCTCTGAACATTACATTTTATGTTTTACCTGATTATAAATTTCCATTGATTAAACGTATCTATCATTTCTTAAATGCCATGTTCTTTCAGGATATATGTAGCCATAGATCTTGATGGCTTTCTATGAGTCACTATGATTTCTTAGGAAAGAGTAAAATGCTTTCTAATTGTCTTTTCCAGTTTTATATTCAGAGTTGTCCTTTTTCTAGACTGGCTCTGATATTTAATCCATAGCTGGACGATAAACGAATTCATAACATGCCGAGAATTTGAATTCATTTCACTGATTTCACTTTCCGTGCCATTAACCATTATGCTCAGCTTCACACCCTGTATCCATGACTATCTATTGTTCAATCTAATGAAAAACATCATGTCATTAAGTGGTTTAGATATTTTAGTTATGGAAAATACATAGGAGACATATACAAATCATTTGTTTGTTTTGAAGATATCTGTAACTGAGAAGTAAGATAATGAATAGTAATCCTCAATAAGAAGACCATCATAGTTCTGCAATGGTTATTCCATTTTATGACTTGCAAGTAACACGCATTGCAAATGAATTGAAACCAAAAGCTAAAACACAATTTAAACATTTTTCCAACTGAACAATTTCTTTGCAATGAACTCTTGGCTAGTTTTCTACAAATTTAGAAATTTCCCATTAGCTATTTAGATCAATTTAACTCTGGACTTTGCAGTCTCCAATCCAATTTTCTACTAACCAAGCAATTATTTGTTGCTTTCATTTTTAAAGTAACTCCTCCTATGAGAAGCTTTTGTTGTAAATAAGAATCACCAAAAACTGAAAACTTGCCTTTACTCTCTGATATTTTTCCTTTGTTATTTTTTGTGAATTTTTAAAGTAACTAGTCTCCTGAGAATAAATCTGATGAGAGTGTATTACCCAAGTATTATCATGAAAAACAGTCTTTTAAGTCTTTAGAGAGAAAGAAAAGAAATAAAATTCAATTCTTAAAACCTAGCAGACAAATATCTGCAAAAATACCAACAAAATAAAATCTCTGAGGTTTTTACAAAATGATATTCAGTTCAACCAAGTGTGAGTCAGGAACATTTATATCTTGGCTTTCTTTTTTGTGTCTGAGGCACTCATGAACAGTGTTAACTGCCTTCATTCTAACAGAATTGTCAGTCACAAAATTCACAGATTATTTTTCTTAAATTCTTTCTAAAATGTCGATGGTTTCAGGCTCAATGCATTTCTGAATAAATATCAACACAAAGCAGAAATCATAAACAAAATAGGTTACATCTTGATCAGAGAAAATGGTTACATTTTTATATTATTATATGATAATAGATTTCTGTATGATACATGAGTTATTCCACATGTATTTTAATAATTTTTTTATTAACTATTTTGCCCCAAGATTATTTTGAGAAGGATGAGAGAAACTGTAAACATAGAACTTCTGATGAAATCTTGTCATTTTAATTGTAATATGATGAGACCTTGCCACCAATCTAATCATATGCTTAAATTTATAAAATTCAGGTACCAATGAGAAAAGCTTGTCAGAACAAATACAATTAAAATGTTTCTAGAAAAGGCATAGCAATGCTACATTATGTTATTGGGTAAGTCACTGAAGCCAAGATATCAGTTGAAGACCAGTAACATTGAAAACTGCCACATCTACTCCAATAGTTTAATTTCTCACACTATCATCTGTGGAACTCCATTCTGTTTCCTTTCTTCCCTGATAACTACAATCTTCAAAAATGTAAATGCAATGTCAATCACCATCTTCTGTCTTACTGACCCCTGTTCATTTTATGTCCTTTCCTTAATCCTCCCTATTCTATGTCTTCTCATTCACTTTCACTCCCTGTAGCCCTTTGCTTGCTAGTGGCATTACCACCTTTAAAGCAGATATGTATAAAAAATAAGAGAACTAACAGGACGAAAGACATATAGGATGCATTAAATCAAAGAATGGGACGTAGATGTTAGAGCAAGAAAAAATACTTCAGTGATGGGATGCCTAGATTGGAGAACTTTATGACAAAAGAGAACAACCAACAATAAACAGGAATATTAAAGGACCAGGAATATTAAAATCTGAAGTAGAATCAACACTGGCCAAATTGAACAGAATCAAAGCAGCAGGACCAGATTGAATTGTAATAGAGATGCTGGAAGCCTTAGATGATTTTGATATTGACGCAATTAAAGATATAATCAAATAAATATACAACAGTAGGGATAAATTGCAAGACCAAAGTAGATCCATTTTCATAGCACTTTTAAAAAAGCCAGGTGAAAATGAATTGGACAATCAGCCTAATGGGACATATAACAAAACTTACCAGAATTCTAATAAATAGAGCAGAATCAGACCAGAAATAGGACAAAAACAGTGCATGTTCATTAGATATTGGAATAAGGAATGCTCTTTCTGAATGAAATCAGAAAGAGTAATACAAATTCAGAAGAAGGTTTACCTGTGTTTTATAGATTATGCAAAAGTGCTTAAGTATGCCCCAAAGAAATGCTAGAACTGCTAGGTAAAATTAACTTATTTGGGAAGGATATTAGTATAAATCAAAATCTGGCAGCAAACCACCTATATATTCATAAGAAATGAGTTCAGTAAATATACAAAAATAAAATGGATGTAAGTCAAGGATGTGTCTTCACACCATATTTATTTGACCGTCCTTCTTCTTCTATGTGCCATGTCTCTTCAGAATATAGGCAATCATAGCCTTCCACATCTCCCTATCCCTTGTTGCTCTTAATGCCCCTTCTCCTGTTATCCACTCAATTCCACCATCTATCTACTCAAGTCTATCAAGTGTTGCTTTCTCTTGTCTCTCTTCCTCTCTATCTGTCCCATGAGCATCAGGCTCTCCAAGCTCTCTTTCCTCATTACAT
The DNA here is from genome assembly GCA_037127315.1 of Ascarosepion bandense. Classification (NCBI taxonomy): domain Eukaryota; kingdom Metazoa; phylum Mollusca; class Cephalopoda; order Sepiida; family Sepiidae; genus Ascarosepion; species Ascarosepion bandense. The sequence continues at coordinate 3,460,861 of JBBBDQ010000570.1, forward strand.
GTCACAAAACCTTCAGCTGTCTTCTCCTAATGTTAGGTATCAGTATCCTTGTGTTCATCCTCTCCAAAACCTTATTGTTGCTCACTGTTTGTCCATGGTATCCTCAGCATCCTTCTGTAGAACCAAATTTTGGTTGCTTCAAGTCTTTCCTTCATCTTTGATGAGATTGTTCAGCATTTGTTGCCATATTAAAAAACAGGCATCAAATAACAATCCAGTACTCTTTGTTTCCAGTGAAATTTGCCTGTCTCTTAATACTCTACTCAGCTTCTGGAAAGGATCCTTGGTCATGCTAATACTCCTTTGGATCTCCGTATTACACTTTCTGTCTTCTGTTATAACACTTCCCAGGTATTTAAATTTCTACACCTGTTTGATTTTAATATTCCCAACTTATAATTAGCATTTTGGACTCTTCTTTTTAGTGATTACCATGCATTGTTTTCTTGTAGTTTATATGTAGTCCTTTCTTTCCACTTTCTTAACAACTTACTGTAGGAGGTTTTGTAGTTTCTTTTCTGATTAGAAGTCCCATGAGGATTTATTATTAGCAGCCACAATCTTAACATAAAAAATGCAGATCACACAGTGTTGATAGCAGAGAAAGGAAAGAAATTAAATGAATTCCTACAGATGGCAATGAAGGAAAACAGGAACAATTTAAATATCTGGGAAATATTTTAACAGAGGACAGAAAGTGGGACACTGAAATCTAAAAGTACATTGCCTTCTAAAAGCTAATCAAAGTATTAAGAAACAGAAACCTTTTGTTAGACACAAAGAAAAGAGTACTGAACTATGGTGTAATATCAGTCCTCCTATATGGCAGTGAATACTGGATAATCTTCTCACAGATAAAACAACAGAAATGTGGTTCTATATAAGGACGCTGAGAATACCATGACCTGAACCTGTGAACAAGAATAAATTTTTAGAGAAAATGGAAACAGAAAGATCACTTATCAGGAAGATAGTTTAAGTTTTTAGGGCACATAATGAGGAAAGAGGGCTTGTAAAAATTTTATTATTATTGCACCAACAGTTGACTCCTTCTCACCTAGCTGCTTGCCAATTGTTTTGTAGCCTATTCCAGTCTTGTGCAGGTATTCAGTTTTGTTCTGGTTGTCTTTAAACAATTCTTTCATCTTTCCCATTGTGGAGAGATTAGGTTCTGGCTCATAGAAAGAACTGTGAACTAGTGTCTTTTATACAGGGAATGAGTACTTGATTAGGAGTAATAATTGAGCAATAGGACTTGTCTATATGCCTCCTGGTCACATAACTAGTCTGTGGGGCCTGAATCATTGCTGATTGGTAGCGGGTGAAATATTTATTCTTTCAATAAAAAACAGATAAATGTTCAAAAATTAATAAAATGTGATTTTCTAGATTTCTTTTTAATATTCTGTATCTAACTTTCAAGACTGACCTACCATGAAAATTATATACCATTTCCATTTTTGTAAGGTGGCAAGCTCAGAAAATCAGCAGGAGATGAAATAGTTATTTTCTCTATTGTATATTTCTTTCATTTTCTCACTGAAACCAAGTAGTGACTTTTCCCTTCTTTCTATATGATCAAAACAGAAATTGTCTATTATTTATGAGGTATTAGCAGTTGGTATTGAACATTTCTATCTTTGCATCAGTCTTTCTTTTTCTCACTTAAACTAAAACTTTCCACATGATCAAAATGGAATAGTCTATTATTTATGAGGTATTGGCAGGATATAATGGTCCTGTAAATTAACGAAGGAGAGGGGACAAGCACAATTATAATAGGATAATTTAATGGATTTGTAGTTTATATAGATAATATCTTGACTATCAAGTAAGATTTGTTTTAATTTTTTTTAATTTCCTCCAAAAAGTAAAATAACAAATAACTATTCATTTTTATGTGTATTTCTTCCATCTTATTTTTTATGAGGTAGTGGCAGGGCATAACGGTCGTGCAAACTAACAAAGTGAGGGTCAAGCATAATTATAATAAGATACTATTAAAAATCCCAGAATATCAAGAATAACCTTTAAAAGATAAAAATTTTTCATAATGAATTATCTCTTTTTGTAAAGAGGAAAATATTTGCTGTCATTTAATAATAGACAATATTTCTGTTTCATTTAGAAATTACTTTATCTGCATTGTATTTCAATGTAAAATTCAAAGAAGCAATTCAAATTTCAAAAAAATAAACATTAGTATGAATTTAAAATTATATGTATAGTGGGTGGGGGTGAAAAGTTTTCAGCCAAGTTCACTTCCCAAAATCTGATTTTAAAAAAATTCTTGATCTGGCTGAGAACTTTTCAAAATAGCCTGCAAAACTGATATTAGCTGAAATGATTATGCTATAAGTTATTTGACAAATGAACTAGAATTATTTTGTGCATATAAACAGAAAAAAGATTCACTGAAAAAAAAAAAATAAATAAAATGTTTAATCTTTCGGATTTCATTTTTATTTTGGTCCTTAATTTTTGTATGAATCAAAGAAATAACCCAAAAAAGAAAACAAATACAAGATAAAATCTCTCATGATAAATAAAGTAACTATGTCAAGAGTAATAGAGAATTATAATGTAAAAAAATAAAAATTCTAGAAAGAATCAAAATGCATTAAAATAAAAGCTATATTTAGAAAAAGGTTTTTATAAAACATAATTATGTATTTTGCTTAAATCTTTTACTATTTATCTAATTGTATAGATGACTTCATTGATATCAGAGCAGAACAACATAATTTAAAATACATAAATACACATTTTCACAAATATTTTCTATTAAATTCCAACATAAAATTTGTCTATTTGTCACAGATGTCCTGGTACATGTGAAAAGAGTTTGCTGAAAGTATGCGTAAGGTAAGGTTCATTAATGGAGAGAGCTCTAGGTCATTTCTAATGAGTAAAGATTACACAAAAAGCATTAACGGCAGAGTTGGCAAACGTTGTAAATATTTGCAGAAACTAAAATGCATTGACATGAAGATAAATAATTCATGTTTGAATTGTTTTTGCTCTTTTCTTTTGATGGCATAAAATTTGAAAATAAAAAATGTTAGTTTCTGTTTGTTTTCATTATTGATTAATTATATCATCATCAAGTTATAATTTCTTTATAAATTGTAGGGGCCTCGGTGATGCTTGGTAAATTGGCCTTGTGACAAACACGTCTGAAGTCCCAAAATTTAAATATCAGAAGGTTGGATGTTCAAATGTGGAAGGATAAAATATTTCATCTGTACATTAAAGATTTATTAACAGAATGACAAAATTTTGTAAACTGAAAACTATAACATATTTGTGAGAAGAAAAATGTTCATTGAGAAAATGCATGTAGTTTTGTAGTTAAAATTGTTCAAAGAGAAATGTAAGTATTTAAACTGTCCTACAGAAATTAAGAGTTCATGGTCGATAGTAGTAGAATGTAAAGTCTTATGTTCCTTTCCCTTTTTCAGTAGGTTGGCAACAGGGTGAGAAAGAAGGTAAAAAAAAAAATAAAGAAATTGTACTTAGAGTATCCTGTTGTTGTTTTATTTGGAGGCATGGAGTAAAAATGAAAAGAGAATTAGAAGTGAAGGTGAGACATGACTGAGTCAGCTTGAAGTTTCTTCCTTACATTGTGAGATGCTATCAGATACTGCTCCCATTCTGACTCATTTTGACCAGTCACTGAAAGTGGTTTAAATAATGAAGTTTCTCATGTCACCGGCTCCAGCAGGCATTTTCTTCTTTAGGTGTGAAAAAAATTTGACTGACATCACATATCAATTTTCGATTTCCTATCCAATTAGGATCCAGAATTTTGCTTTTCACAGTGACTTGTGAAATTTGCCTTGGTCTGGGTTTTTCCAAAATGTTTTTAGTTGTTTTGATCTGATTTTGTGGGTGTGCAATTTTACTTTGTGTGTTTTAGTTGACTGTTGGATGATACAGGATTTGTATCCTATAAAATCAACAGAGAAATTCACAAAATCTTTCTTTTTATTTCAAAGCAAGATTACATTATATTTTAGTAGATGATGTATCAATCCAGCCTAAACTGAAATAGACCAAACTCTAACTCTGCAATCTTGAACATTTTCCTACTGATGAGTAGAAGTAGCACAGATTATGTTCCAAAGTAACAAACAACTTTCAAGCCAACTGGCATAAGCAACCTCTCAAGGCGAGCCAAGAATGACAATGGAAAATGTCTGCTCCTGTCCCAAGAGTCAATGTTTCACCCACAAATGTGTCTGTGCATCTGATTTTGGCTTCAGAAGTTACCTGCATGTTCACAGCTATTGATTGCACAATGCGCTCATCTTTCTCACACATTATCATCATTATATCACTCACTAATAAACAATATATCAGTTGAATAATTATTCCTTCCAATTCTTAAAGAGTGCAAGTTATCTAAAAAATATTTCCTATTATCATTTTAATAACTTGTAAATGTTTTTGAAACTGTTCATCTTTTTTTCTCTAATTATTCATGCATTGATAAAATATAGAACATTACAGAAATAATTTAAATTGGCAGAATAAGCAGTTATATAAAAAAAATAAAATATAACGAATCTTCCTTTCATTATTAATCTAGAAAAATTCAACAAAAGCCACTTTCTGTAACTCTCTTTACTTTTGGCAAAACACATATGAAATTAAACCCAATTGTCATATAAAAGCATAATTGTTATTTTCAGATATATTTCACTGTTAACTTTTTTCTGGGTAGATTTTTCTTTGCATAGTGTTTAAGTATAAATTAGAAAAGTGAATTTAGTAAAGAAAAATATTGACAATTATTGTCTGATAATTTAATGAAGACTTTAGAGATTAAAATTGTATTTCTCTAGCTTTGACTTCACAAAGACTAAAGTGTGATTTATGATGAAAGCTTTTGACTCAGTGATACTTAAATTAAAAGTTACTTAATATTCTTTTATGAGAAATTCTCAGAAAACCTGAAAAGAAATTGAACAAATACAAACATCTTCTAAAAGTTCAATATTCAAGAGGAAATGAAATCTCTGATTAAAAAAACTGAAGGATCAATTCAGTACAAACAAAAGATAGTAAATTAAGAGCAAGTACAATGTTTTCATTTTAATGCCAATTTCCCATTTATTGATGAACACTTAAAAAAAAACTCTATTTCCTACAAGACAGATTTCTAGCATGATACTGAAATGAAAATTCCAAATTTTCTCTGGAACTTTGCATCTTTAATAGATAAATAAAAGTTCAAATCACTTATCTTCCAATATGATGTTTTCACAGAGACACCATCATTTTCTTGTCAGGTAAGCTAAATCTATCAAATTTACTAATAGACATCATATTTATAATTTATTTTAAAATGTCACATGAAAAAAAGTCAATTGCAATATTAAATAAATTTTAAATTTGCTCATACAGTTTATCAAATATTAGATATTTAAATTATCATAATATTGACAATATATAAAATCTCTGATTGAGCAAGTGTATTTGTTTATTATTTATTTTCTATTTATTTTATTTATATGTTTTTCTTTTTCTTTACAACAATTTTACATTTAGAAAATATATTTAAAAAATAAGTCATTGCTATAAAGATTGACCTTTTAAGGCAGTCATAGATATTTGGCTAGAGTAATATTAATGTCTCATATTTACAGAATCACAAAACAAACATTTTAATGGAAAAGAGACCTTTGGAAATAAAACTACCATATTTCCTGCATGCTAAGATATTACAAGTAGTAAGATGCATCTTATAATTAGCTAGGTATTGTTTGAAAAAAATTGAGGATTTTATAGCTTACCATACTAGCAAGTCTGAGCTGCCAACTCTACAGTATCATTTTGATGTTGTTGACACTGCATTTAAATTTTTGTAGATTAAAGTTAGCTGGAAAGTAATCAGACGGAAGGGAGTTCTACAAATGAGAAGTAAGAGAAAAGAAACTGTTGGCTTAGAATTTTCAGCTACATTTAGTCAGCTCAACTGTAAATTGATGAGAATTCAGTGCCTGTCTAGTACTGTGCTTAAATTAAAAAATTCTAGGTACCATTGCAGAGAGCCTATCCTAATAATTGCCATTAAAGTATTTATAAAAAAGACATAGACAGTGAACCTTATGGCAGTGGAAAAATGAGCCACCAGATCAGGACTAATGAGATTGCTGATTCTTTTTTGGATCTCATCAAGGCGCTTAAGGAAAATAGCAGTGGCATCAGACCAAATGTGGCAGCAATATTCTAAGCATGGATGAATGGTAGACTTATAGATATGTAAGATTGATTCTGGAGAGGAAAATTGTCTCATCCAACACAGTGAAGTGACTTTCTTTGCAACTGACCAAGCAGTGGATTCAATATAGTCTTTCCACTTCATGTCAGCTGAGAAGAAACAAGTCACTTTTCTGGAGGTTAGCATCAGCCATGCTCTTAGATGATTAATGGAGAGAAGTTTAGTTTTGGAGGCAATGAAATTAACAAGCCATTTTTTTGCCCCAGTTAACAACAGACTTGAGATTGTTTTGGGAATTTGGACTGATCAGCCTTATTATTGAGGCAGGAGTAAGTGGTTGTACCATCAGTGTAGATACCAAGTTGAGAGCTGATATCATCAGAAAGGTTATTAATGAAAATTAAAAACAAAGTAGGACCTGGGAGCTATCCACATTAGTACAAAAGGATCTAGACAAGTGGCCATTCAGAATAACTTTCATCTCACAATTTGATAGAAAAGTCTGAACCAGTTCAAAAAGTCTGAACCAGTTCAAAGACATTGTAACTTTTTAACTTGTAGAGAAGACCTGAATGCCAGACTTTGTCAAAAGCTTTCATGTTGTCCAATGCAACAGCCCAGGCTTTGCTGCTTTTATCTAGAGCATGATACTCTTTCTGCAATTATCATCAGTACATCAACAGTTGGAAAACTGAAAGCCCTATTGCATGTCTGAGAAAAAACCCTGCAATGAGAGATGATGAACTAATTCAGCATTAAGGCCTCTAGGAGTTCCCCAAAAGAAATAGAAGGCTAACAGACCAATAGTAGTTGGAAGGTTCAGATGGCTCACCAGAGTTCTTAAAAACTAGAACAATAAATGATGACTTCCAGGAGGCAGCAAGGCATTTATTATACAGTTTAGAGAGAACAGGAGCTAGTTTGGAAGGACACTTCTCAATGACTATTACATCTAGGTTAGAGATAATAGCAGAAAACATGGAAGGGGTTATAAGCATATTACTTAACAGATACTCAGTTCTAAGTAGGAAGTTAGGCATCCCTGCAGATGAGTCAAGAGTAGAGTTGGAGAATTTATGAGCAAAGCATTCAGCTTTATCAGCAGTGGATATTAACACCTCAAATTAACTGAAGAGATGCCCTGTTTGCACGGCATCAGAATACGCCAACTACCCCCCTGCAGAGGGTAAAAGTCCCTCAATGGGGCCACCTGTTGGCCGTGGTTGCTGACCCATGATGCCCTGGGATGGGATCCTGGTGGTTGAGGGCCTTGGAGGTCAGGTTAAGTACCTCCACTTCCCAACACACCACTTCGGCCTTTACCAGGGCTAGACAAGCAGTCGGAGGGGCCCGATCCGACCAATCGGCTGCTCAGGTCAAGCCCTAATGTCTACTACAGGAAATAAACAACATCAACCTTACCAATCTTCCCCAACTAAACTAACCAGAACGAAAACTACAGAAGAATACCTAGAACCTGTAGACATTAGAAGGCGCTGGCTGAGGGTCAATCATCTCATTGAGGGTCAGGCCCAGACATGGCTGCAGACCCTCCACCCATGCACTGTGTCTTGGAGCAGAGCATTGGATGAGGTGACAGGTGCTCTGGACCTCTCACTGAGGTGAGTATACCGCCTGTGTAGTCCCTGGTCCATCAGAGCGATTGGGTTTCCCCCCTGGCAGACCCCAATTGCGGGCTTCGAACTGGTGGGTGGGGAGCACGGGCGATGAACCTATACCAAATTGAATATTATGGCTTTCCCTAACCCTTCCAAGAGACCCCATATGGAATCAGACAGTGACTCTGAGCTGTGCCAACCTAGCTTCACCAAATTCATTGTCCTTGAGTCCACTGAAGATACTCACTTATCAAAGCTATCTCTCTTCATGATAGAAAAGGTAATACCCTCCAGGATAACCCCCAAGATGGTCAAGAAAACAAAAAATGGAACACTGCTAGTAGAAGTTGACCAAAAGAAACAAGCAGATTCTCTACTCAAAATGACTTCCTTTCACAACCTAAAAATAAAAGCGTACCCCCATCATACGCTAAACACATCTAAAGGAGTAGCTAAGAGCCAGGAACTCTCTCTCTGCACTCCAGATGAAATCAAAACAGGACTAAAATGTCAAGGATTCATAGATTATAAAAGAATCATCATCAAAAAAGAAGGCAATACCATTAACACAAACACATAAATCTTGACCTTTAACTCCCACAAGTCCCCAAAAGAGATTAAGGTCGGATACAATTTAATTAAAGTTGCGACCTACATCCCAAACCCGCTCAGGTGTTTTAAATGCCAGATGTTTGGACACCATGAGGAGCAGTGTACAAGAAAACCTGTATGCAAGAAATGTGGAATGAGGGATTTGGATCACCTAGAAGATCAATGCAATCAGACTATCAATTGTGCAAATTGTGAAGGTGACCATCCGGCATACTCGAGAAACAATGGAAAAAGAGAAAGAAATACTCAAGGTAAAATATAACAGAAATATACCCTTTTGGGAAGCAAGGAAAATTGTTGAAGTATACTCAAATAAGGTTTCATACTCCAACATCGCCCAAAGAACCCCTCCAACTACTGAAACAAAAGATAAATACAAGGATCTCCTTGAAAAACTCATACAGTTAGAGCCCAACGATTGGCCCAAATTCAACAATGAATTAAAAATTACACTTGGTAAATCCGAATCCTCTTTCACCAATGAAAACCAGAAATAAATTCTTAACAAAAACCAAAATGAAAATCAAAAACCCACACACAACAAAGACAAAAACCTCTTACCTAAATCAAATAAGCCAAACATCGAAAAACCCTCTTTACCCAATAAGAAAACAGAAATTATCCCAAACACAAACTCTCTAAAAAAACTGAACCAAAATTAACCCCTCATTTGGACAAACCAAAAAAATCCCCAGAAAAAAAGAACCAGCAAACAAGACATAGACCAACATAAAAATCAAGAACCCAAACCAGCTCGAGTCCCAGACGAAAGATTCGAAAATCTACAAGTAATGGATATCAAGGAACAAAGTCCTCAAACATGCCAAAATCTCAAACAAAAACCCTATCAAATCTGAAACCTACATATGATGAATAAAATTACTCAGTGGAATATTCGAGGTGTAAAAGCAAATTTCAATGAACTCCTAATAATTCTCAAAGACTTTTCCCCAGCAGTTGTTTGTTTGCAGGAAACATTCCTTAAAAAAACCCATATACCTAATGTAAAACATTATACCTCATACAACCATATAAACAAAAGTCCTAACAAAGCCTCTGGAGGCACATCCATAATCATAAACAATAAGATACCTCAAAATCAAATCAAATTAAAAACCAATTTACAAGCAGTAGCGGTGTCAGCAACCCTACACAAAACAATCACTATATGCTCCATATATATTCCCCCCTGTTACAATATCACCGAACCAGAACTAGACAACATAATCCAACAACTCCAAAGACCATTTATTCTAATGGGAGACTTCAACTGTCACAATGAAATTTTGGGAAGCTGTGAAACCAGCCCCAAAGGCCAAAACATTGAAAATGTAATCAATCAAAACAGCCTATGCCTATATAATAAGAAATCAAACACATATCTTCACCCAGCATCAGGCTCATACTCCACTATTGACCTAACTATAAGCAACCCCACCATCTTCCTGGACTACAACTGGAGGGTCCTGGGGGAAACCTGTGGAAGTGATCACTTCCCTATCATTCTGGAAAACTCGAATCCTCAACTCATGAAGAAAAAAACCATGCTGGGATATTCAAAAAGCTAACTGGGAAAAATTCCAAAAACTATGCTATTTAAAACTAATTCCAGAATCCAATACCAGCAATGAAGATCACCTCCTCTACTTCACCAAAACTCTTATCTATAGCTAAAGAATGCATACCTAAATCTTCCACTTCAATGAAATTTAACAAGCCATGGTTTAATGACCAATGCAAAGAGGCAATAAGAGCACGACGTGCAGCCTTAAGAAAATTCAACTCCTCGAGGCCCTACCAAAGAAAACCTATACTCTTTCAAAAATTGTAGAGCCAAAGCCAGGCAAATTATCAAAGAATAAAAAATAAAACAACTTGGAAAAATTATATCTCAAAACTGAACACCAACACCAAAACCAAAACAATATGGGACATGATCAGAAGGATATCAGGAAAATGTGATAGTACCCCAATAAAACACCTCACCTTGAATAACGTAAAGCTTACAAACAAAAAAGACATTGCGAACCATATAGCAAAAACTTTTTCACAAAACTCATCCCTACAAAATCTCGATAGAACATTCCAAAACATTAAACAATGCGAAGAAAAAAAAACATCAACTTTCAATCTGAAAATACTGAAAGTTATAACCTACCTCTCTCAATTTCAGAACTCCAAACTGTACTAGCCAGAGCCCATAACACAACATCTGGTCCAGACAAAATTCATTATGAATTTCTAAAGCAGCTACCTAAAAACTCTTATTTATTTACTAAATATATACAACTACCTATGGACCACTGGTAACATTCCCATGCTCTGGAAACAGGCCACCATTATTCCCATTCCAAAACCCATGAAAAACACATCAAATCCCCCTAACCAACAAAATACCACAATATACCAAACAAATTTCCAACCTATTGCTCTAACCAGCTGTCTTAGCAAAATACTGGAATGAATGATCAACAACAGACTGACATAGTATTTGGAAACTAACAACTTAATAACCAACCTCCAAACAGGTTTTAGGAAGGGAAGAGGGACAATCAACCACCTTGTCCAACTTGAAACCTTTATATATGAAGCTTTCATCCAAAAAGAACACCTCACAGCGGTCTTCTTCGACCTTGAAAAGGCCAATGACACCACATGGAGATATGGAATAATGAGATTTGAAAGCACTTGGCCTAAAAGGAAGAATGCCTTTATATATAGACAACTTTCTAAAAGACAGAAATTTTAAAGTACTTTTGGACGATATCTTATCAGACTCAAATGAACAAAAATTGGAGGTTCCAAAAAGAAGCATACTCTCCGTTACCCTATTCAACATAAAAATCAACAACATTGTAAAATGTCTAAACCCTGGTGTAGATGGTTCACTATACGTGGACGATTTTCTGATCTGTTACAGATTTAAACACATTTGCACAATAGAGTGCCAACTACAACTATGCCTAAATAAAATAATCAAGTGGACCATGGAAAATGGCTTCAAATTATCCAAAGAGAAAACTAAATGAATACACTTTTGCCAAATCCACAAAATGCACAATGACCCTGTCTTAAAACTCAATGATACTGAAATCCCAGCCGTCAAACAACATAAATTTCTTGGCATTAGTTTTGACTATAAACTATCTTTTATCCCACATATCAAATACTTGAGAGCCAAATGCAATAAAACCATTCAACTTCTAAGAGTAAGTAGCTCACACCAAATGGGGTGCAGATAAAAAAAACACTTGCTAAATTATACCAAACCTTAATCCGTTCCAAACTTGATTACACATGCTTCGTATATGGATCAGCCAGAAAATCCTACCTTAAAAAACTGGAGACCATCCATCATCAAGGTCTGAGATCTGTGTCAGGTGCTTTCACCACTTCCCCGGTGGAAAGCCTATATACTGAGACAAATGAACCTCCACTAAAACTAAGAAAACAAAAACTCGGAATGCAATACTACATAAAACTAGCCTCTAATCCATCAAATTCTGCCCACAAAATAGTTTTTCAACCACAACTTAAACCCCTCTTCCATCAAAAAGAAAAAATCATTAAACCATTCAGTCTCCGCCTGGAGGAACTTATTACTGAAACATAAAATAGACATAAATCACATACACAAGGTCATCATTCCAGAAACACCCCCATGGTTGCTGGAACAACCTACAATTCTGATGGACCTAACCAGATACTCTAAAGCAAAAACAAATCCAGCCACCTTTCAAGAAGAAACTCTCTCTATTATAGATAACTTCCCTGATTACATCTGCATATATACCGATGGATCTAAAAAGGAAGACAGAGTAGGATGTGCTGCCATCCTCAATAACACGGAATTACTAGAATGAATTCCAAATAAAGCCTCGATTTATAGTGCTGAAATTCTAGCCATCAACTTAGCCCTTGACATTATCTCAACAAATCAACTCAAGAAGTTTATCATCTTCTTAGATTCTAAATCTACTCTTACTTCTCTAAGAAACAAAGAATCAACCAACCCACTTATCATCAAACTTCTATATAGATTTAACCAGCTCTCCAAAAACAAAATCATTAAGCTCTGCTGGATACCAAGTCATATTGGCATCCATGGCAATGAGAGGGCTGATTCAGCAGCAAAAAAATCATTACATCAAAATATATCTGATGTCAAGATCCCCTACTCCGACTTCAAACCAACAATCCACAAATTTATCAGAACTAAATGGCAAGAAACATGGAATAATAGCCCAAACAATAAACTCCAAAATATCCAACCTACCGTCGGTGAATGGTATCCAGGCTACCGTAAGATAAGAAAGGAGGAAGTTACACTAACTAGACTAAGAATAAGACATACCCAGATTACCTATTCATACCTACTGAAAAACAAAGAACCCCCAATATGCACTGCATGCCAGGAACCCTTCACAGTGAAACGCTTTTTAATTAGCTGCTATGACTTCAACTCCATTTGATCAAAATATTACAGATCAAACAGTTTAAAAGATCTATTTAACAACATCGACCCAAGCAAAATATTCCAATTTCTAAAAGAAATTAGACTATATACGAAAATCTAAATTCCTTCCATACAAAAAAAACCCCAAAACACTAACTATTCACCACTGTTCTTTACCCTCTTTAAAAAAAAAAAATTTTCTCCTTAAAAATTTGAAGATAACCAACTCTGAAAGGTCTAAAACAACCAAATTTGAAAGCTTGAAGACAAACAACTCTGAAAGCAAAAACACCTTTTGGCCTTAAATGACCCTTTGGAGGTTGATAGGCCATTAAACACAATCAATCAATCATAACTGAAGAGAAGAGGCATAGAGACCTTACACTTATTTTATATCCCATTACAGAGCTGCTAGCAATCATAAAAGCCAAAGTAGTTAGAAGCTATATGGTGCCTCATTCTCTTAGCAAACAGGGACTTTGCTTTTTCAAGGACACACTTACATTTAATGTGAGCAGCAACAAATAGGCACCTGTCATGATGAGAACCATCATGCTAGTATAGCTAAAAATAGTGGTTCCTGCATGCTATAGCAGCTGAGTGTGCTGGTGCGAAATTGAAGTTTTACCTGGTATTCCTGAAAAGAAATGAAAGCATCCATGCCAGTTTTGATCCAAAAAGAAACCTCAGTGGTGCAATTTTCAATTGGGAGATTAAAGATGTTATTCAAGGAGTGTCATGAAGAAAATCATGGAGTGAGTCCCAATCAGTGTGCTGGTAAGGGAAAGAAGACATGGATACTGGGTTCCTGTGTAATAGATGATTGGAATGAAATATCAATAACTACCACAGAGTGGTCCAAATTACCAAGAGGGCAGTGGATTGCAAAGCTTATCAATGAGTGAGGAAAGGAGATAAGAAATAAATCAAATTGATAAGCCTGTTGCTCAGTTTTTGCCAGGGAAGCAATTAGGGAAGTCTACAATTTGAGCAAGGGACTGAGCAATGGAAAAATTTAATGTTTGAATACTGACAACATCAGCACATTTAAAATGTTTTAGCCACATGTCATGGTGAGCATTAGAGTCAGCAAAGACAAAGATGTTCAGATAGAGAGAAATTGCCTTCTCTATATGGTCGACTATTATGTCTAATATACTGCAGAACAGTGAAGAGGGGAAGTGATAAAAGAAAAAGAGATATCTGACAGAGTTTAGTAATGAAAGTTGGAAGTACACAAAGGAGTAGTCTGGGATCTGATTGTAGTAATTTTACTTACTTGTAGCATAGTTCATGTTTTCACTTTCTCATTTTCTTTAATTCTTCCTCCTGCTCTCTACATTCCCAAATCATTTTTTTCATTAGGTGACAATCTGTACAGCCTCTCAGCTGCCCTTTTGCCATGTTGTATCACAAACTTTATTATTTGTAACTTAAAATGAACAGTGTATGCTTGTCTTCTTGGTTTTGATACCATTCTTTTCATTTGTGGAAGGGTACCCTCTGTTGAATGACTGTACTGACAAGATTGGTGACATCATCAGCTTCAATGACTGGCTTATCTGCCTGCAGATGACATCAATAAGGCCCTTTCACCATAAAAAAAAACATGGCTTATAGTAGGTGCAAGGAACTGACAGTAGGCCTATTGAGCAAACTGATTTGTTTCAATAATACACAAAATTTGGCAATAAGACCAATATTCTTGGTATAAATATGGAACATAATTGTCAGTCTGTATGATATAGCTAGGGTTGGTGTTTGTGAAGTTACTGTAGATAATGCTTAGATAAATGAAAAACTTACAGTATTGGTAGGAACCTATTTTTTGGTTATTATCAGCACTAGAAAAAAACAATACATAGTATGATACTAACAGGATATATGGTATTTATTATATGTAAATGATACTTGTAGTCTTATATTTTATGTATGGCATTTGTGATTGTTTGTATCTAAAGACTGGGGTTCATGAGAATTGGCAAACTGCTCTTTACAACTTGATTTATCAATGCTAAGACATGTTGATATTTGAGGACATTTTTTGAGAGAAAAATGCATCTTAGCATGCAGAAATTACAGCATCACTTCTGACATCTAAATGTTTGAACTTTCTTTGTCATTCTGTACACAACACGAATAGGTTTTCCTGATAAAATTTACTCCTCAAAATAAGATGTCATCTTCTTTGCAGTTCCTGCCCCACATGAAAATTGTTATTTGTACATGTATTATTGCAGATGGGTGTACACATTTTGTTTTAAATTAACAAAAATTAAATCCAACTTTATGAAGATATTAATCTGAATGTAGGTAATGATAACTGCTCATCCTCGAAATTCAGGCAGAAGTCATGACTAATTATTTTTCTCTTCTTAGTGGAACTTGGTGATTTTATTTATTTTTTATTTATTATTATTATTATTAGTAGTAGTAGTAGAAGAAGAGGAGACTAACTTTATCTAAATATCTAACATTATACTTTGTACATTATAAAATTTGATATCTATTTATTTTTATACTTGTTTATTCACTTTTTATTGAGCAAGGAGATGATGGCTTATCCAAACTGTTGCAGAAGAATGATATTTAAATGCAAATGCCTAATTTGCTTATCTTGTAATGTGTGGCCACAGTGAGCACAGATTTGAAGATTGTAGGAAATGTTACAAATGCTGAAGATATGTAGGTAAAAGAATTGAAAATTCAAATTACCTCATGACCTAGTGGATCAGTGGGGAACCATGCTGTTACCATGTGGTAAGAATATAGACAGATTAGTAAATCAATAGTTGGCAGACTTCTATAGAATCTATTTGAGAATTTTACATGCTGAATTTATTTTAATTATGTTGCACTTTTCTTTATATAAGAATTTCCAGTTGGTACATTCAGGTATTATACAAATGAGAATAGAATAATTTTCTATGACATAATCTAATATATAATACTGAAGTGATTTTTTACTTGGAGTAAAGCATGTTAGAGAAGCTTTTCTACCTGCATTTTTTTTTTTTTACATTGAATGAATGCTTTGCAACTCATTTTTTTCATTATATCAAAGAATTTTGGAGGTTCAGAAAACTATTTTATATTTTAACTTAAGAATTTCTTCATAGTGTCCATTGTTTTGTTTTTGTTTTTTTATACTAAAAATTTCTTGTCTGGCTCAGATATCATACTGCGAAAAATGAATTTAAAAACCAGGGAAGAATATTTGCTTCATTGAATTAAGATGAAAACCACATTCTAAAGAACACCTAATTCATATTCTCTGTAATATGGTTGCTTTTACAGCTCCAGAAACTGGAAAATGCTACTTTATGAAAAAGAGACACCATTTGGCTTTTTTAATGATTCAAAAGCAAGAATTTCTGTGCAGAGTATTCCTTCTCCTGAAGAGAATTGTCTTTCTCAAAGAATTTGTATCAAGTAATTTTATTATAGAAAGTTTGCATGAATTTCTATTGACTATTAATCTTTTAACATAAATAGTGGGGTTACTTATTTTATAGTTGATATCCTCATATATTTCCTTTTTTTTTTTTTGTTTCTTCAGTGTATATAGGACAGTATGTTTTGCAAGACAGCTGTAGATACTGTTAGTAACAAACTATTCTTTCCTTCATACGAAAAGGGTTACATCTGTGAGCTATAATACTAGTTTTAATGCTCTGTTTTCAAAGCCAAGTATTCTGTTGATGCTAGCCATGACAAGTAAAAGTGGTGATCACATAAACAAACATTTTTATTTGTATGTGTTTGTTTGGTGTTAGAACAAACTGTCTTCATACAGAACCTCACTATTTTCATTAGATTGTTCCTTTGGATACTTGTACATTCTTTTAATGATTGATCGAATGTATCTTTTATTATTGCTAGGACCTCATCTGTTTCAATTTTGTTGAAAAGATTCAATATGCCTGTTTCCCTAAGATAAGGAGTATTGTCTTACACTCTATAGATAGCTGTCAAACACTGGGCTGATTCTTGGTAGATATAATCAATCTACTTAAACAAAATGGATTTTTGTCAAACTTTCATCCATGTTATATTATTGTCCATCCCAATAACATGTGTGGCAAGTTTAGATGTTGTAAATCTGTTAACTATGATACTCTACCTAATTGCTCACTTGTTTTTCTGTTTATTGCATTTGTTAATGGAAAATTGGTCTTTTTATTTGTTTCTAAGATTGGCTTGAGTTTTCTTTCTGCTATCACTAGTTTTGTCTGTGGTGTGTAATTACAATCTTCAATTTTTGAACTTATTTAAATACTCCAACTTATTCAAAGTAACTGTATCAGCTTTTGCGAAGTTAATATCAGAGACTCTCTTAGGCAGGTGGTGCTTTGCAACCAAAATTTCTTTAATGTTTGTAAGATTTCATGCTTTTCAATTCTTCACCTTTCATTTTGGTTTTATTTGTCTGTAGTTTTGGCAAAAGGTGTGTGAAGGCATCTCTTCATGGGAATAGATTATATTCAAATAAGGTTTTCACTTGGGATAATTGTGAAATTGGAACTTTTAATAAGAACATGACTTATTAATTGCTAATATTTACTACTGCTCCAGTGGGTTGCTTTATTGGATCAGTGTTTGTGGAGTTTTATTTTGTTTTAAAATCTACATTGGTACAAATCTTTCGTCAATCTTCTGTTGTTTTTTAGTGCTGTTTGCTTCATTCTTATGCAGTTTAAAAAGTAAACAGGGCAATCTATTGAACCTAAGAAACCTATTAAGTTGCATTTTCCACAACTCTAACTTAATCTCTAAATCTTTGGTAAAACTGTAGCTGAGTAGAGATTAGTAAAATAAGCTTCTACCTTCCAACCAGGTAAATAAAGTGGAGACATTCTTTCAGGATGTTTTTTATTAACTATACTCTTTCACAAGACCCTTCTTATATCGATAATTAAATGCTTTTGATACTTTATTAATTTACCTTCTTTACATGTAAACCCCAGTGAATTATATACACTATTTTAGAAAACATTTCTTTATGCCTACAAATCTCAGTCATTGTTGCTCACCCAGTTTTCACACTATCCTCCTCTTTTACCATCCAATCTTATCCATATCTCTCTGGTCAGTTGTGATTTAGATAATGTAACATAACAGGATATCTTGCTATGTTTGAGCCAACAGCTTCACCTGATGCCTAAATAAAACAAATATATTAACATTTTGTGTCTTAGTAGTGTGTTTTATTCAGTAATGATTTCTAAAGTTTTCAGTCTCTATTTATTCAAACCCTATTTCTACATATAAGCTATTTACCATTTGTCATGTGAGAAGTTTGAGAACTGAACCCTACTACTTGACTATTTATCAAATGCACTCTATCTAAATAACTTACTCTGGTTCCAGAGCATTCACTACAAAATAATTCCACATCTTTCTTTCAGGTGATCAATTTGAAACCAGTCAACATGTCTCTATTGCAAACTCTTTATTTCTGGCATCGTCCTCCTCCTCCTTCTTCATGAAGAGTAACATTAGATTCCCGTTCATTTTTCAGCATACTGTGATTCAGCTTGATTACTCTGAAGCAAGAGGATTTCTGTTACTGTTTATGTTGATGTGGTCAGGAATTTATTTCATTCTTTTGAAGAAAAAATCAGGGTAGCAGATGGTGAGGAGGTGGGTATGTGCATGTAAGTTCTTTTTGGCATTGTTTTCTTTGTCTTTTTTTTAATGTCATGGTTTGTACATTGTTTTTTCCTTGATTTGAAGAGTTACTGATATTTTGTTTGTGTTTAGTTAAAACTGATCCCACTTTTTGATTGCCTCTTGCAGCTATTGTTGTCCTATTAAGCAAATTACCAGTACTTGGACCTTTTCTTTAGCAGAGAAATATTTTCAGAGCTAAACCCTCACCAGGATTTATAACCAATTTAGAATTGTGTTTAATGTTTTCATTTTAAAGATTCAAACAAAACAATGCTTCTTGATTTTTGGTGGAGGGATATACATATACAGAAACTTTGCACTCTTCTTTTCATTTAGATATTCAAGTCCAAGCTGAACATTTGTAAACTTTTCTGGGCAATGCAAAATGTAGACACAAAAATAGTATTTGTATCTCCAAATCATTGGTTCCTCACAAAAATAAAACTGTTCTCTACTCTTTTGTGAATTTAATGGGATTTTTTGTTACGATTCATCTGTCATTGTCCAAATTTCTTGTCTTTATCAAAAATGGTAATTTAATTAAATTATTTTTCTTTATGCTTCTTTCAGATCTTTCTGGAATGAAGATATTGTGTCTAACTTTTGCATCTTTATTGTATGTTGCTGTGGATACAAAATAAGTAAAATCCAAAAACTTACATTCAACTTTTTGTTTTCTGTAAATTGTTACTAGATTTGTTAAAAAGAAAAAGAGATTGTATCAATAGTCTGTTTATTTTAGAACTTTTCACATTCATTTAGATTAGCACTTGACAGCTTTGTTCGTGAAATTTCAGTACTTTCTTTCTTTCTTAAAGAACATTTATTTTAGAGGACACAGTTGTAGCCATCTGATGACACCAGCAGTTTTTGATAAAATTGGCTGGTATATCTCTTTTTTTATTTTTATGAGTTACACTTAGCATGGACAGTTATAAATATTTTACTAAAGAAAAGCAAAAATAAAATTACCTTACTAATTTGCAAAAATCTGACTAAAAATTTTTAATTTAGTTAAATAAAGACTTGGAAGCTTTGCTACTGAACACATGAAATAAAAAGACAAATTTATCAAAGTAGCTGATAATCGTAAATATTTAACAAATAATGATGGTACTAACAGTAAAACTTAATGATTTTACCTTTCTATTTCAAAATGTATTGTAAAAAATTATAGTCTTGGAATAAATTACACAATTCTAAGGAGCAGCTCATGCATTGCTAACAAAGTTGGTCATGTGCATCTGGCCAAACCCCAGTGGGAGACATGACAGCTAAAGGATAACAAATGAAAATCCGTTAAGAGAACTTTTTCAGCTCTTATTACTTTATTAAGTATAATTAATTAGACTGTGAAATACTGCTAAGATTTGATGACTTTTGTCATATAGAGATAATTTATGTGTATGTGTATAAATTTGCATTTTTATATAAATTTGAAAAGAGATTCATATTTGTAAAATATACCCTTAGGCCATATAAGAAATGCACATAGATTCACATCTGTTTATAACTAAAAGTGTTTTACTGCTTAAAATTAAATAGAGGCTGGTTTATCAATGCCTGAAGGCCACTGGTTGGTAGTGACATCAGTGAAACACAAAGGGAATGGAATTGTATCAAGTGACATCTACTTGTGGGAGGTGGATCTAAGTTTGATCAGCACTGATTGGGTCTTCTAGGGTAGGGAGTCTGATGTTGGAAGACCCAAATGATTGCAAAGTAAATTTTGCAAATGATTTATATTATATAAGGTTTTTCCTTTTCTAATTTAGAATTTGTGGTCATTTTGTTATTTAAATATTTATATTCTTAAACTCTGAACTGTATATGATTTTACATATATGCACTGAAGTTAGCTATATAAATTGCAAAATGACCTCTGGAAAACTCCACAATTACAAATTCTGATCATAATGGTTGCTGTCAGAGCAGCAAATAATTTTCTTCTCTCTTTCATATATTATATATATTAATTATACTTTAGAACATCTACAAACTACTACAAAATTGTACATTTTGTTTTGACATTGAAAGAACAATGTCTCATCAGGTAGTTAATAATTACCATCATTATTAACTACCTGATGAGACATTGTTCTTTCAATGTCCAAACAAAATGTACAATTTTGTAGTTTGTACATGTTCTAAAGTATAATTAATAATAAATATTCATTGCTCTATTTTTATATTGAGCACTGTTTTAAATTAATGTTTTGAATATTGCAATTATTTTCTTCATTCCTTATTCATTTGTGTGTGTGTGTATATATATATATATATATACACACACACACACACACACACACACATATATATATATATATATATATATATATATATATATGTACCTCCAAAGATTATGTATAGGGATTTTTAGCCTCTTTTTTGCATTAAAAATGCATTGTTTAGGAAATTATTGCAAAAGTCAAGTAATTGTTAGATTTCAATGTAATGTTTGGGACTTAATCACAAATGAATTAAATTATTTAAAATGCTTTTTTATACAATCTTGGTAATTTTGTTTTTGCATCTATTACTCCTACTTTATGAAATTTCAAGAAATTAAAAGTTTGGCTTCTTCATAATTAAATTCTCTTTGGAGAATTTAAATCACCAATTTGTTTTTGTAAAACAGAAGTCCCATTTACCGAAAATCTGCTGTGAATTATATCATAAAAATACAATAAATCTATGACATTATTTAATTAGAAAATCTTTTCATTACTTTTATAAACAAGATGTATTAAGGACACTATTGTCTTAAATTTTCTTTTAATTTTTAATGAATTTTTAAAAGAATTGTCCTCATTGTTTTTAAATTTTCATTCAAAAACTTTATTAAGTTTTAAATCTCTTAAAATTCTGTACTAATTTCAGTCTTTCAGATGATATTATCATTAAATGAAAACTATATTTAGGAATTATAAATATAAAAATTTAATACAAGTCATCAAACACTAATATTTTCAAAAGAATTTTTAATTTTTTGTATGTATATAAATGTGCTGATTTTTGTAAATACATGTGAACAGACATGACATCATTAGTAAATAAGAGCGATAGCCATAGTAAATTTAAAATCAACATTTCAAAAATTCAATAAAGCATCAGATTACAGAGGATATTTAATTTAAATTTTTAAGATTATTGAGGGCACATCTTTTTTTGATTATGTTTTATGAATAAAGTCTCTATAGAGCAATATTAGATCTTTCATCAGGCTGTCAACATGTCCAAACAGCTGCTGCCAAGTTAAAAACTTCATTTCTGCAATATTTTAAACTTAAATATTTGTTTGTTTCATTTGTTTCAAATCAGATTAATTATACTTTAAATCAGCTAATGTTCCTCAAATTTTCAGAAAAGTATATTTTATTTTTAGAATATTTTCTAGTAAAGAGAATTACATTGTGATGGAAGACAATTAAAGAAGAATAATCATCGGCTATTCAAGCAAAAAAAATCTTCCAGCCAATTGGAATTAGTTTTTGTAATAGTATTTTGTTTATTAGATTAGAAATATTGAATTTAATTCATTAGCTTGAAATTGAAACTAAATTAAAAGCTTCAAGAAAGATTTTTCAGTTTTAAAAAATTCAATTTAAACCATAAATATTTTTTGTGGAGGTTTTGAATATATACATTACACTTTTTAAACCTGCAAGAACTTATAGATTTAAGTGATAGAAATTTATATAAACTGGTGTCACTATAGGCAAAACATGTCAAAATAGAAGTTTTCTCTATTAAACCTATATAATTAATTGTGTATTTTAGCAGAAATCCCTCTTTAATACATGTTTCATTGAAGAAGATTGACAAGGGACTTTTGACTAGTTATTTTGCTGTGTTTTTTTTTTTTTTTTGTATGCGTACAAGTGTTTTCTTTACTGGACTTAATCAGTATAAAAATAATTCAAAGGTTTGTTGATTTCAAACACTTCTGGCTAAACTATAAGCATTTTTCAAGGATTTGTGTTACACTTCTATAAAAAAAAGTTCTTCACTCCTGTTAAATTAAAAATACCAAATTAATTGTCTACTGGAAA
Organism: Ascarosepion bandense; assembly: GCA_037127315.1. Lineage (NCBI taxonomy): Eukaryota > Metazoa > Mollusca > Cephalopoda > Sepiida > Sepiidae > Ascarosepion > Ascarosepion bandense. The sequence goes on from JBBBDQ010000570.1 coordinate 3,483,499, forward strand.
AAAATTAAAAAATCTAAGCTTATTGTCAGAAGAAACATCTCACTGATGAAATTCAAAATCAAAACTATATCAAACCAACATCATTTGTTAATTTGGATATTCTATAGAAAATTGTTACCACTGAAAACAAGTTTATAAATAATCATGATGGATATACCACCACTCCCCTGTGAAGTTGACTGACATAACATCTCTCTCTGTTCAGAGCTCAGTATAGATGCATTTCAACCAGCATGAAATTATAGCAACCTCAATATGCAAGATACTCATTGAGAAAATGAATGGGATATGCACCTCCAACTGCAAAAGCATTTAAGTGATAAAATCTGTAATTATAAAAACAAGAAATTGTTGATTATGAACATGGCAACAACATAGTGGCGATCTTTGAAAATTAAGAATATCTCTACTTTCAGCAACTTTTCTACCATCCTCAGTAATGCTTATGCACCATTCATTATAGTAGTACCACATAAATCCTAGATAATGGTTAATAGTTTTAAAAAAACAATTGGAATTCACAAATGTTTGAACAGTTTTGATATTCATTATGTCCACAGAAGAAAACATTTGTATGCATAAAAGAAAAACTAAACAAAAGTATTTTTCAGTTTTGTTCAACAATATAGATGAGTATGAAAGAGAAAGAATCCTTATTGTTATATCATGTAACATCTTAGATGTTACATGATATAACAATTAGGACATGGTCTTCAAATAGATATATTTTAGAATTTGAATAGTGAAATAGCAGCCAAGATCTTATGACACCTTTTAGCACCTGCCATTTTTCTAGTGCTGTAATCAAATAAGCAAATTCCCTCCTTTATTCATGATATTTATCAACTTTTATCAACTTTATCAAATTTCGCAAATACCTGGCAACTCAAAAATCATGTTTGATGAATATTCAGGTTAAGATTAATGAATAAATTCTTTCAATATGATTGTGGCCATTGTGATTCTTTGTCCATTGCATATTTTCTGCATCATAAATTTTCAAATGCTTAAAGATAAATATTTTTGAACAATTGATTGGAATTTCAAATTGAAGGGCTGAGTTGCAGATGAAGTAAACCAGTTAGAATTTAAAATGATATTAAAAATAGTTTGTTATGAGAATGATTAACTGGAAGAATGAAATCAGCAAACAGATTTCAAACTCTGGCTTAGCTTGCATTCTCACTAATGCCCTTGGGAAAGGCATAAATCCATTTTCCCCATACAAGTATACAAAGCAGACTGAACTCTGTAGCTTTAGTAGGTTACCACTCTAAGAGAAAAAGAACTCTGAATTAAAAATCATGGAAAACCACTCTACCATTTTTTTCATGAATAATCATGACAATGAACAGTATACAGAAAAAGAAAGTTGTGAATGGTTGAGAGCCAGATTATATAAATCTTAGAGATATAGAACTTCAGAACAACTACTAATTGTTAAAATTCCTATTTCGTGCATTTCATGAAATTATGCTCAAAGATAATAGTGATAATTTAGATCTGAGTGATTTTGTTGGGAAAAAAAATAATGGGCGCTTGTGTGAGAAAAATTTAAACTGTCGTTGTATGGGTAGGTATTTGAAGGCTATCACAATGTGTTTAGTAAAATAAAGGAAGATAAAGAAGGTGTTTTCACTCATGTGAAAAAAAATACAAGAAGTATACGCAGATAAACATATACACACTAGAACACATGAGAATGAATACCGGAGAGGGGGGAAAAACTGTAGCAATAGACACGCTTCCAATTAAAGCAGATAGACAGAACATCAGGTCGTAAACCGGTGTCTACTACTATTCTGACAGAGATGTGAAAATGCCAAACCCTGTCACCAGCCAATGCACATATATTAAACAATAAATTAAAGCAGACGGATATATCATCAAATTGTAAAACAGCACCCACTATCACTTTAACAAAAATGTGAAAAAGCCAAATCCTACTATCGCGCACACTTATATAAACCATAAATATACACACACATACATGCACTAACATACTTACAGGTATACACACACACACACACACACATATTCACTACAATTAATGACAGCAGTAGCAGCGAAAGAGGAGCATTCGTTTAAAGTCATGGTCCACCAGTGGACATGAAATCAAGCTCTCATATCATTCTGAAGATGAGATTCTGATCTCGAAATATTAATGAATAATAAATAGATAATACCCAACACTACTAAATGTATTGTGGTAGCCTTCAAATACCTGCCCATACACCTTATATACACAATACTTCAAGTTACAAAACTCTCCTAAACTGTAGTAATAAATCTGTATAGAATTCAAAGTTGTCATTAAAAGAAACAGCACAATGTATAAGCTACATATTGGTGATTTCAAAATCAAGCAAGCTCAGAAATTTATTATCAATGTAGGGTAATAAAAGAAATTTGAAAGCATATAAGATTCGTGAAAGATGTCTTTCAGAAAATAAGTAAAGTATTAAGAGATAGGAAATTGTCTTTAGAAACCAAGAAAAAGTTGTGAGCTGCTGTGTAATATTTGATATCTTATATAGTAGTGAATGTTAAACAATCTCTTCACAGATAAAAAAAGAAACTTAAGAGATGTGGTTCTGTCAATAAATGCTGAGATCATTAGATGTAAAAGAAAGTTTTAATTGTAATAGAAATTACAAGGAAACTGTCACTTATAATCAGAAAGAGATAGATAACATTTCTGTGATATATAAAGAGAAGGTGGCTTGGAAAATTTAACACTCATAGAACATATTGGAGATTAGAGAGGCAGGAAAAAACAGCAAGTGACCTACTTAACAAATTTGAATGTATGAATATCAGAACAATAACAAAAAAGGGTGGTAGAGAATCAAGTTATTTATAGAAACAAAAAATAGGAAGCTGTAGAGAGCTATAGTTTCCTATATCATGAAAAAACCTGGAACATAAAAGAAATTTGTATTGAATTTTTATTAAAAATGTGAATGAAAATACAAACACAAATCCTGGTTACTCATATGTAAAGATTCTACCAGCTTTTTTCTAACATTTCAAGACATTACATATTTTTAAAAAGAAAATCTTGGATATCTTTTTAAAGATCAAAAATTCACTTAAAAAAGGCTTAGCATAATGTGACCATTATATAAGTATCTTGAAATCTCATTCATTTATGCAGATAAGCATAAAGATACTTACTATACTTGCTCTTGTCCATAACCATTTGTACTGTTGATGACATAAAAATCTCTATTTACCTATGTTCATGGTCAATATTCATTGAAGAAAAGGTCACATCTTATTATGTAACCCATATGAATCAATACAAGGCAAGAAGGAATTGGTTATTAGATTGCCTTAAGACCACCTCTGGAACAGAACCAGCAGAATGAATGATTTTATAATAAACACTGGTTTTATAACCAACAATGCTAGACAGAATACACTCTCTTCTAACAGCTTACAGTTCCTTTTTAATTATTTTTTCTAATACTCACTGGTAAAACATATCCTTTGGCATCTTTTTAGTTATACAGTTGACTTGTCTGAAAGATCAGGTATGCACTTATATAGTAATATTTTACAATAGCATTTGCCTATTCAAACAAGCTTCCAATGCAATATTAGTTGCTGACAACCTTGCTTTCTCTCTAATATGATAGAGAAAGCCTGCATGAGGGTAAAGTGTATTTGATTAAAGGTTAAATGTTGGTTAGCAAAGACACAAATAGAAATGATTATAGCTTTCTCACTTTCTCACTTCTCATATAAATGAGCTGGTTTAAGACTGAATATTAGCACCAGAATATAACTGAACAATGTCAGATTTAATTATACAAGTTAATGTTTTTCAAAATAAAATTCATATGATCAACTTATGTTGGTAAATTTCAGTATATACTTAAGATTTATATGATCTATATAGCAAGTAAATAACAGTTTATAATATTTACACTTATTAAAAAATATTGAAAACTACTTTTGAGAGTGTCAGGGCTTTTTATACACACTTGTACAGATGTTTGTTTATAAATAAATCCAAAAAATATAGTCTATAAAAATATATATTTAACTAATACAATATCTCATATCTTCTATATGCTGTCTCACATAAGGACATTGGCAATCGTGGCTCTCCACAATTTTCTGTTCTTTGCAGCTCTTAATAAATTTTTGTCTTTTTATTATCACTCTTAAACTTTGTTCCACCATCCATTTATTGAAGCTTTAGGTAAGTTTTGCAGTGTTTTCCTCTGTCCAACTTGCCTTCAATGTCCTGTGAGTATCAAATTTTCCAAGCCCTCTTTCCTCAAATTTCAACTCTCTTTCTGATGTTAAATATAAATGTTCTTTTTGTTTCCATTTTTTCTAAAACTTTGTCATTGCTAACATGTTTTGTCCATAGTATTCTCAGTATTCTTCTGTAGAACCACATTTTTGTTACTTCAAGTCTTCCCTTCATCAGTGATAGGACTGATATGACAACAGTTCAGCACTCATTTTTGTTTCTAACAAAAGATTTTTTTCTTAATACTTTGCTTAGCTTCTTGGAGACTTTTATTGATATTCCAATGTGCCTTCAGATTTCAGTGTTGCACTTTCTTTCCTCTCTTATTTAAACTATTTTACTTGTTTGATTTTGCCATCTCCAATTTGTAATTTATATCTTGGTCTGTTCCCTTTCTGTAATCTTGCAATTGATGTTTAATCCTTTCTTCTCACTTTCTTTCATTACCTTCTGTAGGAATTCTTGTTAGTTTCTTTTTCAGTTATTGACACTTTCATTTGCACATTTTATGTTGTTAAGAATTTGGTCATAAATAATGACTCCTTGTAGGACTGTCACAATCACCTCACTGTATATATTGAATCGATGGTTATGTTCTTTCTTGAAAATACCAGCTGAACTCACAACTTCTCCTTGGTTCACACCAGCCTGTGCAGACACTATCAGTCAGTCATTTAAGTGCTATATGTGATACACCCTTAGAAAATCATGTCTCAAAAGTGACATGACTGACTGGGCAAAAGATTTTCCTGCAATATATTGCCATTACTTTCTGCAGTAGACTGGTTGCCAGCCAAAGCTAGAGAACCCAATCCTGCTATTTAACCCATAGCTGGAGGAAAAAGCAATGGATTAATACTTTTCCCAGGGGTATTTGCACATAACTGAATGCAGTCAATTCAACTGGAATTCGAACTTGTCGCTCCAATTTCTTGTTTTGAGCTGATATCCACTGCACCACAATGCATATTCACATCAGTCACTATAGCCTGCAGAAATCACTTCTTCTTGGTGTTCCAGCATGTTATTTCTGATCATAGCAGAAGCTTATTTGTGTCTCTAACAAATTTGACTTAAATAAGTGTATGTCTTTATCCTTCTTTACTTCATTCAATTTGAGGTATTAACATCTTCTGTTGATAAAGCTGAATGTCTGGCTCATAAATTCTCTTTAAACTCTACTTTTTACTCATCTGGAGCATCTTTGCCTGACTTTCCAGTTAGAACTGATTCTCTTTTCAGTGGCAGGCAAATAACTCCATCCATAGTTTCTGCTATCATCATTAAACTGGATCTCCTCAAAGTATGTCAACTTGAGGGTGTCTCGGCAATAATCTTGAATTTACACATGTACTCTCTAAATTTTACAATAAGTATCTTTCTGCTACTTGCTTTTCTGCTTGTTGAAAATCCTCTTATGTAGTTCTTCCAGGCTTTAAGAACTTGGATGAACAATCTGACCCCTCTAACTGTTGATCTGTTAGCCATCTAGCTCTTTTCAATGAAGTACTAGAGGTTTTAATCCACCCTGGAGTGGTTATTTGTCTCTCCTCACAGTTTTCTTTCTAATAAGCAATATGATATTTGCCTCTCGAGATCAACTGCTCTTGCGTTAATGGTTATTGAAAGAGTCTATCAAGCTTTAGATAAGAATGGTGAAGCTTGAACAGTTGCTTTTCATTTCTCAAAGGCATTATTTGACAGGGTTTGGTCTATTGGCCTTCTTCACAAGTTGAGAGTATTTCTGGGTGAATTTTTTAACTGATTCAATCTTTCTTATTGAATTGTGAAATGAAAGTTGTCTTAAACTGTCACTCTTCTAGATCCTTTTGCATTAATGCAGGTGTCACCCAGGGTTCTATCCTTGGACCTACATTGTTTCTAATTTTGATCAACCTTCCTGATGTCATCAGTTCTTAAATCGGTATCTTTGCTGTTGACACAACTATTTACACCCGTCGTAATAGTAAGTTTGATTGTTTTAATAAAATCAAATTGGCAAAAAATGATCTGCATTTTGTTGTTAACTGGGACAAGGAATGGCTTGATAATTTTGATCCTTCCAAAATTAAACTATACTCTATTAATTGTCTGATATAAATCCTTTCTGCTCATCATCAGCATGGCTAATGCTAACCTTCATGAGAGTGACCTTTTGTGCTTTCTCAGGCCAACATAATCTACTGGAATAAAGTGGAAAGATTATATTGAATCAATTGCTATATCTGCTGCTAGGGGAGTTGTTTCTGTGTTGCATTAGACATTTTTCTCAGTTGAATATATCTAACTTATTTACAAGTCTACCATGTATCTATGCTTAGAATATTGCTGTCATATATGGTCTGGGGCACTTGCTATATATTTAGTGAACCTTGATAAAATCAAAACCTGCAATATTATTGGTCCTGTCCTAGTATCACAGCTTCAGTCACTTTCTCACTTTTCTATAAATACTTTCATGGTAATTGTTCTGATGAATTCTCCTCGATGGTACCAAAGCAAGATTTCATCATTTTACAGTTGAAATGGCTAAATGTAATCATAAGTTATATGCTAATAGTTTTTCTATCACACTTTTCACTTGTAGAATTATTTTCTGGCTTCTTGCTTTCTAGTCAACCTTGTTTTTTACAAATTAAAATGCAACATTGTTATCTACTGTTTTCTTAATAATGTGTTCTTTTATTGTTGTCACTCTTTAATTTTTTCTTTTAATCTTTCACACTCACTAACTTGCTGTGCATTTGTGGCTTTGTTGCCTTACTTGGGGTAAAATGATTTTAAAAAAAGACACATCTCTTTGTATTTTTCTATATTTACTGAATTCATTTTCTGTCTGTATACAGGCAATTTGCTGCCACTATACATTCTGAGTTATTATAACATACTTCCAAAATATATGGATGTTATCTAGAAATTCCAACAGTACAGTGATGTACTTTATCAAAATTCTTTTGCATAATCTATAAAATACAGATACACAGCCTTCTGTATTTGTATTGCTCTTTCTGATATCCTTCTGAGCATTAATATTGCATTCTTTGATCTGGTGTCTTTAAAAAAACTCATATTGTTCTGGTCCTTTTTCTTGCCTAATTCTACTGCATGCTCTATTGAGCAGAATTTGGATAAGTTTTGTTATATGGCCCATTATGCTGATTGTCTTATAGCATTTGTATTCGTTTGCAACTGGCTTCTTAGGCAATTTGATGAAAATGTATCTACTTAGGTTTTCTAGGATATCCTCACTGTTGTATATTTCATTTATTATATACCTGAATAGATTATAATTTTATTTTTATGCTAATATACACTCTTCAACATTCTATCTAAACCATTGGATTCTTCCAATGTAGCTCAATATTTATCAACAATATTACTGTTGAAAAATCAGTTTTCATGTACTTCTTCACCTAATTTTCATATTTCACTTTGCGATGTTTACTTGAGTGATAGTTTGGTAGAATTCATGTCTTTAGCTAGCATTTTTCATGTCCTACATTTTTCTCTTTGTTTAGATTCACACTAACTTTCTTTTATTATTTTTTGATTGTTCTATAATATCTATTCAACAACATTTGTAATTTCCAATGTTACATTCCCATCACTCAATAACTCTACAATATATTTTGAAGTTAGATATTCCTTAAAATCCATGAAAATTTTTAAATAAAAAAAATTCAGTCACTGAATGATTATATGAATGTATATTTACAATATGATGAGCAAAGCTCAAGTTACATGATAAAATTTCATATCACCAAATGAATTATTGTAAATATTTCTAATAAAATTAATATGGTTAAATGAAATTCTTATATTTATCATAATTATAAAAGTATATCCTGAAAGTTTTACTAATTTCAGTTGATTAATACCAATTTTATTTTGAAAACAATTACCTAAACAAAGAAATTGACAGTGTGTATATAAAAGCATATATACATATTACAGTAAACTTTTACACACACACACACACACATACTGATGGAAAATTGCAACAACTTGAATATGTGTTTCAATTTACTCAAAATTAAACATACATTCAATGATTACAGTGCAGGTAACAAAATAAAGGGTGCGTCAACCCTACATTAATAGACTTTATATCCTTCTTGAGCATTAACACAGACCTGTACTCACAAATGCATATGATTGTATAGATGGTGAATACCATTCTGTGCTTTTACACATGTTGATGCATTAAAACAACTGTACAGAGACTAAATGAATGTATCAGATGTCATTTTATCATATCTTATACATGTTCAGTGAGGGACAGATCTAGTGATTGGTCAGGAAAATCATCAAACAACTTACAGATCATGTTGAGAAACACAGGTATCATGAGAACATGCATATTCTGTTGGAACAGCACATAGATTTCCACCATCAGGGATGGTAGTAGACCAGGTGTAACAACATTCTGAATCTATGTACATTTTTATAGGATGTATTTAAACAATTTTACTCTCAAGAATTAAACAGAAAAATGATAATGCAGACAATGAAGGAAAAAGGAAATCATTTTTGTGATATTTTATATTGAATTAGTAAGGATTTTTTAACTGACAATTTATACCTTGTAGAAACCAATATAAATGTTAAGAATGACAACATTTAAGATAGATAATATTGAATATAAGACATAACCATGTTGCATGTTAGGGCTTATGTTTTGGTCACAGAATTGTTTTGTCATAGAAGATTAATTTGGCTCTCATCTGCTGAAGTAGTTTTTCTTCTTTGGAAAGAATGTGAATCAACCATTTCGTGTCTCCTGATATTCAAGGATTGTTTTGTCTCTGTGAAGCAAAATATATATGTTGTGAGAAATGAAAAGTTGTTTCCCCTTTGACAAACCCTGTAAAAACTGAAAATAGATATTCACAAGAACAAGAAACTATCACATGAGTTATCGTTAGGCGGGAACATCAATCACTCTCTTTGTTCCCAGACAGCTGAAGTAAAAAGCCATTCATATTCAAGCTCGTGGAAATCATCATAAGATAAGTACTATGTTTTATATTTTATTTCAGATAGCAAGTTCTTTTATGTAAGTAAACATATGTATATTTCAAGTGTTTTGATATAAAGATTTTTGTGGCTTATTGAACTTTTTTATATGTTTATGTTGTGAATTATTTGTTTTGTGAATAAAACCAATAATATATATATTCAGGCACAACATATACATATATATTTACCTGTGATTTGAAGATCACTTTGAGACAGAAAGCGGACACTCACTATGTGGTAATGTCCACATATAAACATAGAGGGAGAGAGAGAATAGCCTAAAATGTTTGTTGCAAAATGAGATTAAAAGTGTTTTGTTTTAACTTCATTCAAAATAAATAATTTTGTATGGCAATGTGACAACTGTTATATTAATGGGCATTTTTTAATTTGTCCAAATTGTAGTTTTTTTTCTGTCACTGAAAATGAAACCAAGTGTATTAGACTCATTTATTTTAAGAAATATAAAAATGTTTCTCAAAAATATTTGTACAGTTTATGGAGAAAAGATTGTAAATGACCAAAAATATCCATGTTTTTTCATGGATATTTTTCCCAGAATAATGATCAACAACCAGCTAGAACAATTGATAGATGATAGAAACCAGATGATGTTATCAGAATAATCAGTGTCATATGATATAAGAAAATAGCCTACATTCTCAGAATATCCAAATCAAACATTGAAAATCATGAAAATTTAATTGATTATGTTAGTCATTTTGATGTGTCTCTTCCACACACATAAGAGTGAAAAAAATCTACGAGTTGTAATACAGTTTTTGACATTTTTTGAATAAATTGTGTTGAATGTAAAGTGCATGCTTTACAACCAATTAAACCACAAGACTTTGTGAGGTAAGTGAAACGAGCCACCACACCAAAAATCAATTTTTATCTTCCATAGAAGGTGAGGCTCTGTATATGGTGGCATTGGAAGAGTGTCCTCTATTTTAGCTCCTTATGGAGAATGAAATAACTGATTTGAAAAATTACTTCTCTTCAGTTACCTCAGTTAACAAACAAAGGCATCCAGATTTAGAAGAAAAGGAGTAACATTCCATTTGGATAATACAAGAGGGTGTGTTTATTTTATGACCAGATAAATTGTATGGGAAGTTTTCAATCATTTAACAGATATTGTACCACTGGATTACAATTTACTGTGACTTTTTAGTAAATTCTCTTCAAGAATTAAAAATTCAGTTCCCTAGAAGTTTGAAAAAAAAAAAATCCAGAGCAGCTCTTTGCTGAGAAAGATAAAAGTTCTAGGAGGATGGAATTATGAAGTTGCCTGACAGATGGCAGAAAATAATAGAATACAATGATAAATCTATTTATTGATAAAGTGTATGTTAAAAAAAAAAAAAATCTATTTCTCATTCTTTATTTGAACAAACATTTTATACCATCAAAAATATACAGACAGAAATATATAGAGAGACAAAAATGAATTTATATACATACAATGCATATACATTTTTAAAAAAATATTGTTTGTTTTTCCTTTCTTATTTGAATAAACATTTTATACCATCAAATATATACATATAAACAGACAGAAATGAATTTATATACATACAATGTATATACATTTTAACACTTTCTAATTTTTCATTCGAATTCTCATACATTCTCTCTTCCTGACTTAATTTTTGTAGATAATGTTTATATATTTTAAGATAGCAATCAAAATATGTATTGTGTTCTTTCTTTTAGATGTGTAATTTTTTTTTTATTTATTGTATGCTATCTGATAGATAATATCTTTGAATCTCTTGAGACAAGAAATAATCTATTCACTCACTCGTTCAATAGTTCAGGTGTGAATAAGCAAAATAATTACTTCTGCCATTCTTCAATTTCAGATTATATTCATAAAATTTCCTGGAAAGCAGTTTTATCTGTGAACCAAAAGATAAATAGCTTCTTGTTTTTATTCATCAAAAACTAGCAAAGAATATATTAGTAATGTATTTCCAACACTGATGAAGTTAAAATATTTAATCTTATTCATTCAATGGCATTTTGCAAAGTGGCACTTTCTATTCTTTCTGCAGTTAATGTTTTTATATATATATATATATATATAAAAACTGAAGTGGCAAAAAACTAAAGACCCCTGCCTCGTAATGTATAGCTTCTGTCATTGTCAGAATAATGGTGTCTCTGTGATATATTATAGAATCTGTGAGGTGCTGAAACTATTGCATAAGTATATCTATCAATTCATATGACATGACTCTTTATATTTATTGCATGAGACTGCAAATAATTTTATAAGATCTACAAGATGTCTTATATGTGCTCAAATTAAATCTGGTTATCAAGGGACAGTGGAATATGTAAAAGTCAAATGAATGTTTCTGAGGATTGCTTATTTTGTTGAAACAAACCATTATCACAAGGAAAGTACAAACAGGTGTAAATGGCCTGCAATATGTATTACAATTTTCAATTTTCGCTCATGGTTTTTCAAAACATCAGCAGAACATGCCCCACAGGTTGGACTTTTAGCTTCATAGGGTCCCCTAATGCACAAATTCAGCCATTTACCTGTAAGTGATGGAAACTTGATACTGACCAGACAATATGATACCATTTTTTGATGTTCCATAGTAATGTTCTCCATCCTGAGGTATACTAACTGATGTGTGGTTTTAATACTGGTACCACTACAGAATGCAGTATACACCATACAGTCCATTGACTAATGAGTTAACTTATTTTTTACTAATCTTCACTCAATACAATACCAAGAGCCACTCAAGGGAGAGTGTTACTGTATGGATTTATATTAAATCAAGCAAGAACAAGTATTAGAGATATAGAACTGGAGCATACTTTAGAAGGAAATGAAAACCCAATCTTAAACAGGAAACAAACCTTTACTCCTGTTCAAAAGACCGGAGAGAAGTGTGAACCAGACTTGAATTAGGAGGTTTCATTTGATGTTCCCATTTTTTGAGTTAATTGGTTAGCATCCTTGTCACACTCTAGACATCAGTTTTCACATGCCTGTCTAGAATGCAAATGTTTTTAGTATACTTTTGTTACTCTTGCAATTACCACCCTGGAGATCATGCCTCAATAAATATTCAGCAGTTATACAGAATTAAATGCTTTCCATACCTCATGGCTACCATAGTTACACTGTCACAGCTATACTACTTCTGATTTATAATGTCACATATAGGTCATTTCAGTCACTTCAGTGCCATACGTGATACACGCTGAGGCGATCATGTCTCTTTAGAGACATGACTGACTCGGCAGAAGATTATCCCGCAGTAGGTTGCCATTGCTTTTTGCGGTAGACTGGTTGCCAGCCAAGGCTATAGAACCCAATCTATCCTGTTATTTAACCCATAACTGGAGAGAAGAGGCAGATTAATATCTTTCCTAGGGTATTTGTGCATAAGTGAATGCAGGAATTTTGACTGGAATTCAAACTCAGTTTCATGATTTCTCGTTCCAAGCCAACATCCAATGCACCACAACACTGGTCTTATTTCATCAAGTGAGGCATGATGAAAGTATTCAGGGCATTGCTGTCTCTATTCTAAATAAAATATTGTAACTAATTGCCTTGTATTATTAACAGAAGTAGATCTTTCATATCATGGTAGTTTGTATCAAATATACTATTTGTCTATTGTCTTTATTTATAAGTTCAGTTGATGAAATTAATCTTACAGATGTTCAATACAAAATGTCATCTCTCTTTTGCATTTCTATTTTTTTTTTTTTTTTTTTACAATTTTTAACTGAATAAACAACAAATGTGAAAAAAATAATGAATGTTCTTAAAATGAATCTTATTGTAAAGACATGGAAATTTGAAGAATAATTTATATTTTTTTTACATAATACAAATACTAAACACAACCATTTCATAGAAGATGTCACATGGAAAAATATTTTTCTATTATTTCAAATAGTTAAGCTTTTTTGCTATTAAAGATGGCAACTAATTTATATTCATGCAATAATTTTTCAGGTCATTCAGACCAGAATTCTTTTTATATCATTTTGTCTGGAACTTATAGATTTTTCAGTATAGAAAAAGACAATTATAAAAAAGATTGCACAGTCATTACCCTAATAATGTAATGTCTAAAAGTATTTTATATATAATATGCCAAGTAATTTCATTTGGTAGCTTTCAAACAAAATGTTAACATGAACTGATATTCATAAAATTATCTAAATAAATTTTTAAAAACATTCAACTTATTTTCTTATATATATATATATAAAATAAGTTGAATGTTTTTAAAAATTTATTTAGATAATTTTATGAATATCAGTTCATGTTAACATCAGACTTTAAATACAATATTAAACAAAACATAATTTTCTAGAATCATTCATTATACTTTACATATTTTATTATCTAATAGTGATGATAATGATTTTGAATGTGATGGACAATAGATATTTTTGGAATATAATAATCATCAAGTGACAAATCAGAACAGTTATAAATTCTCTGTAATAACCTATATCATAATTACAACCTCCAATCTCTCATTTCTTTTCTCTCCTTCAAGCTGGCCAGTGATATGACAACCCCAGTAACCATATAATGTTTTTAGTAAGAAGAAATAAGTATCTGATGGGTCAGTTAACACAAAAAGAAAACAAGTTAGGATTTCTTGAACCTACTTCCATTTTTCTCAAATAATTCATCAAGATTCAAAAGAAATAAGTTGCTTATTGTCAATTATATGAATTGAGTAGCCACAAAAATACAAAAAAAGAAAATGGTATGAGACAAGGATGCATCTTCTCCCTAGATTTATTCAACTGCTACAGCAATGCTATCCTAAGAGAACTTGAGACCCTACTAGAATTTATGATTGATAAGTATAATCTTAATAATATAAGATATGCATCAACTGTGTTGATGGCTCACATGGAAAGAAAACTACAGAACTTCCTAGAGAGGATAGTGAAAGAAAGCAGGAAAAAAGGACTAACCATCAAGTAAAAGTATGGTCATCAACAAGAGAAAAAAAATGGAAATGTTAACATTATGCTGGTACAGAATTTTAAGTATCTGGGGAGTTTTTTAACAGAGGATGATGAATGTGACACTGAGAGTCAAATGTACATTGGACTAGCAAAAGAAGTATTCCAAAAACTAAGCAAAGTGCTGAGAAACAGAAACATTTTGTTAGAAGCAAAGAAAAGAGTGCTGCATTGCTTAGTTGATATCCATTTCTCTGATATGGCATTGAATGCTGGGCAATCGTTCCATAGATGAGAGGAAATCTGGAGGCTCTACAGAAGGATACTGAAAATTTCATGGTAAGTTAGTAGTGATGAAATTTTAAAGAAAATGGTAACAAAAAAAGAACTTATTCTCAAAATTCTTTGAATGCATAATGAGGAAGAAAACATTCTTACTTAAATGAATAGATCAATAAGTTTGTAGCCTGAAAAAAGTATTAGTTGAAATTTTAATCTTAAATTTTACTTAGTATTAAATTTCTAAAGAATTAACAGAGGATCTACTTAAATACAGATATCCACTAAAAATAACATTTGAATTAATAATAGTATTCAATCTAAATTCTTTCATAACATGCATAGACAAGAAGATGATTGCTGAAAGAATATTTATTGTGTAAAATAATATTAGGCTATCATCTGATGAAGGATGTTCAGTTTCATAGCAAATAAATAAGTAAAGCAGAAAATTATCTATTTTTATTATTTATTATACTTTAGAGTTCTCTTTCGAATGCAATAAATTTGTTGAACTTTTAAATAAGGAAAGTTGAAATTATGCACTAATTAACCTTGAAGTTTACCTGATTAAACTTTTTGGGATCAGGGTGGATAAAATATAAAAAATAATTGTTTTTTTTTTGTTGTTTTTGGGTTTTTTTATAGAGTAGAAAAGAGGATCTGCTGCAAAAAATAAATTTAGAGAATTAATTCCCATCATCTGAACATCAAACATTTTGCACTGATTAAAACTGTTGACTATTTTAAGCAGAGATATAAATTGAATAAATGCAGAAATCAAAGAAAAAACTGAAGTCATTTCTGCCATCTTGCATTTCTCACTGATGCTTCTATTGATCTCTTTCTTTTAATCAAATGTCAAAACTGCTATTTGGCTTTAAAAAATTTAATATGGTTCCAAAAACAACAAAAATATTTATTTTCTCACATTCATTAGTTTTAAACAGAACATAACTCTCTTACTTATTGACATTGGTAGGATGATTTAAACTCCCTAATATAGACAGATTTCTCAGAAATGTATGTGCACTTGGCTGTTTTGATAGTAGCTGTGTTCTTTTTCTAGCAAACTCTGATTAGAAAAGAAAAGCCAAACATGTTTCATGTTTAAATGATGATGCATTACCTCAAGTGTTCAAAATGAAAAATTTATAAAGGATGCATACATTTGTAAGAACATTTATATGGAAAGAATTTTATTGTTCTTTCTAACAAGAAAAAGATAATTACAAAAGGTTTTATCATCAAATATTAAACTCAATCAGTTATATATTCGAAAGAAATCAAGATATGGTTAAAATTATATTTTAAAAAAGAAGAACCAAATGATTAAGATATGTTTCTTTGAATTCTACAGAATTTATTTCTACTAATTGTCTTTGTCTTGGAACAATTTTGAGTGGAGATTTACAATACTCAGTTTATTGATTAATGCAAAATGTTGTAAGCCATAATCAATTGAAACTACAAAATATATGTATTTACTAACTTTGAATGGAACACCCAGTGGGGGTGGAATTCACTAACAATATAAAAAAGTACTTTTAATATCAAATTATTCAATATATAGTGAAATATTAAAAGAGAATGAGAAAAAAATATACATGCATGCATACACACATATGTGTGTGTGTGTGTGCGTGTGTGTAAAGAAGTGATGTTTTTTTTATTTATTAATCCAACAGATTTTATTTCTTAAATGTTATTTTTAGAGAACACCCAAATTTCAGTAGATTCTTCATTTATCTATTAACCAGTATATTGTTTATTTTCATCTAACATCCTGAATATTTAAGAAATCTTAAAGAAAAATGTGCTTTCCAGCAGGATTCAAACATGTGTCTCTAATGGCAGGGAAGACAGCTGTTAGATTTGATGTGCTTTAGACTTTTCGGCCATAAAATATATTGATGATTAAGTGAAGTTGAATAGTGCCTTTAAATCTTTCTGAAACTCTTGAAATATCTGCTCAATTTAGTACATAAATGTAAGCAAAGCCATTTCTAAAGAAAGGGATGGATTTTGATTGATTAATCCAAAATTTCATCACTTAAACATTATTTTTAGTGGATCATCAATGCAATTCATGGTAAGTGGTCTAAAGAATGTTGGATCTAACAACAGTTTCTCCTGTCCAAAAAGAAACAAAACTAATACCAACAGATGTAATTGTAGAAATTCTAAAGAATGCCCACTGCATAATAATTGCTTAGCTAGTTCCATAGTTTATCTTTGTACTATCTCTACAATTAAAAATCCTGATATTAAAAAGTTTTTTACTAGATCTACTAAAAACCCGTTGAAAACTCTCTGGTATCAACACATACACTAGCTTACTATAATAGTTCTTATAAACACAGTACATTGTTATTCAAGTGCTTTTTGTGTTTAAAAGAAAAAAGCAAAAAATCAAAACACCTACTGTTAAATGGAAAGTTCTTACAAAGGCTCGAAATTGTAATTCCCTCCATGCATCTTGCGACCTTTGTTGCAATAAGAAGTTAGAAATTATCAGATTTAAGAACAAGATTAACATGTTAAACCAGAGAAATGAACTTACTATTTATTGTAAGCATATTTCATTACTTACTTTACCATATGGATTGTAATATTAAGAATTTATCTATATAATTTTCACTGCTGTCAATTGTTATTTGCCTTTATTTGATGGGTATTTTCATCTTATTTGCTAAGTATTTAATCTAATTTTGATCATCAAGTTATATAGTTATGAGGTATTTAATCTAACATTGATTATCATGTTAACCCTTTGTTGCATATTGGTTACAATTGTAACCAATATGCAACAAATGATAGAGAAAGGTTACAATTTTAACCAATATGCAGCAAAAGGTTAATATTTGATAAAAATTTATCTAGCATATACAATCTGGTTAATATTTAACATGTTTTTATTATAGCACTGATTGTTAAATTAATATTTAATAATTATGATTGTCAAGACATCAATTTCAAATTCTTTCTGAATTTTTTATTAGTGACTGGTTTTAACTGTTTGTACATATAGGTCCTGTTTTTATTTATTTACTTATTTATTTATTATATATATATTTTTTTTTCACTCTGTTTATATTAGAATATATATACTTGAGTGCAAAGGTTTGTCTTTGTATTAGTATATGTATGTATATAGGTGTACATATGGTTTTTTTGTACGAGTAAACATATTAATATTTTGTTTTACATATATATTTGTGTGTGTATTTATATATATATATAATGTCTGTGTGTGTATTTGTGTATATATATGTTTGGATGTCTATGTATGCATGTTTGTATATATGTTTATGTATATATATTTTTATTTCTTGTTTATACATGTTTATATATGTGTGTATACTTCTCTGTGAATATTCCTTTATTTATTTGCATATATTTATGCCAGAAGTTGTGTATAAGTTGTTTTATGTATGTGTTTTTTTTTATTTAGTATATGATCCTTTGTGGAGTTTTTAGTCATGTACATTTTAGTTTTTTGCTTGTGTATTTGCGTGAGTATATATTTAATTATGTCTATTTGTTCATTCACTGAAATATGACTGTCTATCTTGACCTCATTAATTCAAGACTCTTGTCATCTCATGAATTTGCTCTTACATGTATCCAATATTGTAGCCTTTACAGACTCTTTCCAAACCTGACTTTAAAATTTAATCAATAAATTGACACATCAATAAAAACAAAATTTAAAAACGTGTGTGTGTGTGTGTGTGTGTGTGTATATATATATATATATATATATATATACATACATATATATATGTGCATATATTCATCTGTACATGTGTCTGTAAATTAATATATTTTTGTATGTGTAAGTACTCGTCTGTTTGTCTATATGTGGATGTCTATAGATTTGTATATGTGTGCATCCTTAACTTTTCCTTGTTTAATATCTGAATAACTTTATAATAATCTAAATCTAATGCTTTGTTAAACTTTGAATTTAAAATTAGCAATAAAAATAAAGTTAAGCTAATAGTTGATTAATAATGCTGATCTTTATTTTAATCAAATATTAATACCCCAATAAATTATTTTTAGAGTCTGTTATCATATTCTTCAAATTAGATATTACTTTATTTTGATTGGTTCACACTGTCTACGTAACAGTGCCTTCCTGATTAATGGGGGTTTGACTAGTTTTGAACCTTTTAAAACTCTTCAACTTAAAATAAATATCATCACTTGATAAGATATAGGTAGTGTTGAAACAAAATAGCTACTTTTGTAGTGATATTATAACATATTTTTGTTATAAATTCTAAATAAATAAATATATATATAAGTGAGAAAAAAAATTACCAAATAATTCTAAATAAATATATATATATATATAAGTGAAAAAAAATTACCAAATAATTCTAAATAAATATATATATATATATATAAGTGAAAAAAAATTACCAACACATACATGCATACATACATTACTATTATAACCCAGCATTGCTCGGGTGTAATAAAAGCTTTAAAACTAATCCATGGTCCTGGAGCTCAGACTCTTTGGATGTTGGCACGAAAGACTAAAAAGCAATAGTTGTTTCCAGTTAAAGCGAAACCGTAGACTGAAAGAAAAATGAATGGATGTAAGTCAAATTTTTATTTTCTGGTATCGATTTATATATGTATATATATTATCGATTTTCTGCACTATTGTAAGAACTGCAACCTTGAAACTTCTGAATATTATTTTTTATGTCTTTGTCTATGAGTGTATCAAATTTGATTAAAATCGGACCACTCCTTCTATAACCCGATTTTTTTCGATAATCAATTTTCGATATTTATCGGAGGTACCTCAACACAAAACCTAGCCAAGAACACTCGCAGACACTTATAGTACAACTGTGTAAGTTTTCAAGAAAATCAGTTCAGCTGTTTTGGAGTCTATAGGTAATGGATAGACACACACACACACACACACACACACACATATATACAAACACATTTAAAGCTAAATTACAAGTGACAAAAATTACACACACATATATCTATAATATAAACCTCATTCATCCCACTAGTTCTCTCCTGCTTGTTTGGCTGCTATTGCCCACAGGAATCACTTCTTCTGGCTTTATTGGAGACATGATGCTAAGCTGTTGTTTGCTGAAGCCATAAAACAGCATATAGTATCTCTCATGTTCGGTTCCAAGGCTACTGGCTGCTCAGTAAAAATGTGTTAAATAACAGCAAGCCACAATCCCCACCTTTTAATCAATGAATTTGAGGTCATCACATCTTCAGCAGACAAGGCTGAATGATTTGCCTGCAGATTCTCCACCAACTCAACATTTAATTCATCTGAGGTATCCGCACCCACCTAGAAATGAGGCTCAATTGAGTTGTGTTCATATCATCCCCTCACTGGTCTCTAACATAATTTCAGAGTTTGACCCCCATAAGGTGAGCAGAGATAACAGAATACCAGTCATTGTCTTGAAGAAATGTGCCCCCTGAACTCTCCTCTGTCCTCTCCAGACTCTACAACTACTGCCTCTCTGCTTCTTGTTTCCCTGCTTGCTGGAAGTCCTCTGTGGTTCCTGTATTTAAGAATGCTGGAGAACCCTCAGACTCCTCCAATTGTTGCTCTATCAGCCTCCTATCAATTTTTGGCAAAGTGCTGGAGGCTATTATTAATACTGAAGTGGTTCAACATCTCACAGCCCATGGCCTCTTCTCCGATAAACAGTATGGTTTCTACTTCACCAGGTCTACTGCTGATATGGTAATGACCATCACAGAGTATATATACCAGGCTCTCGATAAGAATGGCAAGACTCAAGCTGTTGCACTAGATATCTCCAAAGCATTTGACAGATTCTGGTGTGCTGGCCTTCTACACAAGCTACATGGCTCTGGTATAACTAGATAGTTGTTTGGCCTAATCCAGTCTTTCCTTTCAAATTGCATAATGAAGGTAGTATTGAATGGGCATTCTTCCAGATACTCTCATATGAATGTGGGTGTCCCTCAAGGCTCTATTCTAGGTCCTACAATTTTTTTTGATCTTCATCAATGATCTTCCTCATGTCATCAGATCTCAAGTAGGTATTTATGCTGATAACACAACGATTTACTCCCGCCTCAATAAAAATCTGTTGAGGCTGACAAAGCAAACATTGCTGCTGATCATGTAATAGATCTCCAATCCGTGGTGGACTGAGGTAAGAAATGTCTTGTAAATTTTAATGCTTCCAAAACAAAGCTGCTATCCTTTAACCACTACAGACAACTGCTCCTACCTCTCCATTAGAATGGATCAGGCTAATCTCCCTGAAAGCAAAACACTGTGCTTCCTCGGCTTAACTCTCTCAGCTGACTTCAAGTGGAATGACTACATTGAATTCATAGCTAAATCTGCTGCTAGGAAGATTGGTTCCCTTTGTAAAACCAGGAAGTTTTTCTCATCTAAATCCGTCTTGCACATTTATAAATCTACCATCTGCCTGTGCATTGAATACTGCTGTCATACCTGGTCAGGTGTCCCTGCTATTCATTTTGGGCTTCTCGACAAAATCCAACGAAGAATCTGTAGTGTAATTGATCCCAATTTGGTAGGTCAACTCCAGTCACTTTCTCATTGACGTAATGTAGCTTCCCTCTGTCTTTCTACAAATACTTTCATGGCTTCTGCTCTGATGAGCTTAGCTCCCTGGTGCCCCCTCTAGATGAATTTCACTCAAGCTACTAGACTAGCAGTAAGGTCCCACTCTTTTACAATGAAACCGATCAAGTGTAACTGCAACTTCTACTCTATCAGCTTCTTTGCTCACACTTCCTGCCCATGGAATTTTCTTCTGTATACTTGCTTCCTTGAAAGCTACAATCTCCAAGAATTCAAATGCAAAGTCAATTGCCATCTCTTATCTTCTTCATTCGCATCCTTTCCCTGACAACCCTTGTATCATGTTTTTCTTCCTTTACACTCCACTCACATGCAGCCCCCTTCACACCTGTATTCTCATCCTTTTCTTATTCATTCTCTGACTCCCCTGTAACTTGTTCCTCTTTCTCATCACTCAACTATGTAACCACCTGCACCCTAGTGGCAGTTTTGCTTTGCTTGGTGTGAAATGATTATAAAAAACTATATATATATATATATATATATATATATATATATATACATACACACACACACACACACATTTAAAGTTAAATTATAAGAGTGAGAATCTCACACACACACACATTTAAAGTTAAATTATAAGAGTGAGAATCTCGCACACACACACACACACACACACACACACACACATGCACATTTAAAATTAAATTACAATTATTTTAGGGTATATATATGTTTTCACTTATAAATACCCTAAAATATAGAAAAATAGGTGTTATAAATACAAATCTATAGGAATAGATTTTTATTATTTTGTATCCTTCATAATTAATTCATAATAACTGATATAAATTAATGGGTTTGAAACCAATGCCTTTTTTCTTATATATAATTTGCTTTGTTTCTTTGCTTTTGATATAGTTGTTAATAAAATGATATTCTCTAGTGACTAAATTGGCTGTTCTTTTCATACTGGTCATTGTATAAAATATTAAATATTCGACAAAGAGAATGTTTAGATTCTTCTAATAAACTAAATTGTTGATATCTCTTTAGAAAAATTTATTTAGAATTTGCAAATTATTAGTAATGAATCCAGTACACTTACAATTTCTTTTAAAGAGATTAACATTTCTTTAAAAAATGAATTTTAAAATTTTGTTGCATAAAAGTAAAAATAACAGAAATAAAAATAGAATCATATAGTTTTAATACATTTTCACTTTAGCTTTCAATTTTTATGTATTAAATTGTAAACGTTTTTTTTATTGAATCAGATGTGATTTTAAAGAAGGCTAAAATGATTTGAAAACTGTTAACCTGGTTATTTCACAAAGTCAACAGGAAAAATTGTAATGATGGTTTTTTTCGGTATTTTTATGATTATCTTTAGAGGAGTCAAACTGTTAACGCAGAATAGAACACTAAATTATGTGTTCATTAAAGAAGGTATTAAAAAAAACAGAAATGGAAACTGCAGTAAGTTTGTTTTTTTTTTTGACAGGACTGGCTAGTTAAGTGCATAGGACATCAACTCTGTACACCGGGTATTGCTTCTTTTGGTTTACCAACTTTCACTGTGGGAATTTTGAGGCTCTATATGCAGTACTGGATGTGCGTTGTGGTACAGTGGATATCGGCTCGGAACAAGAAGCCGGGGAGCCGAGTTCGAATTCCAGTTGAATCCATTGTATTCACTTAGGCGCAAATACCCTTGGGAAAGGTATTAATCCGTCTCTTCCTTCCAGTTATGGGTTAAATAGCAGGACAGATTGGGTTCTATAGCCTTGGTCGGCAACCAGTCTACCGCAGAAAGCAATGGCAACTTACTGCGAGATAATCTTCTGCCCAGTCAGTCATGTCTCTTTCAAAACATGATCACCCAAGTGTGTATCTCATATGGCACTTAACTGACTGATATGCAGTATAATTTGGGATATCTTCAATAGTGTAAACTGTCAAAACTTTTGTTCAGGATCAGAATCTAATTTTGACCAATATCTCAGCCACTAGATATATAGAAACATGTTAGATTTATAATTCATGAGCAGTTGGATATGCAGAAACTGTTAGCAAATTAGGTGCTAAATATTTGAATACTAACCAGAAATTATGTCAAGTGAACTGCTTAAAGTTGACTTTGCAGCATTTTCAGTAATCTTGTCATCAAATTTTGAAACAACTTTTGTAAAGACATTGTAAGAAAAACAACAAAATAAGCTTCTAAAAGGTTTTTACTTTTTGCAGGACAATGTAACTTCTTACTGGACTAGACGAGTGCAGATACTATCCACTATGTTAACCAGTTTAAACAGTTAATAAAGAATGCTTCTCTAAATTACTGGCAAGTTAGGTTCTTAGAACATCCACCCTACTTACCAGATTTTGCTCTATCTATTTACTGGTTTATATTTTTAATACAGAAATCACTTCTAATTTGCCGTGCTAATTAAACTGTAAGAGTTGTTGTTGAAAGGTTTTCTATTTTTGCAGGAAAATGTACCTTCTCCTTATACTGTACAATTGAGTGCAGAGACTACCTACCCTGCTTACCAGACCTTGTTTCATTTATATATTTTTCATATAATTGATTGTTTTCTTTTTTATGGCTTATCAACCCTTTGTGCGTTATTTAAAGCCAAAACATATTTCAGGTTTTAGGAGGTTGTGTATTGTAACTAATGGTGTTCTGAAGTAATTGCTCATCTAAGTACTAAATGCTGCTTAATTTCGATGATTGATGAGAAACTGTGTTTGCAAAGGGATTTGGCTGTAGTCTTTTAGTTTAAGGAAAGTATCTCCAAAAAAAAAAAACAATGCAGAAAACTATTCTAACTTGCTGTGCTGACAAAAGGAGGCATTAAAAGAAAAACAGAAATGGAAGTTGGAAAAGATTTTTTCTCTCTTTTTTTCCAGGACATTGCACCTGCTCATAAAACTGGTAAGTTGAATGCACTGACCATCCATCCTGCTTAACTGATCTCATTCTATTTATTTTCTGCTTCCAGAAATTCAAAGCAGTTCAGGAGAGTAATTTTGAAGGATTCAGAGGTGATAGCAGAGCAATAGTTCAATGATTAAACATCTGAAATATTTTATGGAAGGGTTAAAGAAACTTGAGAAATGATATGACAAGTTCTTTGAACTGCATTGGGGGAACATTTGGAATAATGTGTATGCTTCATACTTCTAAGTCATCCCCTTCTTGGTTAGGTTATAAACTTGTCAGCATCCTTCATTTTATATACATACATACACACACACACACACACACACACACACACACACACACACACACACACATATCCTATTCATTTTTGTCATTTAAAAAATTTATTCTGTTGAATGTGCTAAAGAGTAAAAATGTCATTCATTTTAGATTTGAGAAAAAATGTAAAAGAAAAATATTTTCACTTTTAATTCAAGCAATTTAAAGAAAACTGGCAAGTGAGAGAAATTGTTGGACACAAATTAAATTTTTGTCACAAATTTTCATTTGTGCTCAATTTACCTCCACCATTTTTTTCATGCTGAGAAAGGTTTTCTTCACATAAAGATACTTGATTGAAAATAGAAAATTAATGACTTTGATGGGAAAGTCTTTTTTGATTATGTTACTTGCCATCAAGTCAAAAATTGTTGTTAAGCAAAAATATTTTGGTTAATGGTTTGTACATGCTAGAAGATTAACTTGTATTTATATATTTTTTTAATATTTTTCATTATTGCAGTCAGTATTCTCAGAGATCACTGCTTTCCCCAGAACTCTAGATCTTTCTCAGTACTTTCCCTTTATTAAATAGGTTTTTATATCTCAAAGGTTTTGGAGCTTTCAAGTAAATTTTGTATATTTTCACAGTAACGTCTTTCAAATTTATTCAGATGTTTAGTAGTTGATAGTTCTTTTTCTTTATCCAAAATTAATTCACTTCTTTACTTTTCCAGAGAGAGAGTATCTTCTGCTTTAAATTATTTCATGTTATTTTTATTTACTTCCCTATGTATGCCTGTTTAAATACATTAATTTAGAAAAATACTAATAACTAATAATTTACTTAGCTTTGTTTCTGTAGTATCATATGCAAATTAGTAGACAAGTATGAATAGAGAATAACTGGAGTAGTAGGAGAGGAAAAAACCCTGTTGTCACAAAGGACACAGTGAGCTGTGCTATGACTACTACTACACACAAAGAAATGCAAAACATAACAGTTTCTTTATATAAGTTGAGTATAGAGTTGTGGCAATATAAGTTCACATCTTAACTTTGCCAGTATAGATAGGTTTAGGATAATTATTTCATCAGAAACTTTGGGAATAAAACAAACTCAAGTGTTAAAATAAATTATATATTCTTATTTATTTTCTTTGAAGAAAAAATACTTTGCTATTCGGTATAGCAAAAGTTTGTTAATATGGCAGACATCAATAAAAGTCTGGAGAAATGTGTTTGTTGTCATTTTGAAATCAGACCATGATAAGAGTAGTAGTAATATAAAAAATTAGGTCAGTGTCAATCTACTGTGTTCTTTTCGGTTCAGAAGCAGGACAGAAATGTCAGAAGCCAATGACATCTTCACATGTCATGCATGGCTGGTTTCTACCCAGTAGCATTCTTTTGTTCCATCCTATCATGGTGTGGTTCTAGTCACCCCTGCCATGGTACTCTCTTGGTGTCAGGTTTTTATTCCTTTTTTCAGAAGTCTAATCTTTAAGATTAAACATTTCTAGTTATAAGGAAAGCAGAAAAACAGTCATTTATCAATTAAATAGTATATAGAGAAACAGTCCTGATAATTTTAATAAAGTATATTGTAGACCAAATCAAGTAGACAGTGGAGTTTGTTGAAGACAGAACCAAATGGCAAATAAGAAAAAGATCAAAAGAGAAAGAAAATAGCTTTTTACCAAAAACTCTTTTAAATTTTAACAAAAATAGAAATTCCTGTAATTGCAACAAAGTCTTCTTACTGACAAAATAATCAATGGCATTTCTTTTCCTTTATGACTAATTAATCAAGAAAATTCTCATTAGCTAACAATTCCATTGTTAATTCTTGAGCACAAGACCAAAAGAGAAAGAATGTTGACAAGAATGACAGTATTTTTATTCTGATTTTTGCTTTTAGAATTTTCCCTTATATCAGCTTCCAGAATTCATTGAGTGTTTCATCTTGGGTATTGAATATTTAGAGTCATTAAGTGAGATTTTTCAAATCATTGTTGAGAACTGAAAAGCACCACTCTAAACAAAACTCTACTTGATCTGTGACTACCACTTTGAGACCTAAGTGTCTAAGAAAATATGTTTAAGTCAAATGTTTTCATAGCCAGCTTTCACATCAATTTATGTGCAATTATGTATACATAAATTGTTTGTATAAATTTTCAATATCCAAACTCCTATAAAAGTGGTCTCTATCAATAATGATTGAAATCTTCATACAAACAAGTTAATTTTATAATGACCAAATGTTTTGTGATTAAAACTTCTATAATCTAGCTGACCTCAGTCATCAAAAAGTTCACCTTATTTGTAACTCTGCACAATTTAATCTCATAACAGAATGAATAACATTAAATGTTTAAGATTGTTATTAGCACAAAGAAGCTCAAATTAGTCTTGTTTATTCTTGACTACAATATAATCAATTATTAACCAAAATTGATGTTATGTTTGAGCTGAGAAGTCAAAAATTGATTCAGACAACTTCAAATTTCACTAACCAATATTGTAACTGTAGACGTTTTTCATTCTTCAATGGTCATTTAATAATGTTGGCTCGTTTGAATTTCACACAAGTTTTTCCTTAGTTAAAGTCAACTTAAATATAAAATTCCCATCTTTTTTCTTGTCCATTTTCAATGAAGTGCATCTCTTTTACCCAAAATATATTTATTTATAATAGCTTCTTACACTTTAAAGAAATTTTTCATTCATCATTTTCTTCTCATTGTGGCTTCAAAATAAATGTAGTTAGCTTAACCTTGGAAAATTTTTTAACCTTTTTTAGTTCAGAATAATGACATAAAATCTTATTATCTGCCGCTGCATCTGTTATGTTGGCTGTGTAAAATTTTCTCATCCAATTTGTATCATTACAAAATGTTATAAAATTGTCATGGGAAAATAGAACTAAAATGATGATTTGATTATTAGAAAAAACCTGTGTATGAATCTCCATTTTGTAGGAAGACAAAGGCTTCAGAGCCTATCTCAAAGGATAAAAGAACTTATTTTTAGCTCAATTCTGTAGCATCTTGTAATTCATAATTTGCTGGAAAGCATAAAATCAGTGACTTATTAAAAAAATTGTTTTAAATTGATGAAGAAAAGGATAAGAAATTATACAAACTGCTACTTTACTGAATAGAATGAGAATAATTAGAAATGTTTTATGTATTTAAAGATTGTGATATCCCAATAGTATTTGTAACAAATTATTAGAATAGAAAAATTCATTTCTTGACACATTTCTTTTCACAATAATATAAAAAATATAAGATAAAAAAAAAATTCATCAGTTTAAGTTAAGAGTCAAATTTTAATAAGTGACTAGTCAAATATTAATAAAGTTGAAATTTAAATATTTTACTAGTGATGATAAAATGGACATATTAAAATCAAATTTGATATATGTTTATTTTATAACACTTATAAAAGTAGAAATTGTTTAATTTTTTCATATTTTTCATTTACATTGATAATTGCTATCAAATTAAATTGTGAAGAGTCTATAATAAAATCAACATCTAAAACTGATTTTGCAAGAAATCAACTTATGAGCACAGTTTCATTTGAGAATTATAGAATTTATCTGAACATTCTTCAAATATTTATATTTAAAAGGTTAAGCAAAAATGACTGATAACTTCTTAAGAAAATATAGATGTGTATATATATATATATATATATATATATATATATATAATGGGAATAATAAACTATCACCCGGTTCATACTCCACCCACGTCTATTGAACAGGTGAAGAGGCTCATCCCGTGTTCCCTGTTTAGGATGTGGTTTCCAGCTTTCTCTCTTCCAATCTTTTCACCCTCCCTTTTCTTTTATTTTCAATTGGAGTAGATAGACTAAACTATCGCTCGGTTCACACTCCACCCACGTCTATTGAACAGGTGAAGAGGCTCATCCCTTGTTCCCTGTTTAGGATGTGGTTTCCGGCTTTCTCTCTTCCAATCTTTTCACCCTCCCTTTTCTTTTATTTTCAATTGGAGTAGATAGACTAAACTATCGCCCGGTTCACACTCCACCCACGTCTATTGAACAGGTGAAGAGGCTCATCTCTTGTTTCCTGTCTAGGATGTGGTTTCTGGCTTTCTCTGTTCCAATGTTTTCACTCTTTTCTTTTATTTATTTTTTTTTCAATTGGAGTAGATAGACTAAACTATTGCCCGGTTCATACTCCACCCACGTCTATTGAACAGGTGAAGAGGCTCATCTCTTGTTCCCTGTTTAGGATGTGGTTTCCAGCTTTCTCTCTTCCAATCTTTTCACTCTTCTCTTTTTTATTTTTTTCATTTGGAGTAGATAGGCTATACTATCGCCCGGTTCACACTCCGCCCTCATCTATTGAACAGGTGAAGAGGCTCATCTCTGTTTTTTGAATGTGATTCCCGGCTCTCTCTTTTCACTCTTACGTAGCCCCCTGCACATCAGTGGCATTATCGCCTTGCTTGGGGTGATATGATTAAAAAAAAAAAATCTTCAAATGATATTTTTAATACTCAAATTTAACAATCTAACTATAAATATTCTATCATATTGTTTTGCTGTTTTAATTTTTCTTTCAAATTAATGTCAACAAAAAATTACTTTGCCTTTCCTTAATACAATTATGATATAAATTCCCATTATTTTAGGTGTGACACACTGATTAATTTTGCAGAAAAGTTTATAAACCTAATGTTGAAGAATTTGATTTGGAAATTTCTGGTTGAATTTTTCCTGTTTGTCACTGGGATGAATTTCTGCTTTCATACAGAAAAAAAATCTGTGTTGCTTAATTAATAATTGTCTCATGATAATGTGTGATATTACTATTGTGGATTTTACAAGTACATAAAATCTACAGTCATAATAACATTTACCTTCTTAATGCCTGGAAGATCAGATTTGTGTAAATTGGAGTTTATGAGTATATTAAACTACCTAGATGAAGAATAACATTTTTTTATCATTTGGAATGAAGATTAGATAAAAGAAATGAAAGATAAATTTTGAGAAAAATCAAAAATTGAAACATGAAATGTAAGATTTTGATAAACCTAGAAATTGGCGAATATGTCACATGATGAATTGTCATAATATTGAAAATATTTGTGGGTGGGGATAAACTGAACTCTGGTAAGAATATTGGAAGTAATTTTAACTTAATTTCATCAGAAAATTTTAAGAATGTGCTAACTACTTTTAATTGAAAGCTCAACAATAAACTCTGTTACCTTTTGCTGCTACACAACTCTTTGTCCTCATAAAGAATAGCTAACCAACCACAGATATACAGCACATTAACTAGAGAAAAGTTAATTCAATATTATCGCCTTGACTGAATAAATGCAATGTCTTTACACTTTCAAATAGGCATTTTTGCATCACTTTTAAGATTACTAGCTTTTTTTTTCACTTTTTTTTGATCGAGTACACACAATGAGAACATTTCAGCCAGATCCCTCAGAAAATCTTTCAAGTTAAAAATATACAGGGAAACAGATTGATTGAGAGAAACTAGGCTAAGAAGTTGGGTAGCTTGTCATAGATGATTTGATAGTTGTAACTGAAATAAGATGAAAAAAAGGCTAGTAAAAAAATTAACAATATTTAATAATCAACTTGGAATTTTGCAAAATTATAAAGAAAAAAAATGGTTGAAGTGAATTATAGCAGTTTGTATCTCTGTATCAGCTACTTGTTCTTTCAGATTGTCTTATTGCTATGTTCATAAAAATGTTATCAAAAGAAAGCATTTCTAATTTAAAGAATTTGACAGTTCAATGGATTGTGTTTAATCAACAAGAAGCAGATTGATGAAAAATTACTGACTTCTGATTCCTTTGACATGGCTGAAGGTTCTCATAGATTTTTATAAACACCTGACTGCACAGAAAAGTGCGTTCATCTGGGCATAAAACAGTTGCTCGAAGAGCATGATATAACAGCTTTTGGTTGATAAGGGAAAAGTTGTTGGGAAGGCAAAACATGATTACAGTCCATGCTTATTCATCCGCTCATATAGTCACAATGTTGGTCTGATTTCATAATTACCAGATGATCATAAACTTTAGAGAAATTATTCTGGGTTTATATAAAATAGCAAAGCATTTGTTCTTCCTGCTGGATTTAGTTGCTAGTTAACTGATAATTTTCATAAAGAAGAAAGACATGGAGAATAAAGTCATGAGTAGCTGCAACTTTTCCATTACCTAAATAATCAATAAAATATTTGTTAACTAAAAAAAATATGGTTACTCTTATCTCGATGACTATGGCACAAAATTCTTTCAGTTTTTCTACTTTCTTTGAAACATTAATTCAATTCTCACAAGTTATATTACTACTCATGAATCTGTTAGTGATTATATTAGAATGGAAAATTTTATATTTCACAAATGTAGTCAACACTAGAATTAAGAAAATTAAGTATATACTCCTTACTGCCATCTTTTAAGACAACTAAACTCTAAAATTTGTGTACATCTTTCATTTACACTTTCTTTTTTTTTTCATTTTTTTTTTCAGCTTTTTTAAGAATTCCATTATAAACAGTTTTATAGTGTGTGGTTGTACTCGCCTTCCATATTTTAAATATTTGTTAATAATTCTGAATGGGTGAACAAAAGAAGCATTAAAGAGAATAAGACTTTGTAATAAAACATTATCAAAAGAATTTGTTTTAACAAATATTGAATTAAAAAGGTATATAGTGGCATAAGTTCTGTACTTATTTCATGAATTTAATGATGTCTAGGTATATGTGTTGCTATTATTAGCAGCTAAGTCATTTTTCTGTTCACTACTAGTGACTCTGTGAATAATTCTGTAAGTGTCAGTTTATAGTAGAAATATATTTTGTATGATTTTATTATTGGTTGAAATTCAGTTTGCTTTTACAAATTCAAACTTGTAAAAGCAAACTGTATTTGGAATGTTCCATACATTTAACCACCAGACTTTTGTTTTACACTTTTCAGCATTCTCCAGGATTAGAAAGAACAAAAGTAAAAATTTTGGTGATATGAAAACTTGATGCAAGAAACATTTAAAAAAAGCTTTAGTTAACAATCATGATCATCTGAAAGAAAAATAAACAAAGAAAAAAGAATGAATGAAAGATTAAATTTGTGACATGACAAAGAGGAGACAAATAATAATGTCAATGTACAGAAATATAAAGAATTAGTATCACAAATAAAACAGATATGCATAAAAAGTAAGAGAATAAGACAAAAGACATGCTCATCAACAAGATGCCTAAAATCTGATATTATAGAAAGAACAGATACTTCAGAGATGGAATTAATACATTGGAGAACTCCTCCACAATGAAAAATGACATCTAATTTTAATATTTCTGGTCCTTTGATACAGACATAGCAAAGGACCAGAAATATTAAAATCTGAAGTGAAATCAGTACTGGCCATATTGAACAGAAATAAAGCAGCAGTACCAGATGGATTTGTCATAGAGATGCTGATAACCTTAGATGATTTATGAATTGACAAGATTAAAGACATAATAAATGAAATATACAACAGTAAAGATATACTGGAAGACCTGAGATCTATTTCTATAGCACTGCTAAGAAGCCAGGTGCAAATGAATGCAAACTCCATCAGACAATCAGTGTAAGGAGCCATATAACAAAACTTATCATTTGAGTTCTGTTGAATAGAACGTTCAGCAGAATTACTGAAAATAGTACAAGGATAGTGTATGTTTCTTAAAGACACTAGAACAAGGAATGCAATATTTATTCTCTGAATGTTATGAGAAAGAGCATTCAAAATGCAGAAGGATGTGTACTTGCATTTTATAGATTAAGCAAAAGTGTTTGGTAAATTATGTAAGAGAGAGAACTGTTTGACCTGCTCAATAATATTCACATATTTGGGAAGGATATTAGAATAATCCAGAAGCTATACTAGCAACAAACCATCTGTATATGGATATAAAATAAATTCAGTAAATATACAAAAATAGAAAGGTGTGTAAGATGAGAATATATTTTCTCACTAGACTTAATTTAATACGAATTTGCACGAGATACTAGATTAGCAACTAGATCCCACCCTTTTACAGTGAAACCGATAAAATGCAGCCGTAACTTCTACTCCAACAGTTTCTTTCCTCGCACTTCCCGACTGTGGAATTCTCTTCCAAACGATTGCTTCCCCGACGGCTACAATCTCCAGGAGTTTAAATGTAAGGTCAATACACACCTCCTAACACACTAACCTGCTCCCATTCTATCAAGCACTCTTCCCATCTGCCCGACCCTCATCCTCGCTATCCTTACTCATCTGTCACCTTTCTCCTGACATTCCCTATGTCTATCCACTCCTTCTCTTTACCTTCCCCTATGTAGCCCCATGCACAATAGTGGCAGTGGAATGCCTTGCTTGGGGTGAGATGATTAAAAAAAAAAAGAAAAAAAGACTTATAGAGTAAAGCAATTCTGAGAGAATTATAAGTCTTACCAGGATTCATTATCATAGCTTTTTTTTTTCCGGGTTCCTCGAACACATGTATTTATGCATGTTACTAGATTATCATCAAGGTCTCACCCTTTTACCATCAAAACAGTTAAATGTAACTTCCTCTTCTACTCTGACAGTTTCTTTTCTCGCACTTCTCATTTGTGAAACTCCCTTTTGTTTGCTTACTTCTCTGATAGCTATAATCTCCAAAGGTTTAAATGCATGTCAACTGTCATCTTCTACCTCTTTGAGTTCCATTCATCTCTTATCCTTTCTTCAACATCTCTTGTACCTTGTTTTTTCTGTTATTGTTACCCCCTGCACACCAGTGGTAGTCCTACCTTGCTTGGGGTGAAATGATTATTAAAAAAAAAAAAGTAAGGACTAAACATTAATTGCAAGTAGATAGAATGCATAGGTGATAGCAAAAGGAACAGTCCAACATGAAAATTACAAATTGGAGATCTGAAATCAAACAAGTACAATTTTAATATCTTGGTGTTTTCAGTTCATAGTTCACATCTTAGGCAGCCAAATATTCTATTTTCTTAGAGTTGATGGTTCTTCTTACTTTCCTTTCTTATCCCCTCTAAGGGTGCTTGTCATTTACTTTCAGTGTCTACTATCAACAATTTCATTTGCATATCTTGTTAGACCTAAAATGTGAAAGAGATAATGCATTTCAGATTAAATCTATTAAAAAGACTTCTTTTTTTATTATAAAAAATAGCCAAATAGATCAGGTTATTTTTTTTTGTTTGCAACACATATACCTTCAACAAATTGTTATTAAATAGATACAAAGAGTAAAATATGTTCTACTAGAAAACAATTTTGTATATGAAAGCTAAAAGAGTTCAATTAACTGCAACCAGAATAAAACAAATTTTCTAACCGTTTGGCTCAGCAATAGAAATGATGTGCTTTTTCTATCATCAATCATTAAGGAAAGTTTAAATCCAATTCATCATATGGAAAATTAGTAAAAACTTATAACTTATGATTTATACTTCCTATTTGAATGAATATGCTCTATAATTTGATTGAATAAATCAGCATAGTGACTTAAAATTGTAATTATGAAATATGATTTACTCACCTCTAGAGATTGAAATTTTCAAGCATTCATTTTATCTAAAATGGATCTGTTATAATTTAGCTTCAGTGAAATGACCACTGAAATATTTCATTCAAGTGAAATTATAGCAAATTCATTTTCTCTTTTTACAAAACATATGATCTGCTACTATATTAAAAAAATTTTGGTAAAAAATAGCTGACAATTATTTCATATCACACATGCAATTTAGCAATGGTGTCTTTTCTTATTCATTAAATAGCTTCAAACAAAAAAAAAAAACAAATGGCAATAATTGAATAATTTTTATTTAATTCAGTTCATTTTATTTATCCAGTGTTTTTATATACTGCTTCTGAAAGTCTGTGTTATTTTTTAATTTGTTTATGTTGGTGGACTGTTTGGCTATTCTTCATGTTTCTCCAAGAAACACCTTTTAGATGATATGAGACATTTTTATTTTCTGACAGATGAATTATTTTTATTTTTATCTTTTTTTCCTTACATTGTTCATCTTAATCAAAACATTCAATCTTGTTCAATGTATAAAGTAATTCTCAGCTCATAAATTAAGCTTTGGACATAGGATGAGCTGATAAAAGGACAATTTCAGATTTTTATATTAGCCATAAAATATTATGGATTTTTAAAGAGAGAAATATAATTCTGTTTACTACTACTATTATTATTATTATTATTATTATTACCACCGCCACCATCACCAGACATTTTTAGAACTATTTTTCATCTGAAAATATTGTGTAATTTTATCTTTATCATAATCTACAAAAATTAAAACTTTAAATTCTACCTCATTGTATGAATTCTACCTTCACTAAGAAAAAAATAACTGATCATTTACTGGAGGCAAGATTATATAAATTACTCATATAAAAATGTCTTTGTACTCATCTGCTTATTTCTTTATCATAGTTTACATTGAATAACATTTACCCTGTCAGTGGGGCTTCAGAATATACTGACTGCAGTGGGTAAAAGTCTCACAAGTAGACCACCTGTTTGCCATGGAAAGCAACCCATGATGCTTGAGGATGGGATCCTGGTGGTTGAGAGTTTTAGGAGTTGGGCTATACAGATATTCCTAAACTTAAACATATTACTTTGATTCCTACTTGAGATAGACAGGTGGTTGGAGCGGCCCAATCTAATCAATTGGCTCATCACATCCCGCCCTAAGTCAGACTAACAAAACAAACAAAATATGCTCACCACATTAAACTGACTTAGTAAGTGGTGGCTGTAAGGTCAATCAGACTAGGAACAAAGGAATTGGTCATAGCTATTTTAACCTCTGAGGAAAGCCCATACTTGGGTGAACGACCATGGATATAATAGATGCTTAGAACCCTCCTCATGTTTGAGCATATCAGCCATGTAGTCCTGGAGGAATGAAGCAAATGAGATTTCATTCCTCATCACCTTCTCCGTGTGGAGTCCTAAAGTGTGTGAGAAGCATGGCTGATTAATAATAAAGTATGAGCACAAAAATCCAAGAGACTGCACATTGATATAGAAACAGAAAATCAATCAAAGGAAAAATTGTTGAAATTCATAGTAATAGAACCAATAGAAGACAAATTAATAACAAAGTTGTCACCTTTTATAATAGAAAAACTTTTAGCATCTCAGATAACTCCAAAAAACAGTTTAAAAAAAGTAGAAGTAATACATTACTGATAAAAGTTAAAGAAAAACATGACACTGAAACTCTACTAAGGATGATCAAATTTCATGGTAAGGGTCTACCCACACTAATTTTTAAATTTCACCAGAGGCATGGTGAGAAGCACTGAACTCTCACTGTGTACACTGGAGAAAATTAAAAACAATAATTCTATCAAAAACAAAACATTACAGACATAAAAAGAATATCCATAAAAAATGATAGAATTATACTAACCCATTGCACTAATAAGTTACATTTGCAAGATGATAGAGAGAATGGTAAATGCTTGACTAATGTGTATCTGGAGAGAACCAATGATCAACTTGTATGGCTACAATCCTTTATTTGTGATAGTTTTGTTCGAGATCATCATGTGGTATCAATATTCTTCAATCTTGAAAAAGCCTATTATACCACATGAAAGTATGGCATCCTAAAAGACATGCACAAGATGAGAATGAAAGGAAGAATGGCTATATTCATCCAAAACTTCCTATCAAACCAAACATTCAAAGTACAAAATGGAAACAATATATCAACGCATACAAGCAGGTAACAGGAGTACCTCAAGGTAACATTTTATCAGTTACGTTATTTAATCTCAAAATAAATAGTATTATTAAAGCCATTAATACAGTAATTGAAAAATTTTTATATGTAGATAATCTTTCAATATCATCCTCATCATAAGTATATAAAATTAAAAAACAAATATTGTGACTATAAATCATTCTACACAGATGGATAAAAAATCCTAGATAGAATAAGTACAGCAGTCACAAGCAGACAAATTCTGAAACAAATCAGGCTATCAAATAATGCATCCATATGTACAGCTGAACTAAAAGCCATCAAAATGACAGAAAATTCAGGAGATAAGAAGTTTATATTTTTAGACTAGTTTTTTTCTTTGTATCTAGTTTAACAACTATTAAAGAAAAGAACCTACATCAACCCATATATTCAAGAAATCCTAGAAACATGTCATCAGTTAATAAAGCACAAAGTAATAATATTGGCTTGGATTCCCAGCCATATAGGCATCAAGAAATCATGAAGCTGACACACTGTCAAAAGTGGTAATGAAAATTAAAATAACCAGCATCAAACTCCTGTATACAAATTATAAAAACAAAATTACACAACACATCAAAAGAAAATGTCTAGCAATTTGGGACATGTTCCCAAACAATAAACTATATGAACATCAGTCAACAATAAGAAAAGAGAATATAGAACCATTGGCTGACTGTAGACAAGACATAGTACTCAACAGTGACAAATAAGTGGTTCAACAGTGTAAGCGACAAATGTCGATCAACCCCCAAAAAAGAAACTTGAGACTATTTATTGCAGAATAGGCCAGTCCATTGCCCAGAGCGGGGCAATCCATTTACTAGCCTGCCATTGACTAGATGTTTGATAAAGGAGGTTACTCAGATCTAACTCTTTTACCAACATGAGGAGGCCATGACACCCACCATTGCGAGGAGGCTATGATAGTTTACAAGGCAGCCATGATGTTTACGGTAAGTTACCTTGACTTCTACAAACAGAATAAGAATTGGACACATTCACTTGAGATATACACATCAGTATACCTTTTGTAACCAATTTCTCACAATTACCAAACACAAATTCTTAACATGCTCTTCAAAAATGTACCTTCTGCCTAAATAATTTGATATTTGAATACTTTCCAATTCTATAGAAAATAGAGCTTGGATTAAAAAGACATTTTTGGAAGGAAGTATATTAGCAGCAATACATTTTTGAAAAATACATACCAGTAATACATCTGACTCTTGATAAAACCCTGTTTACCAAAAAAATATGTCAATGAAACCTGGTCTACAAATTGATTTCTTACAAAGAATACATATTCTATTCATACATTGTAAAATATTGTTGGCATTAAATAACCAAACAAAACTAAGCCAATCCTTGAAAATCATAAAATGTATGTTTATGTGTGAACTTCAGAAATGCAAAATTAGATCCGGCTTATTATTGTATTCTAGGTTTGGTATTATGTTTATTCTACTTCAAGATATCAATACAGATCTTTCTCATTTTGTGAGCTGAGTTCAAATGTATTTTTTTTCTCAAGTTTATTGAAAGAATATATATACATCAATTGAAAAAATAAAAATTAAAAAGTTCAAATTAAGATAGGAAATAATTATATACAGAACAAATTACAAGATAAAATCATGATTTATCTCTTCCAACTTTTCTGAAAGCTTAATTCCTGTATATAATAGACTATAGATAAATGCTTTTCATATGATACCAACCAGAATTGATTTTTCAATACTCGCAGTATGAAGTCAATCATCTTTTTCTTGGAAAAATATTATATTTTATGACAACCATAAAATAATTATTGAAAAATTGAATTGTAACATTTTTATAACATTTATTTTGGAAGTGCATGATACCAACTCTCTTTGTAGAAATAATAATGGTAGATTTAGTGAAAAATATATTTTATGTCAAAATGTTTAACTATTCCAATTTTTTAGAAATTATAAATCTATATTGCAACTCTAGAAAATTTGTCAGTTGAGAAATAACTCTTTAAAATCAGTAACACTTCATTTTCTTTACTATTCAGAAACATTCTCTTAAATTACTTGAAAATAGTACAATTCATAATAAATATGTAATAGCATATATAAGAGTATAAAAACTGTAAAGAATATTTATATAAGAATAAAAATATAAGAAATTATAATGTGATCATAATAAAAGGAAATTAATTCAAAATAGATTAACTGACAGCAAGAATAACATTAAATATAAATGTTTGTTCTATCAATATCATGAGAGCATCCATATTCTCTATATTTGTCCAAGATGGATGTCGTACAACAATTTCAATGCAGTGAAATAATTCTTTTAATATAGAACTGCAAGATTTTCTTATCTTTCATGCTGAGAAAGTTCCAGTTCAGCTCTTCTATAAAATATGTTAGAAACAAATTTACATAAATACAGAAATAACCAAAATTCACTTGTCAAATTCAGTGTAATTTATGAATCAAAACTACATTAATTTCCTTTCTCTTATCCTCAGAATGTTTCAGTTGAGCCCTTTGCTAAGAATATTGAAATATATAAAAATAAGATTAAATTGATCACTTAAAAGCCAACCAGTTTAATATCACAAAATAGCTTCATGAATGTTTTATTCCATATGGGAAAAATTGTTTTGTTGTATGACTACACTGAAATCATCAAATTCATAATTTGAATATTTCTAGTAGGACAGCTCTATTTAAAGCTTTTTTTTTTTAATGTGAATATGAAAAAATAATTTATAAACTAAAGAACAAATAACAAAGAAGTAATTTTTTAAAATTTGCACTTTATAATATTCCTTATTTATTTCACTTGTAGGAAATAAACCTATAATTGTTGTATCCAAATATTTGAAGAGTTTAACCTAATTCTTTTTTGAAAATTTATACTAAAATAAGAGTTAGTATATAAAGGTAAAAATTGATAATTACTACTTTTCATATTTGTCTATATTTCTGAGACAAATACCAAATGTAAATAGTGTACTACTTTTGGTAAAATTGATTTTAGTGCTTAGAAATGAATATTCTCAGGAGAGTTTGAATCTTCAGCCAATCATCTCTATATGCTGTTCCAGTGTGCAGTGGTCTTCTAGACCTGTTCTTGCCATGCTGATGTGATAGACCAGGAAATCTCACTCACTGTAAACGATCCAGCTTCTTCTATGTGTTGTGTCCCTTCAGGATATTGGCAACCATGTCTCTCAACAATCTCCTGTCCTTTGTAACTCTTAATAAATTTTTGTCTTTTTGTTATCAACCATAAACCTTGTTCTGCCATCCATTTTCTCAAGCTTGTTGGGTAGGGTATACATTGTTTTCCTCTGTCTCTCTGCCCTGTGAGTATCAAGTTTTCTAACCCTTCTTTTTTCATTATGTACACTAGTAATTTCAGCTACCTTTTTCTGATGTTAAGTGTAAGATTTGTTTTTGTTCCCCATTTTCTCTAAAACTTTGTTACATGTTTGGTGCATGGTATTCTCAGCATTCTTCAGTCGAACACCATTTCTGTTGCTCCAAGTCTCTGCTTCATCTGTGAGAAGATTGTCCAGCACTCACTGCCCTATTGAAGGGCTGATATTACATAACAGTTCAGTACTCATTTCTACTTTTTTCTTCTCACTTTTCTTTAATATGTTCTACAAGAGTTGTTATAGTTTCCTTTATTCATTTTTTATCAACACTGCATTTTATGTTGTTAAGATTATGTTTGCTATCGTTGTCTTACATCCCTTTTCTATTTGTGTATATTTACTGAATTCATTTTCTATCTATATACAGGCAGTATGCTGCCAATATAAGTTCTGGATTATTCTAATATATCGTGAAGGTTATCTTGGTAGTTCCAAAAGTTCTTAGTGATATACTCTTTAGGAAACCAGCACATAACAAAGATTAAGACACAAGTATAATTGTTTTATGAATAGATAATGTCTATGATATGTTCAACAAGTATATTCATCCATAAAGATGAAATGATAAATATTTTTCTACTGATTTTATCTTTTCAGCAGCAGTGTCAACTCAGAAATAACTTTTTAAGAATTGTATATTTTTTAAAGTCTGTGATCAAAACAATTCTCATTTTGGTGAATATGAACAGTAAATATCCATCCACATAGCTTTTTTAGTTTCTGGTTTCAATTCAGATAAATATTTTCTATTAAAAAAACATGAAAAAAAAGCAATTTTATGACTTTTTTAAAGTCCAAAATAAACTACTTTTGCTATAAAATAAGATTTGCCAAACATTCCTGTTTAGCCAAGAGGATTTAATTTTTAATGGACGGAACAATTTTACAGTTTTAATATTAGTATTTGAATTTTGAATTCACTGTTATTAATAGACATATATTAAATATAAATTTAGTCTGCAAATACTGGGTAGCAAATGGAGACTTCAGTTTTAGGGTTGCTTCTAGATAATAAAAAACAATAAATG
Source organism: Ascarosepion bandense (assembly GCA_037127315.1). NCBI lineage: Eukaryota > Metazoa > Mollusca > Cephalopoda > Sepiida > Sepiidae > Ascarosepion > Ascarosepion bandense. The sequence goes on from JBBBDQ010000570.1 coordinate 3,524,139, forward strand.
TATACACAGTTGATGCATTACACATAGATAAAATATTTTAATTACTTTACTGCAGACAAATAATGTAAGTTCAAATATATAAAAAATATTATATTTTAGTCCTATCCAAAACATGAAGACTGAAATCTTTTTTAATAAATTTAATTGCTACAAAATAGTTCTAAGCAACATTGTTTTCTCAACCTTTCTATATGAAGAACCTCAGTGAATTGTATTGAAATCTGAACACTTTTTTATGGAAATAAGAATAGTATTAATATGAAACATTTTGGTACAAATAGTCTCAACAAATCTGTCTTGTGCTAATATAGAATTCATTTATATTATTATAAATGTTTTCTGTACTATCAGAATAACAACAATTTAGATCCTCTAACTGAAATCTGATTTTTTTTCAAATAAAATTTTGAGATGGGGGATTTTTATGACTTGTTCTAATATAATTGTTTGTTTTTAACCAGTGTCCTTTGTTTTCACTCTCTGATCTCCACTGGGAGTATGTTGGCAAGACTGTGGTGAAGATAAAATGAGATGAAAATTGATCTGAAAAAAAAAAAATAAATTGAATTGTGTCATGGAATTTAAATGAATGAACAGAGAAATTATGAATAATCCAATGCAAAATATTCTCCTTTCATTTAACAATGAGTGTAAAAGATCTGAATGAACTATTTGTTTTTTTCTCTTGATAGTGGAGAAAAGTGGGATTTTTTTTTTAACAAAATAGCTTTTGGTACAAAATTTTTAAACTTGGTCTTGATGCAAACCTTTTGAGTTAATATTTTGAAATGATTTTTTCTTCCCATATTAATAGGCTTAGAGGGAAAATTTATTCCTAAGTGAAATTTCATCTGTTCTAAGTTAGAAATGAATTGTAGGTGAATAAGCTTGTATATGCTTACCTTCACTCTTTTCATATTCTGTTATGTTTTGCCACAGGTGAGATAGTTTTAATGATTGGTAATCAGACAGCATGTAAAGCAATTATTGGATTCATGTTTTTCTTGTAGGCTTCAGTAATAATAATGACTGGTTTACAATCAATGTTTGAAACCATTTTTGTTTCCTGTCCCAATAAATGCTTTTGTTACAAATAAATAAGTTCTTGACTTTTATTGTATAAAGAACATTTTAAGGAACTTACAATTCACTATTAAATCCATATTAGTTTAATTAGTTTCCTTAGAAATCCTCTTTTTTGTATGCTGTGTTCCTTCAGGATGTAGGTAGTCATGGACTTCCACTTACCCCTATCTCTTGTCACTCTCAACTCTGTTCCTCTTAGTATCTTTTCCAAACCTTTCTCCACTATCCACCTCCTCAATCTCATCAAGTATGTCTCATGCTGCTTTCTCTTGCCTGTCTTTTGTTCTATCCCTCCTGTGAGTATTAGATTCTCCAAACCTTCTTTCCTCATTATGGGTCTCAGGAACTTCATTTGTCTCTTCCTGATGCTAAATATACATTTTCTTTTCATATGCATTCTCTCCAAAATTTTTTCATTGCTCACATATTTGGTCCATGGTATCCACAGCATCCGTCTGTAGAAATGCATTTTCGTTGCTTCGTGTCTCTCCTTCCTCTGAGAGGAGATTGTCGAATATTTGCTGCCATATAGGAGGAGAACAGATATATAACAGTCCTGTACTCTTTTCTTTGTTTCCAACAAAATCTCCCTGTCTCTCAGTATTCTGCTTAGCTTTAGAAATGCATCCTTGACCATGTAAATACATCTTTGGATCTCAGTGTCACACTTTTCTTCCTCTGTCAAAACATGAAAAGTAGTTAAGTTTCCAAAATGAAAGTTTAATTTTCTAAACATTAAGAGTGAATTACAACAAAGTAAATCAATTAAGTTCAAAATTTGCTTAAAATATTCTTAGCCATTTTCATATTTGTTGAGGAATGCCATAGACAGAAATTTTTACAGTGATAGACGAATCAGTAAACATTCAGTATCTGCCACAAATAGATAAAACCATTTTTGAAGTGTGACTGATGAATACTAATCCATGAAAGGGCACTGAAAGGTTATTGGCCTCACCAACATTCGAAAATATACTGAAATGATGAAACATCAAAATATTTTTTTTATCTCTTCTTGATCAAGCCAACAACTTTTCAGCACCTTTTTGTACCAGTTTTAAGTCTGCTAAAGCTTTTCCTGATCACCATGTAAGTAAAATATTGTTTAAAGTTCAGTTATTATCATATGACCTCATTATTTCCACTATTCAGCTGTCATCTTATGTAGTCTGAGTGATTTATTGCTTTTCATTGATTCACAGCAGGACTAATGACTCAGATAGTGGATGGATGAGACACTTCAGATTTTTGAGGATCACTGAAGATCTCTGGTGATACAGTGGAAGTGATTGTGCAAAATTTGGTAGTTTTCTTTTCACAATGTTCACTTCATTGTCTCTTAGAATTTTCTCTTAATCTCTAAAGAAATTTTAGTCAGTAGTTTTGGTAATATAAGGAAACATTTAGCATTCATTGATTAAGCAGCCAGTACTTATTTCAGTTGAAATTTATAAAATAATTTTTCAGGAAAATGTTTCTCAAGTCCAGTAGCTATGGTTTTTTCATTTTCTTTTCCTTTTCCTTTTATTTGAAGTATTGAATGTTAACTTTTTATTAATCATTATTTTATATTTAAGTTACATGTGTTATCCATTTTAGTTGTTGCTGTTGTTGAATATCCTAAAGTAATGCATTTTTTTTTTTATTTGGTAGAGTTCTTTGCTTAGGATTTTGTAGCATCCATTCTTAAGGTTTGAAGAAAGACCATCTTCACCAAAACACACAATTGACTATTGATCTTAGAAAGCAGTTGTATGCTGATTACAGTTCAGATATTTGTGAATTGGTTTGGCACTATGCATGACATTTATATGAATGTTTTAATCTGACAGTTATTTAAGAATGTGACTTGAGTTTTCAACTTGTGGAATTGGACAAAAGTCCTAACACAGCTTATTTCAGGTTCAATTTATTTCTCTCCTATACTAATTTTGTTATAATCAAGGTATTTGAAGTGTTTGGTATTTACTATTGCTACATCCTTAATTTTCACAATGGATTCAAAGTACAGGTATCATCACCGATTCATTCCAATTCCAGATCATAGTTCCATGTTTTGGAAATGCTTATCTTGACTCATATTTCTTAAAACACTGGTAGAGAATATTGATATACTTGTACAAGATCATTCTTATTCCAACTATGGATACCTATGTCATAGCCTCTCTCATCATCAGTACATTGGCCTCAGGAGGGTAAGCAGGATCAATGTCTTCTATTAGTAGATTCGTTTGAAATGAGGCATGGAATGCTTAAATAATCAGTGCTCAGAGGAAATCTCTATTGATATGATCATATGCTGCTGTGCAGTCAACATAACAGATATACAATTTTATGTTGGAGTGGTATGCAATTTCCTGGAGTTGTTTGATGACATATATGCCATTATTATATCCCTTACCTGAATGAAAACCAAATTGGGTCTTGAGGAAATAACTTTAATAAAATGATTAAAACATAATTGTTCATTGATATTTTCTTCATAATGGATCCAATTGAGATACCTCTTTATGTGTGTGTTTCTTTTTATTTCCATAGTGCACTGTCGTATAATAAACCCCACTTTTTGGGATGCTTTTCTGATTCTAGACTTCTTTCAAAAAATTGAGGAACTTGTTATTGAATTTGAAGAAAAAGTAAGCTATTTTCAAGAGCTCAGGTTAAATGTCGAAGGTTGAAATGTGATTCAAGGTCTTTTTGAAACCAGGACAATTCTTCTATGTTGGTTTTGATTGATGTTATGTTTTGCTTTTCTTCACATATTGTTTATACTGTTTGGTTCCATTCATTTTGTTTCCAATTTTCCAAAGATATTGGTTTCTCAAATAGTTAATAACTATTTTGTTTTTATTTTCCTTGTTAATTGTTTAGCATCTATTTTCTTCTGCTTGTTTCTTTCATGTATCATTTTTTTTCAACACAGGGGTATCATCCCATAGGTGTATCTTTTTCCTTCTAGATATTCTCGGAATCATTTTGTCCTTCAGCTAATGAAGATGTAGTAAAGATATGTCGTTTTGAACAAGATTTATTAGCATTAATTTGGATTCCACTTTATTACTGAATTTATTATTTCATTTTTATTGACTTGGATGATATACAGAGGTGTTTTCATGGTTTATATAGGTAGAAGCAAGATGTTCTGTTACTTTGTGTTGTCTGTTTAGGTACAAGTAGTTTGCAATCAGATTCAAAGTAGGAGTTGTACATACTAACATTTGTCATAAATTGACTAATCTAAGAGTTTGAAATACTGGATGCATAGTTTTTTAATATAAAAAGTTTACTCAATCTTGTGTAGAATTTCTTTTTTTTCTAAATCAGCACTTTTTTCAGTTTTGACATAAGCTGATATCCAACATATCTTACAACCAGAAAGAGCAATGTTGGTAGCTATCAAACTTTCTGACTATCTGTCTATTACAATATCTGGTGATTTCCATATTGCAATTCTAACTCTCTTATTTTTTTACTTTTTGTGCTCAGTCCAAAATAAATTGCATCCCAAAGGCACATTGGAGTCACTACCAAGTCAATGCACCTCTTGTATACAGATGACATCAAGGTTTACTGTCTTGCATTCTTCTAAAAAGAAATGCATGCTCAAGTTATTTTATCATGACTGGACATTAATTTGTCATATTTTCCACTTGAAGATCTTTTTAAGTTTTGATTCTATAGTTGTTGTTTTTGAAAGCTTAACAGATTTTTTTTTAATCTCAGCCTGGTGTGTCCCTGAGAGACCTTGCCCTTGGTAATCTACATGACAGATGATGCAGTATTCAGTTATATTTTTAGACATAAAGTCAAAAGGTTTTTCTTTTTTTATCAGACTTTCCTTATATGTAGATGACCATTCTGTTGATCTTTATCTACTCATTTGGTTTTATACAAGAGTTTTTCTTCTCTTAGATAGAGTATCTTCACCATGGCTGAGGGTGTTCATCTCACTCGCATATAAAAATATAATTATATTTATTTCTAATGTCATCAGATATTACAAAGTTTCCTTATTTATAATCTTTTACAAGGTTTATATTTTAGTTCAAAGTTTGATTCTTAGAGATAAGTTTTGTTTATTTGGCACATATTGACTATCTCTCATATTTTATAATATTGATTATATATTTTTATTTGATAAATCTGAACTCGTCTAACCGGACATGGTGTATCATTCAAAATGCAACTTCACAAACCACTTTTAACACATTCGGTCTTTTACAGTATATTAGCTGTAAAGTGCAAAAAGTTATTTCCTACATTTTCAATATTAGAATCAGTAAACAAAAATATACTAATTTTGGCAAAAACATTATTTTAATACATATTGATATGATATCATTTTCTTCTCAGTGTTCACTCTGTTCAAGGCCCAAGAAGCACTTAGTGTAGAGTTTCACTGAATGAAGTTGTTATATGAATATAAAAGGAGAAAATAAGTGCAGATTATGAGAAGATACAGATATCAGTTGTCTCTAGAATTGAAGAGATTAAGATTGTAGTTATCAGGGAAGTATCCATGCAGGAGCCTGTCCTACAAAGTAACTATTCTTTTATCAATGGAATATGAAAAAAATAAAGAGGAAGAATCAACCTTGTGTACGTAGCATAACAGACCTTAGCTGTAAAGTTCTGAATTGTTGAAACTAAGAAATGCTGCTCATCTGAATATTTGCCATGAAAATAGCAATACGTTTTGTATCCATGGTAAAAAGAAAACTTTAAAAAAATTAAAAGATGAGAATGTTGTATCAATAAACCAAATTAATCATTAGTATAAATTGAATCACAAATTTATTTCTAAATGTTATTTTATGTGTTCAATCCTGAAATTTTTCTTGAATCTAACAAAAATGCAAAAGTTTTTGCAAATTATTGCATTTTCTGCTAACACCAAACAAACCTTTTCTAACCAACTTGCAATTAAATATTTTTCATATTTTTGTTTTTGCTTTTTTGACGTATTAACTGAATTTGCTTCCCTTTCCTAATTCACAATTTTTTTCTAAATTATCCCTTTTACTTGACCTCTTCTTTCCTTTCTACATGAACCTCACCTGCTATTCATTTACTCTTTTTTATTTCTGCCTGTATAGATTAACCACATTATAATCAATATTCATGTTTGTGTGTCTAATCAGAATAACTTGGATTGATTCCAACCAAATCTTAACTAAGAAATTCAAGCTAAAAGATTCTACTCTTAGGCTAAAAAGTGACACTGGCAGCATTTAAACTATACAGCAATTGAAACTTGTAATAAGAGGGAAAAATGTTACCTTCATCAAATCCAATTCAGATATTTCAAAGGAGGCATAGGAACAAACATATAATACACACAATACATATATGTTTGCTCTCATTTATAGCTTTCCCCAGTTAAGCTGAAATGGTTTAATCAAGTTTGCTAACAGATAATTAAATTTGTCCAAGGAAATCCTGATGATTTAATCAGAAAATTTTCAACTAGACTGCAGGTGACTATGCCCAATGTCATAAAGAAATTCAAAACTATAACGAAGATATGTAAATAAACAAAAAAATCTTAGAAAGGGACAGAAAGATCAAGAGGAGAACAATATTGGAAAATTCAAATAGAGAAACGAGTAAACAGAAAAAATAAGAATGAGATATCCAACTTGTGCCAAAATGTTATAATTCATTAGATGGAAATATTTGTAGCACTTACACACCAGGAGTGTTTAACCTGCAGTGCAAAATTAATGACTTCAAAATTAAAACTAAGATTTCTTTACAGTAATGCTTTTTTGTTTGGCTTTACACAGAGGATTGTCACCTCAGTTATTGTTTAAAAGTTACAAAAATATTCCAAAAATAATATTACTCCTGAGAAAAATATATTAATTATAAACATGTATAATATTGAAGAATATTAACCAAAGGAAGAGTTGCTTAAAAATTTGGTTTTGATTTTAAACCCACCTGATTTGAAAATATATAATAACCAAATAAAAATTTGACTTATTGTTAAACTATATAAATAAATTCAGACTGTTGGATATTGGGTAATAGTGAGTGATTTGGCACATAAGTAGAGTGGTGTAGTCAGTCCAAATGAAAAGACTAAGCTCTTGAGGGATCTAATGGAGAGGTATACATGAGTGAATAGAATCCACTCATGCAAATGTGTTGGTCAGGTCCATTATAGTAAAGTGGACTAACCCACCTGCTGCATTAGATACTCTCCTATAAATGAGGTAGACAAAAGGGGGACAAAAAGAAGGCAGCCATGTTAGAAGGTAAATTATTTGATTTCTACGGTTCCCATTTTTGTTACTTTTAACATTTCCTCAAGTTTTCTCTCTGTGCACTGAGTAACTTCCGGAGTGTTTTCAAATGGAACCATTTATTTTTCTCATAAGCTGGTGCTGTTCCAGTCTCTAAGGGCAGTGGTTTTCAAAATGGCGTGGCACACCTCATAGTTGCAGTAGAAGAGGGTAGCAGGTGAGGCGGAATGATTGAAAGACAATCAAAGATTTAGAAACAGTTTTTAAAAATTCTTATGCCAAAAATAAATATGATCTCAAAATTTAAAATATTATGGACTACTTGTAATTGCATACATGGGTCCAAGAATAACTAGTCACAAATAATTGTTGACTGATTTTATAATTGTGATATTTTTGCATTATATCAAGTATTAAGAATATAATAAGTAGGGTCCACAAATTGAATGAGAGAGTTTTTATCACAGAATATTTCATGAGATGTGCAAATGCAGCCCAAAGAAAAAAAGGTTTGGGTAACATTATCATAATAATAACTGGACTTTTATCAGTGAATGCCCTACATCCACTGATAAAGGTCAAGTCATTATTATGATGGTGCTACTTTAAATAAAATTACTCCTCTTTTTACTGATAACCATGCATTCAGTTTTCTTGTTGCTTATGGTTAGTCCTTTCCTTTTGCTTTCTTTAGCTACCTTCTGTAGGAGCTTTTGTAGTTTCCTTTCCATGTTTGCTATCAGCACTGTATCATCTATATATCTTATATTGTTTAGATTGTGGCTATCAATGACAAATCCTAGCAGGACATTTAGTTCTCTCAGAATTGCTTTGCTGTATAGTTTGAATAGATCTGGTGAGAAGACGTATCTGTGTCTTATACTCCTTTCCATCTTTGTATATCTGCTGTACTCATTTCCTGTCTGTATGCAGGCAGTTTGATGCCAGTAGAGGTCCTTGATTTTTCTAACGTTTTTCCTGAATATGTCTCGGTTGTCAATCATCTCTATCAAGTTTTTGTGGTGTACTTTTTTGAATGCCTTTGCATAGTCTATGAAACTCAGGTACATATCTTTCTGCATTTCTATTTTTGAAACTTTGGCTTTAGCTGCTCATACCAGCATCAATATTGCAACCATCATCATTTGCATTTTTATATGTTGCTTTCATTCAATTCAAAATGAATGTCTTGGATAAATTCATGCAAACTTTGTTCTGAACGTTTTTGATAAGTTAGTCCATAAAATTTACTAAGAAAAACTAGAATCTTTGAATCTTAGCAAATGTAAATTAAAAACAAGAACTGAACAATCATTGGATTAACAAAACAATGATGCAATTAAAAACATGAGTCAGTAACAATTCTAGTAACTCTCAAAAGAAATAAAATATTGTGCTTATTTTTTTTTTTTGTTTCAGTGTATAGTGCAGTATGAAAATACTTACTTCTCACATTATTATGTAAATGTATTTTTTAAATTTTTGTGTTGCTAAAGATTTTTCTCACTGATTTTATTACAGAAATATGAGTGTGTTTTAATCTTATTGATAGTTGACATTTTTATTTTAATAACTTCAGCAAGGAACATATGATGAAGTGGGTGATAAATTTATGTCAGGTGAATAGATTCCAGGAGGGCTTGACAATGCTGGCATTAAATTTGGTCAAAGAATTAATGAACAATGTTAATTAGTTTTGAGAAATGAGATGGGTTTAGGTGATTCTTAAATAAAACCTGATTAGTAACTTAGAGATAACTTATTATGACCCTATAGCCACCCACTACTGTTGCAAAATAAGGCAAAAATGATGACAAGTTATAGATTTTATCTTTGGATGAAATCATAAATTATTGTTGCGATTTAGTTATTTATTAAGACCTTTCTCACTGTTTTCCAACATGGCATTCCCAGAACTGTTTGCATGTAGTTTCAGATGGTAATGCTTCTCCAAGGAAGGACTAAAAGCAAGCTTGAAATTCAGTGTATGTCATTTGCCGAACTATAAACAACTTTTTTCCATAATAAATATCAGATTTCGTGCCAAAAAAAGTGTATTTGTGGAGAATATTACTGCACTACTTTATTCAGGAGAAATCTGCAGCTGAAGCACACTGAATTCTTGTTGAGACTTACAATGACCATTCTCTGTCGGAAACAGCATGCAAAGATTGGTTCAGATGCTTCAAAAATAATGATTTCGATTTTGATGTTGAAGATAAAGAATGCTCTGGCACATAGAAAAAATTTGATAACAAAGAATTGGAGGTATTACTTTATGACGACTCATGTTAGATGCAAGCTGAACTTAGAGAATCATTAGAAGTTGATCACACAACAATTTCAAATGTTTAAAAGCATCAGGAATGATTCAAAGGGAAGGACATTGGGTGCTGTATAAGTTGAAGCCAAGAGACATCAAACTTTCTCCTTTCACATGCAAACAGCTGTTTTAATGGCAGAAAAGGAAGAGCTTTTTGCATTATATCATGATTGTTGATGAAAAGTGGATACATTGCAATAACCCTAAGCATAGAAGATCATGGGTTAAGCCCAGCCATGCATCAACGTCAGCGGCAAAGCCAAATATCCATGGTTCAAAGTGTCTGCTCTGCATTTGGTAAGATCAACTAGGTGTAGTTTATTACGAGCTGCTCAATTCAAATGAAACCATTACAGGAGATTGCTGTCAACTACAATTAATACATCTGAGTCAAGCATTGACAAAAACTGGTCACTATACAAGCAGAAACACAACAAAGTGATTTTGTAATATGATAATGCTAGGCCACATGTTACAAAATAAGTGAAAACCTACTTGGAAACACATAATGGGAAGTATTCCCCCACCCACCATATTCACTAGACATTTTCCCATCCAATTATTACTTGTTCCAATTAATGGCACATGGACTGGCTGAGCAGCATTTTCATTCTTTATGAAGATGCTAAAAATGAGTCAACTCATAATTAGTTTCAAAAGACATTTTTAGCAACATGGAATTCAAATGCTACCAGAAAAATAGGGAAAATTAGTGGCTAGCAATGGACAATATTTTCAGCGACATGTTTCTTACTAATTTTTTGTAAATAAATCGTTATTTTTCATGAAAAATCAGCAATAACTTATTCAAGGTCTTAATACATAAAGACTTATCCATTTAATTCACTTCTTTCTTCAGGAAAAACTGGTTTTGAAAACCAATAGATTATATATGTCTTTTTTGCATAAAATTATATACTGGTGTTTTCTGAGGAAAGAAGGCTACCAGAACTTGGTAGCCATATGCTTTCCAGAAGTGAAGACACTCTTAGAGGAAGTAAAAATGAACAGACAAATTATGCAAATACATCATTAATGATAAGCCAACTCAAGGAATATATATATATATATATATATTTGCCAAGATCACAAGAGAGAATAGATACAAATTATAGCAACAGCTACAAGAATACTCTTTTATTGTTGTTACTAAAATAAACGAGGCAGTAAATATATTCTTTCAAATAGTAAACACATTCTTAATCCTTTAATGTAAATGTTTACTAATGTCAGGTTGGAAGGCATACAAAAAGGAAAAAAAACAATTATGAATGTACATGAAAAGATTCTACAAAAGGAAATTTACTTCAAACTGATCAATTCACCCCAATATTATGTGATGAAACAACAACTATTTAGGTTTTTTTTTGGCAACTTTGTTAGATTTAATCTTTCAATCCCCTTCCTTGATATAATCTTGTTATTCTGATATTTTGGAATGGGTTCCATCAGCTGATCAAACAGAGAGAAGACTGCTTGAGACTTAATCATACACGCAAGAAAATATTTCTAATAGTCAATTGGGAGATAAGATTAAAATGAATCAATTATCTGGAGTAGAATGCATACAATAAACAGTTCAGTCTCTTCATGAATTATGATAATGAGTCACTGTAGGAATTGTTAGTCTTTCTAGATAACTTTTCATGACCCACACAAAAAGATTTTACTTAAATTCTTTGAATAGGACATAATTGCATCAGGTACTGTGATATAAATGGCAAAGAATGTTTCTGTTAATTGATTCTGAGAAGCATGAAGCCAATAATTTGGACTCTGAGTTCTTGATTTTTATAAGATTTGATTTTAAATTTGCAATCATGGAAGCCATTATCCAACTCTCCAGTTACAAGTTACTTTTCTAGACCTACTAATTGTCAAAAAAAGAAAAACTCTTTCAATTACAAATAATTAAGCTTTACACCTAATGGCTGATCAGGCTGGACTGTATGTAAATAATCTTCTATTCAATAGAGTTAATGACAAAAAACTTGATTTAATATATTTTTTCTACTTTAGGTTTTGAAAATTAGGAATGATAATGGATTTTTTGTCTATCAAATTTTAAGAACTGTATGATTTCTTATTTTTTTATAATATATTTGTGTTGTGCTAGGATAAATTGCAAAGATTAATCATAGATTTTCCTCCATATTGTTTTAATCTGTAACTTTACAATATTTTATGTATTCCTATTTTTTCTTAATTTTGTAAACTGTATACAATATTTAATTGTTATTAAATTAGCACAGGATATGATTTTGGTAAATAAAAGTGTAGGTTCAGATAGCAAAGTTTCTGTCTAATCTACAGCTATCAAGAAAGAACACCAAGTTTGTTATAATGTTTGGTTTCAGCTTTATAGTTAAAATAGCTCTCTTCCTAGATGAGGAAATATTTATAGCCCTTTCTAAGGCAAATCCCACAGCACAACCTGAGAAGTTCATAATGTTTCTGAGCTGTGATTTTTATTACTTGTGGAATATAAAAAGACATTAACAGTGGCATTTATAGCATTATTTCCTCAAAACACCTACAGGCAAAATAAGAAATTAACTTTCCTTCCTTTTTATCTCTCATTCATTTAGTTATTCATTTCTCTCTCTATTTTCTTTATTTGTCCTTTCATTTTCTTCAATATTGTTCTCTTTTTCTTTAATTATTTACTTTCACTTTTTCTTTCCATTCTCATTTATTTTTATTTTATTTGTTCTCTTTTTATTTGCTTTATCTTTTCCTCCTTAACTCATTTTAATCTTTTAATTTTTCATATTCCTTCAATATTTTTCATTCAGACAATCCATCCTTTCATTAATCTCACTTCCTTTATTTTCAAAGTCAATTCATTCTTGGTTTCTTTTTTCATGAAAACTTATTCTATTTCTTCCAAATTTCTTTTACATTTTTCTTATTTAATACTCATTTCATCATTTATTATTTTTTCTTTTATGCTACTTTTCTTAGAAATTCTTTCTTTTCTTTCATCACTTTCTCATTTTTTCTTTTCTCTTCTTTGTTATTTCCATTTTATTTATACAATTCTTTTCTTTCCTCTTTAATTTCTCATTTCTTTACTGCTGCTTTTATTTTTCATTTAAAAAAATTAATTTAATAATTTTAATTTATTTAATTGATCACCTGTTCCCATATGATCACTTAAGATAAGTGATGTCAAGCCTGGTCAGTACTTAGATTGGTGCCTGCTTGGGAATACCAGTTACTGTAAGCTTGGATGTGCAGGTGGTGTGAGAGATAATGGCTTGAAATTGTTGACTGAACTGCCAAGTTTCAATTCCATTTGGTTTTGTTATATTTGCTTATGTGCATATCTTTTTGGAAAAAGTTTCAATCAACCTCTTCTCTCCCCAGCTATGGGTTAATTAGTAAGACTATCATTAAAATCATTATTATATTAAATTCTTACAATCTAAAAATCTCTTTAGGCTTAAAATAACCAACAATGGGTTGATAAATCAAATCAATAAATCTTTAGTTTCTTTCATGTCATATAAAATTTAGACATTTTCTTATTTCTTTTCTATATCATTTCTTCACTCCATTTTAAATTCATCTTCTTTCCATATTAATTTCTTTCTCTATCTTATTTTCTATTATTCTTTTAGTTTCACGTCTATTTTAATTGCTCATAGATAATTCCATAAAATTCAGCCATAAATTCCTGACAGAACAGTATCAGGATTCTACTTGTTTCCAATACAATTCCATAAGATTTTTCTTATTCATTGGAAATATTTCTTGTTAGCATCAAATAAACTCACATTTGCTGGAGTGAGTAATTTTTTTTTTTTTTTTTTTGCATTCTATTTTGTTTCTCTCTTCATGTTTGATTAAACATGGATTTAGAATGTCATGTCAAAGATAAATAATCACACAGCTGCTGACAACAACAGGTTTTGATGACAGTTGCAATGTGCTCGACATTTCTGCTGCTGATTAAAATATCTCACTTGATTAGATTAAAAAAATATCACTACCATAATGTCATACATTTTATTGATGAAATATAAGATGCAAAAAGGGAAATGAAGACGTGGTGGATGGCAATCTACTAGTGTGGAATTAGTAGACCCCTAATGAGTCAAGAGGGTTGCTGCTGTAAGACTCTATGTTTAGCAACAGGACTCTGCACCATGCCATACTAGCAAGAGAATCCAGATGTAAGGGGTGATGTGGTTGCAGAAATTTTTTACGAATGGTGATTTTTAATGAAAAAATTTTCTCTTTAGTATTTCAATATATTTTTGTGCAATTTTGGTAAATCTGTTAAAATGAAATGTTAGTATGATTTTCAGTTTTTGTGTAATTTAGACAACAATTCATACATTGCACCCTGTGTATATATATATATATATATATATATATATATATACACACACACACACACAAGTAAAGAGATCACTTTAGGGCAGTGGTTCCCAATTGGTGCAGCACATTTTACAGGTGCAGTGGAAGAGGTGAGGTAGAATGATTGAAAGCCAATCAAAGATTTAGAAACAGTTTCAGAAAATTCATATACCTTAGATGAATATGGTTTCAAAATTTAAAATATTGTCATGGATTACTTGTAATTGCACGCATGAGTACCAGTATAAATAGTTAGAAATAACTATTGATCAATTTTATCATTATGATATTTTTTATATCAAATATTAAGAATTTAGTAACTATTAATTGGGGGAGATAGTTATCAATGATATTATTCTGACTTTGAATCCACAATTATCTTCCTTTAAAATTTTTTATTTTAAAATTTACTTTTTAAAACATAAAATTTGGTGAGGCATAGGAAAATTTTATTTCCAAAGAGAAAAAAAGTTTGAGAACCACTGCTTTAGTGATTTTTACAATGATCCCCAAAGAGAACAGACACAGGAAGAAAAGACGACACAATTATCCCTCCAACCTTTGAAAAGAGGTAGAATGAGCAGACACATAAGACTCTTGTTTTATTATTATTGATATGAATGAGTGATTCAAAGTTCAGACTACTGCATAATGCTGTCACACATTAGAATTGAGGAAAGGAAAACACTAATCTGAAATGCTTGTGAAACCAACAACTAAAATAAACTACAACTTGGAAAAATCTTGTAACAAGATTCTAAAATTAGCTCATCTATATAATTTCCAATTTGCTACTTGAGTAAGAGACAATCAATATAATGGAATAAGTGTCATATTTTGAATTCAAATCACATTATATACTTTGTTTTTTATAATAAAAACATCTTTTAAATATAATATCTTATATTTTTAAAGTAAGCAGTTACATTACATTTTTGTTTTGTTTTCAATAAGATGTAAACATTTAAAGAGCACAGATAAGATTATTCAAGAGTGCCATTCCATTATTCAGTATAAAATCCACTTAAGTGGTGTAAATACCATTTTCATTTTTTAACTGCTTTCAAGAGTTGAATAAATTGCTAGGGTTTAGCTAATGAAAAAAGCCAGAATGCAAGAAACCAGAAATTCAAATTCATATCACTTTTTCACCTTTTCTGAGAAACACTAACTTAGAAACAATTCTTTTTTTCCCAACTTGCAAAATTCTTCATATGTGTGCACCAAAACAGTGACAACTATAAAATTAAACCAACTATCCCTTGTTAGTTATTTTTGTTGTTTTATGGATTTTCTTCACAAATTGATTTTCAGAATTGATTTGTTAGTGTCAGCAGCAAGGTGGAATCTCAATTTAGAAGGAAACTATAAAATTGGGTTGAAACTTTTCTCTCTCTCAATTTCCATTAAAGACAAGAATGACACTCAATTATTTGAAATTGCTTTACAATATAGGGTCGTATATTCAATGTTTTATTCAATATCCTCATTTTACTGTTACTTTTCTCCCAGCATTTTTGTTTAGTGCTTCCTCTTTATGTGCCATGTCCCCTCAGGACATAGGCAATCATAACTTTCTACAACTCCCTGTCCCTTGTAGCTCTAAATAAACTTTGTCCTTCTGCTATTTCATGATCCATTTACTAAAGCTCATCATGTATGTCATACATTGTCTTCCTCTGTCTTTCTTGCCCTCTATCTCCTCTGTGAGTATCACATTTTCCAAGCCCTCCTTCCTCATTATATGCTCTAGAAACCTCAACTGTCTCTTCCTGATCTTAAGTGTTAGTTTCCGTTTTGTTTCTATTTTTTCAAAAGATTGTTACTCACATGTTTGATCCACAGCATCCTCAGCATCCTTCTGTAGAAACACATTTCTGTTGCTTTAAGTCGTCTCTTCATCTTAGAGGAGATTGCCCAGCACTGTCAAACAAGAGAACAGATAGCAGTTTAGTATTTTCTTGTTTTCAGCAAATTTTCCTATTTCTCTGTACTCTGCTTAACATTTGTAATGCTTCCATGGCTATCCCAATATGCTTTCAGATCTTAGTGTTGTTCTTCACTCAGCTTTCTTGACTTTTTCAACAAGATGTTATCTCAAAGTCAAAAAAATATAAAGGTTTATGAAGCTTGACTATTTAACTCCAATTTGTCAGGTTTTCACAAAATGTTTACTAAATTTACCAAAATGTATTCAGAGAAAATATTTCAAAGAACAGATTTAAACTTAAAATCATAAAATATGAATAATTGCTTTGTTGGCTACATTAATGCCATTCATTTAACCTCATAATATTTTTGGTTAAGTTTACTAAAAGGCTCTTTTTACATAGCATCTGGTCCCACATTTGTGTAGTGACTTATACACAGCTAACATCTGAAAGAAATAAATAAATCAAGAGAAAAAGCCTACAAATAATGAAAAGTATAAGTATATTAAAGCCTATATCTCTACAGTAATCTCAAGT
The DNA here is from genome assembly GCA_037127315.1 of Ascarosepion bandense. Taxonomy (NCBI): domain Eukaryota; kingdom Metazoa; phylum Mollusca; class Cephalopoda; order Sepiida; family Sepiidae; genus Ascarosepion; species Ascarosepion bandense. Next base: position 3,540,629 of record JBBBDQ010000570.1, read on the forward strand.
CTTTTTCTTTTATATGCCACGTTCCTTCGGGATATAGGTGATCATAGCTGTCCACATCTTTCTGTTCCTTTGAGCTCCTAATAAGCTTGGTTTTTCTGTAATTTCTCCCAAACCCCATTCTGCCATCCATCCTCTCAGGCCTATTATGAATGCCTTGTACTGCTTTGTGTTACACTCCTTTTCTATTTTTGTATATCTGCTGATGTGTGTTGTAGTGCAGTGGATATCAGCTCGGAATGAGAAATTGGAGAGCCAAGTTCAGATTCCAGTTGGAATTGTTGCATTGGCTTACATGCAAATACCCATGGGAAAGGTATTAATCTGTCACTTTTTCCTCCAGCTATTGGTTAAATAGCAGGACAGATTGGATTCTATAGCTTTGGTTGGCAAGCAGTCTACCACAAAACATAATGGCAACCTTATGTGGGAAAATCTTCTGCCTAGTCAGTCATGTCTCAAAAGAGACATGATTGCTTAAGCATGTATCACATATGGCAATTAACTGACTGGTATCTGCTGAACTCATTTCCTGTCTGTATGCAGGTGTTTTGCTCCCAGTATAGATTCTTGATTATTCTAATGTCTTTCCTGAACATGTCAAGGTTGCTGAGTGGCTCTAACAGATCATTGTAGTATACTTCGTCAAGCACCTTTGCAAAGTCTATAAAACACAGGTACATGTCCTTCAGCATTTGAATTGGTCTTTCTGATAATATTCTAAGCATAAATATCACATTCCTTATTCCAATGTCTTTGACAAACCTGCACTGTTCTAGTCCTATCTCTATTGTTAGACCTGTGTCTGATGTACACTGTATTCATCATAATCCAGATGATGAGTTTTGTTATGTGACTGATTGTTTGGTAAGCATGCACATTCATTAGTGCCTAATTTCTTGGGCAATGCTATGAAAATAAATCAGCTTAAGTCTTTCAGTATATCACCACTGAGGTAGATTTAATTTATTATTTCTGTAATCTTGTCTATGCTGAAATCGTCTAAGGCTGCCACCATCTCTACTACAACTCTCTCTGGCCCTGCCTCTTTGTTTCTTATCAATGTGGCTTCCCTGTCTCTTCTACAAATGGCCCTGTTAGCGGGGCATCAGAATACACCAACTGCACCCCTGCAGAGGGTAAAAATCCCTCAATGGGGCCACCTGTTGGCCGTGGTTGCTGACCCATGATGCTCTGGGATGGGATCCTGGTGGTTGAGGGCCTTGGAGGTCAAGTTAAGTACCTCCACTTCCCAACACACCACTTCAGCCCTTACCGGGGCTAGACTGGTGGTCGGAGGGGCCTAATCTGACCAATTGGCTGGTCAGGTCAAGCCCTAATGTCTACTACTGGAAATAAACAACATCAACCTTACCAATCTTCCCAAACTAAACTAACCAGAACGAAAACTACGGAAGAATACCTAGAACCTGTAGACATTAAAAGGCGCTGGCTGAGGGTCAATCATCTCATTGAGGTTCAGGCCCAGACATGGCTGCAGACCCTCCACCCATGCACTGTGTCTTGGAGCAGAGCATTGGATGAGGTGACAGGTGCTCTGGACCTCTCACTGAGGTGAGTATACTGCCTGTGTAGTCCCTGGTCCATCAGAGCGATTGGGTTTCCCCCTGGCAGACCCCAATTGTGGGCTTCGAACTGGTGGGTGGGGAGCACGGGCAATGAACCTATACCAAATTGAATATTATGGCTTTCCCTAACCCCTCCAAGAGACCCCATATGGAATCAGACAGTGACTCTGAGCTGTGCCAACCTAGCTTCACCAAATTCATTGTCCTTGAGTCCACTGCAGATGCTTATCAAAGCTATCTGCCTTTGTGATAGAAAAGGTAATATTTTCCAGGATAACCCCCAAGATGGTCAAAAAAACAAAAAATGGAACACTGCTAGTAGAAGTTGACCAAAAGAAACAAGCAGATTCTCTGCTCAAAATGACTTCCTTTCACAACCTAAAAATAAAAGTGTATCCCTATCAAATGCTAAACACATCTAAAGGAGTAGCTAAGAGCTGGGAACTCCCCCCTATGCACTCCAGATGAAATCAAAACAGGACTAAAATGTCAAGGAGTCATAAATTACAAAAGAATCACCATCAAAAAAGAAGGCAACACGATTAACACAAACACACATATCTTGACCTTTAACTCCCACAAACCCCCAAAAGAGATTAAGGTCAGATACAATTTAATTAAAGTTGAGACCTACATCCCAAACCCGCTCAGGTGTTTCAAATGCCAGATGTTTGGACACCATGAGGAACAGTGTACAAGGAAACCTGTATGCAAGAAATGTGGAATGAGGGATTTGGATCACCTAGAAGATCAATGCAATTGAACCATCAAATGTGCAAATTGTGAAGGTGACCATCCGGCATACTCGAGAAACTGTTGTATATGGAAAAAAGAAAAGAAATACTCGAGGTAAAATATAACAGAGATATACCCTTTTGGGAAGCAAGGAAAATCGTTGAAGTATACTCAAATAAGATTTCATACTCCAACATCGCCCAAAGAACCCCTCCAACTACTGAAACAAAAGATAAATACAAGGATCTCCTTGAAAAACTCATACAGTTAGAGCCCAACGATTGGCCCAAATTCAACAATGAATTAAAAATTACACTTGGTAAATCCGAATCCTCCTTCACCAATGAAAACCCAAAATCAATTCTTAACAAAAACCAAAATGAAAATCAAAAACCCACACACAACAAAGACAAAAACCTCTTACCTAAATCAAACAAGCCAAACAATGAAAAACCCTCTTTACCCAATAAGAAAACAGAAATTATCCCAAACAGAAACTCTCCAAAAAACTGAACCAAAATTAACCCCTCATTTGGACAAACCAAAAAAATCCCCAGAAAAAAAGAACCAGCAAACAAGACATAGACCAACATCGAAATCAAGAACCCAAACAAGCTTGAGCCCAAGACGAAACAGATTCGAAAATTTAGAAGCAATGGATATTGAGGAACAAAATCCTCAAACACACCAAAATCTCAAACAAAAACCCTAACAAAACTGAAACCCACATATGATGAATAAAATTATTCAGTGGAATATTCGAGGTGTAAAAGCAAATTTCAATGAACTCCTAATAATTCTCAAAGACTTTTCCCCAGCAGTTGTTTGTTTGCAGGAAACATTCCTTAAAAAAACCCATATACCTAATGTAAAACATTATACCTCATACAACCATATAAACAAAAGTCCTAACAAAGCCTCTGGAGGCACATCCATAATCATAAACAATAAGATACCACAAAATCAAATCAAATTAAAAACCAATTTACAAGCAGTGGCGGTGTCAGCAACCCTACACAAAACAATCACTATATGCTCCATATATATTCCCCCCTGTTACAATATCACCGAACCAGAACTAGACAACATAATCCAACAACTCCAAAGACCATTTATTCTAATGGGAGACTTCAACTGTCACAATGAAATTTTGGGAAGCTGTGAAACCAGCCCCAAAGGCTAAATCATTGAAAATGTAATCAATCAAAACAGCCTATGCCTATATAATAAGAAATCAAACACATATCTTCACCTAGCATCAGGCTCATACTCTACTATTGACCTAACTATAAGCGACCCCACTGTCTTCCTGGACTACGACTGGAGGATCCTGGGGGATACCTGTGGAAGTGATCACTTCCCTATCATTCTGGAAAACTCGAACCCTCAACTCATGAAGAAAAAAACTATGCTGGAATATTCAAAAAGTTAACTGGGAAAAATTTCAAAAACTATGCTATTTAAAACTAATTCCAGAATCCAATACCAGCAACGAAGATCACCTCCTCTACTTCACCAAAACTCTTTTATCTATAGCTAAAGAATGCATACCTAAATCTTCCACTTCAATGAAATTTAACAAGCCATGGTTTAATGACCAATGCAAAGAGAACACGACATGCAGTCTTAAGAAAATTCAACTCCTCCCCTACCAAAGAAAACCTATACTCTTTCAAAAATTGTAGAGCCAAAGCCAGGCAAATTATCAAAGAATAAAAAAAAACAACTTGGAAAAATTATATCTCAAAACTGAACACCAACACCAAAACCAAAACAATATGGGACATGATCAGAAGGATATCAGGAAAATGTGATAGTACCCCAATAAAACACCTCACCTTGAACAATGTAAAGCTTATGAACAAAAAAGACATCGTGAACTATATAGCAGAAACTTTTTCACAAAACTCATCCCCACAAAATCTCGATAGAACATTCCAAAACATTAAACAATGTGAAGAAACAAAAAACATCAACTTTCAATCTGAAAATACCGAAAGTTATAACCTACCTCTCTCAATTTCAGAACTCTAAACTGCACTAGCCAGAGCCCATAACACAACTCCTGGTCCAGACAAAATTCATTATGAATTTCTAAAGCAGCTACCTAAAAACACTCTTATTTATTTACTAAATATATACAACTACCTATGGACCACTGGTAACATTCCCACACTCTGGAAACAGGCCACCATTATTCCCATTCCAGAACCCATGAAAAACATATCAGATCCCCCAAACCAACAAAATACCACAACATACCAAAAAAATTTCCAACCTATTGCTCTAACCAGCTGTCTTAGCAAAATACTGGAACGAATGATCAACAACAGACTGACATGGTATTTGGAAACTAACAACTTAATAACCAATCTCCAAACAGGTTTTAGGAAGGGAAGAGGGACAATCAACCACCTTGTCCGACTTGAAACCTTTATACGTGAAGCCTTCATCCAAAAAGAACACCTCACAGTGGTCTTCTTCGACTTTGAAAAGGCCTATGACACCACATGGAAATACGGAATAATGAGAGATTTGAAAGCACTTGGCCTAATAGGAAGAATGCCTTTATATATAGACAACTTTCTAAAAGACAGAAATTTTAAAGTACTTTTGGACGATATCTTATCAGACTCAAAAGAACAAAAAATGGGGGTTCCACAAGGATGTGTACTCTCCGTTAACCCTATTCAACATAAAAATCAACAACATTGTAAAATGTCTAAACCCTGGTATAGATGGTTCACTATACGTGGACGATTTTCTGATCTGTTACAGATTTAAACACATTTGCACAATAGAGCGCCAACTACAACTATGCTTAAATAAAATAAGCAAGTGGACCATGGAAAATGGCTTCAAATTATCCAAAGAGAAAACTAAATGCCTACACTTCTGCCAAATCCACAAAATGCATAACGACCCTGTCTTAAAACTCAATGATACTGAAATCCCAGCCGTCAAACAACATTTGGCATTATTTTTGACCATAAACTATCTTTTATCCCACATATCAAATACTTGAGAGCCAAATGCAATAAAACCATTCAACTTCTAAGAGTAAGTACCTCACACCAAATGGGGTGCAGATAAAAAAACACTTGCTAAATTATACCAAACCTTAATCCGTTCCAAACTTGATTACGCATGCTTCGTATATGGATCAGCCAGAAAATCCTACCTTAAAAAACTGGAGACCATCCATCATCAAGGTCTGAGACTTGTGTCAGGTGCTTTCACCACTTCCCCGGTGGAAAGCCTATATACTGAGACAAATGAACCTCCACTAAAACTAAGAAGACAAAAACTCGGAATGCAATACTACATAAAACTAGCCTCTAATCCATCAAATCCTACCCACAAAATAGTTTTTCAACCATAACTTAAACCCCTCTTCCATCAAAAAGAAAAAATCATTAAACCATTCAGTCTCCACATGGAGGAACTTATTACTGAAACACACATAGATATAAATCACATACACAAGCTCATCATTCCAGAAACACCCCCACGGTTGCTGGAACAACCTACAATTCTGATGGACCTAACCAGATACTCTAAAGCAAAAACAAATCCAGCCACCTTTCAAGAAGAAACTCTCTCTATTATAGATAACTTCCCCGATTACATCTGCATATATACCGATGGATCTAAAAAGGAAGACAGAGTAGGATGCGCTGACATCCTCAATAACATGGAATTACTAGAACGAATTCCAAATAAAGCCTCGATTTATAGTGCTGAAATTCTAGCCATCAACTTAGCCCTTGACATTATTTCAACAAATCAACTCAAGAAGTTTATCATCTTCTCAGATTCTAAATCTACTCTTCTCTAAGAAACAAAGAATCAACCAACCCACTTTATCATCAAAGTTCTATATAGATTTAACCAGCTCTCCAAAAACAAAATCATTAAACTCTGCTGGATATCATGTCATATTGGCATCCATGGCAATGAGAGGGCTGATTCAGCAGCAAAAAAATCATTACATCAAAATATATCTGATGTCAAGATCCCCTACTCTGACTTCAAACCAACAATCCACAAATTTATTAGAACTAAATGGTAAGAAACATGGAATAATAGCCCAAACAATAAACTCCAAAATATCCAACCTACTGTCGGCGAATAGTATCCAGGCTACTGTAAGATAAGAAAGGAGGAAGTTACACTAACTAGACTAAGAATAGGACATACCCAGATTACCTATTCATACCTACTGAAAAACAAAGAACCCCCCGATATGCACTGCACGCCAGGAACCCTTCACAGTGAAACACTTTTTGATAAGCTGCTATGACTTCAACTCCATTTGATCAAAATATTACAGATCAAACAATTTAAAAGGTCTGTTTAACAATGTCGACCCAAGCAAAATATTCCAATTTCTAAAAGAAATTAGACTATATACGAAAATCTAAATCCCTTCCATACAAAAAAAAAACCCAAAACACTAACTATTCACCACTGCTCATTACCCTCTTTAAAAAAAAAAATCTTTTTCCTTAAAAGAAAGGTCGAAAACAACCAAATTTGAAAGCTTGAAGACAAACAACTCTGAAAGCAAAAACACCTTTTGGCCTTAAATGACCCTTTGGAGGTTGATAGGCGGTTAAACACAATCAATCAATCTTCTACAAATATTTTCATGGCTTCTGCTCTGATGAACTTAGCTCACTAGTGCCCCCTATATATGAGTTTACTCAAGCCACAAGATTAGCAACTAGGCCCCAACCTTTTACTGTGAAACCAATAAAATGTAAATGCAAATTCTACTCTAGAAGCTTCTTCTCTCACACTTCCTGTCTGTGAAATTCCTTTCCATCTACTTACTACCCCGACAACTACAATCTCCAAGAATTTAAATGTAAAGTCAATAGTCATCTCCTATCTCACTAACATGCATTCTCTTTCTCATGTTCTTTTCTCCATTCACTCCACTCTCATCAGTATCCTCATCCTTCTCTTACCCACTTCCTGACACACCCTATAACCTTTAACTCTTTCTCATAACTTTCTTCCTATCTAACTCCCTGCACACCAGTGGCAGTAAACTGCATTGCTTGGAGTGATATGATTATAAAGAAAAACAAAAAAAAATTGGCCAGGCAGATTTCACTTTGCTTTTTTAATATTTTTGGTTTGTCAGTGCATCCTGTTAATGAGTGTGTCTTTTCTCCTGCTTATTCTCTTAAATTTTAGGCATATTTCTATTATTTGTGATATTTAATCTCTCTATTTCTGAACATTTTTCATTGAGCCATTCTTCTTTAGTCTGTATGCATTTGTTCCTTATTTCTTCATGTAGTTTTCTGTATTCTGTTCCATGTCTTGGAATTGTTTTCTATCTTCTTTGTATTCTGTCAAGAATCTTATTTGTGATCCATTTGTATTTCTTTCTATATCCATTTTCCTTTGGGATGATGTTGTCTACTGATTACAATAATGCTTCTCTTAGTGAGTCCCAGTTCATGTTTTCATTTCCATTTTGTCTCTCATATCTTCTTTCCACACTGTATATTTTTCTTCCAGATTCAGGTCATTCAGGAGTCAATTGTATTGAAATTTGGGGGCTGCATAAGGCTTCTTCAGTTTTTTGTAGTTTCATCCTTAGTTTACATATAACAGGGAGGTGGTTGTTTTTGCAGTCAGCATTTGGATAGATTTTGAAGTAGACAATGGCATTCCTGAATCTGTTCTTGATAGTTATGTAGTCCATTTTTGGTTTTTAGCTTTTCCTCTTGGGCTTCTTCATGTCCATAATCATTTTGGATGTTCTTGGAACCAGTTGTTGCCTATTACATGCTCATTCGGCATGCACTATTGGACCCATTTTTCACTGCATTCATTGTGGATTCCTTTATCTTTAAAAAAGACAAAAGAAAAATACCCAATCCTTGTAAATGTGTTTTCATATTCCTAGCGAGTCTTCTTCAAAAATTAAATGCTGAGACCCTGTGAATCCATTAATGATCTCTGTTGATGATGTGCTTTCAGTTAGAGGAGAGATGGAAGTCTACAAGACTCTCTCCATTCTGATTTAATCTTTGATTCTGTTGTCAGAAACAATGACAATAAAGTTGGTAATATAAATGCCACATCCAGAATTTAGTCAGGAGTTAATTTTATATTGTTTTTCTCAAAAGCAGAGCATTACAGAATTTAAAAGTCAAAATAACCAAGTTGATCGAAACAGAACTGGAAGCACAGGAATATTTTTTTCGTAAATAAAGATAATAAATTTGTACATTGACAAACATCTATTTGAATCATAAAAAATTTTCTTTGCCAAATATGAATCTGTAATCTGTTGTTAAGATTGAAAAAACACATTCATGAATTTTCAGAGAGTTCATTTGTTATTCTTATGACAATGAATTTGTGTTTAGCATTTTGATTGGTTGATAAAATTTGCTGATACTAGATTTATTCTTCACTGAGGTTAGTAAAATTTGTGCATATATCTTTGCTGAAGTAAATGCACATTTTGATTTACATGAATACTTTAATATATATTCATTTGTATGGAATTTTAAATGAATTCACAAAATGCATACATGAAAAACAATCCACATCAGGTAAACATTTTTTATATCAATCTAAAATCCAAATTTAATTCATAGAAGAGCTTCTCAAATACAAAAGTAAATGTTCTTTAATATAAAATATAGCAATAAATAATATCTATTATTAAAATATTCATTAAAATATATGCCCAAAATTAGAAAGTATATTTTCTGTTGACTCTATAAAAATTTTATTTTACATTTGTACATAATCATCAATATCTTAAGGGTTGGCCTTTTTTCTTCATACTATGCTCCTTTCTTCAGCAAATTAGTGGAGGTATCTAATTTAATTTGATGAACTTCATTGCATATAGAGGTGTTGTTATAATACCAAAATATTAACCCTTTTGCCATTATATTATTTCAATTTCTCCTGTCAAGACAATTATTTTGAGAAAAGGACTTTTATTATCCAGTGAGAATTGAAAAGTGCAACATATTGGGTGCTGGCAATCTGCTCACTTATTGCATCATAAACAAAAATGTCTCAGCATTTGTGACTTTGCTCAGATATATCCGGTGGTAAAGGATATTTTGGAAAGCATGTGTGAAAAGTATGTTCCACCTTACATCAGATTAAGGAATAACACTTACATACCATGATTTCTTATTTTATATGTTGTGTTCCTCCAGGGCATGGACAGTAATAGCACTCCACAACTTCCTATCTTTTGTTGCTTTAAACACTGCTTGTTTCTTTATTATACATCCCAGTTCATATTTTGACATCCATTTATACAAGGCCATTAGGTAAGTTACTCACTGTTTCTTTCTGTCCACCTTGCCTTCAATATGTTCTGTGAGCATTAACTTCTCCAACCGTTTTTTTTCCATATCTCTCAGAAATTTCAATTCTCTTTCTGATCCTAAGCAAAAGAACCCTTTTGTTCCTATTTTCCCCTCAAACTTCCTTGTTGCTCCCATTTTTTGTCTATGGTATTCCCAGCATCCTTCCTTAGAATTGCTTCTCTGCTGCGTCGAGTTTTCTGTACATTTATGAAGAAATTGCCCTGCATTTTCTGCCATATGGGATGATAGATATTAAGATATGAAGTAAAATATCATTTTTTAGAGCTCAACTATTAAAGCTTTTGTTTTCCATTTGTTTAAAATTTTCTCAATCAAGCCAAAGCTATTAGCAATGAAGTTTGAGTGAAGAGCCATCAGCAAAATGTTTAAATGACATTTTCAAATTTGTTTTCTTGCATAGCTGTAGTAATATTTTGGAGCAAGATTAATTGATGAATTGAATAATTGTCATCTTTAAGAAACTTTTCAAATCTTTGTGCTATTCTCCATATTTCTTGCTAAATGCTTCATTGCCTGTCAAAAATTGGTAATAATGTTGCTCCCAATGTTATCAAATTGTTTTAATTGCTTAAACTAAAACTGTTACTGCTCTTGTATTCTCTTTTTGTGAACCATACAAACAAACGTTTAAGTTGCTAAATAAAACATTCAGTATTTTCTGATTTTTGTTCTTTTGCATAATTTATATGCTACCAATTCATAAAATCTTTGTATACAAGTGTAAATTTATATACATACATGTATAATATATAAGCCACTTTAGTAAAATTAAAAACATTAGTGACTACTTTCACTCTTCCTAGATAACAATGAAAAGGTACTGTTCAGGGAATAGATTGCTAGTACCCATGTGAGTTATACTTTTCAAATCTTATCTGAGAGTAAAAACCAGAATCTTGTATGGGTCTGTGTGTTAATAGAGCTGACTGTTATTTGTTTTTCTTAAGTAGTACAAGCAATACCTTATACTATTGATTGATGACAGATTAAACAACTTGAGTAAGGAACAACAACAACAAAAAAGAAAAAAAATCAATAAATTTAGTTTGTATTTCCAACCAGACAAAATACTCTAAATTCGTAATGACAAGCTATAAATTTGCATATGTGATTTTTATTTTGGCAGCAACTTTTTTGACCAACTTTTACTTTTCTTTCCCCAAAATAGTTTGACTCTTGGTTTCTTTGTATTTGATTCTGTCAAATAGCCAACACTTGGCTTCATCCACAAAGAGTATAACAAAAACATTTCATATGCATTCTGGGGTTTTCTTCATTATAAAATAAGTTGCTTTGTATGTTTTTTTTAATTTTGTTTTATTTCACTAACATGAACTCATTCTATAATTTTTTAGCAGCATTCTTAGTAATTAACAAAGATAACTACATCGTTTATTTTACTATAAATAGTTTTTATTTATATAATATTTTCATCTGTACTCTCCAAAAGATATTAAATATACAATGTGTCCGAGGACATAGGTTCATCAATATGTCAATAAAAAAAGCATTTATCTGACATAATCTTATTCCTTTTCAGTGCCCTTAATTTCAGTGCCCTTAAGTACACTTCTACAGATCATATCATCAAATATTTCAGAACAAAATTCATTTAATAATAGGCTATCCTGGGTCTGACAGTAAACTACATCCACCAGCAAGGCCTCTGATCAGGAGGCTTTGAGGATCATGGAACCACATCTTAATTGCTTTTGTTACCTGGGGTAGTAGCACTTGTTAGGCTCTCAGCTATGGGCAAATACTTATCCCCCAAACTGGGGTCTAAACACTGTGAAAATATAAAAATAGATTTTTATATTAAAAATACCAGCAATACATTTGATTCTTGACAAAAGAAAAAAAAACATTTACAAAAAATATGTCAATGAAACCTGATGAAAGCTGATTTCTTACAAAGAATAGATATTCTATTTGTATGAAGCTGTCCTAAGAATCTTGTCAGCATTAAATAACCCATTGAAATTAATATGCCATAAAACAAAATAAACTAAATCAGTTAATAACTGTTAGGCCACAGACTTATTGATCCACTCTCATATATCTAATGTTGTCTCATATCTATGGGATTTAATTCATATTATTTCTATTCCTTTACCATTTTTTATCAGACTTACTGCTTGAAAACATTTTTTCACACACTTTAGGCTTCATTTAACTTTAGTACTAAATAGTATAATAATGTCTTAACACAGTAGAAAAGCATTGAAACCTCTGCTAGGATTAAGATCTTTACTATTCTTAGTGTGTGAAAACATATACTTTAAACAACTGAAATCTTTTATTAAATAAAAGAATTATCATATGCAATGAACTGACAAAAATTATTTCAGCACTTGAAATAAGACCAAATTATTAAAAAAAATTGGTTGATACAAAGAAAGTTACATATTGAAATAAAATTATATTTTTTCTATCATTTCACCCCAGGCAAAGTAAGAAAGCCTTTAAGATACAAGTGGTTACTGAGTGTGAAAGAATCTAAGAAAAAGTAAAACATTAAGTAAAGACAACAATAAAAGAACAAGAATTAAGATGACAGAATATGACAATTGACAGGGCATTTAAATTTTTGAAGATCGAAGGAATAATTCTACAATGTGTGTGAGAATAAACTGTTAACATAAAACTTATGGATACATCTATCAATTTCAACTGTAAAATGATGAGGCCTAGCTTCCAATCTAGTCAGTTGTGTCATACGTGATACATGCTTTGGGCGATCATGTCTCAAAAGAGATATAACTGACTGGACAGAAGATTATCCCACAGTAGGTTGCCATTACTTTCTACAGTAGACTGGTTGCCAGCCAAGGCTATAGAAACCAATCTGCCCCTGTTATTTAACCCATAACTGGAGGGAAGAGATGGATTAATACCTCTTCCAAGGGTATTTGCACGTAAGTGAATGCAACAAATCCAACTGGAATTCAAACTCAGCTCTCCAGTTTCTCGTTCCAAGCTGATATCCACTGCACCACAATGCACACCCAATCTAGTCAGTCAGTTAAGTGCCATACGTGATACACGCTTGGGCGATCATGTCTCTTTTTGAGACATGACTGACTGGGCAGAAGATTATCCCGCAGTAGGTTGCCATTACTTTCTGCGGTAGACTGGTTGCCAACCAAGGCTATAGAACCCAATCTGTCCTGCTATTTAACTCATAACTGGAAGGAAGAGATGGATTAATACCTTTCCCAAGGGTATTTGCACGTAAATGAATACAATGGATTCAACTGGAATTCGAACTCGGCTCCCCGGCTTCTCGTTCCGAGCCGATATCCACTGTACCACAACGCATATCCAATCTAGTACTATGCTTAAATTCATAAAATTGAGGTACAAAGAGGAAATTTCACCATTACTGTGAAAATATTTAAAGAAAAGGCACAAGGAAGCTATGTCACAGCAGTGAGAAAGTGACTAAAGCAAAGATGCCATATCTCGACTGATAACATTGCAAATTCTTCTTTGTATTTTATCAAGAATCTCTAAATATATAGCGGAAGTACCTCACTAGATGTGATAGTAATATTAAAATCACAGACAACTGGTAGACTTATAAATATGTAAGGTAGTTTCTTGCAAGAAAAATTGTCTAGCATGACACTGAAACAATTTTCTGAGCAGCACACCAAGCAATTAATTCAGTGTAAAATATTTTGATTAGATTGATACTACTGAGCCTTCCTTTCTCTTTTCTCAAAGAAAGTTGTTAAAATAGTAGAATTAAATTAATTAATTTTTCTTGAAACTTCTATAAATTACAATTTGATTTCAAATATCTGCTTTTGTTTAATTAATAATTTGGTCTCAATGATGATGATGATGAAATTCATTCATTGACAAAGAGAAATACAGAAACCAATTCATTCTTCAAATAATGAAGAATAATTCACATAATTATTCGCTATATCGAAATATAAGCAAATAATATTTGATATTTAAACAATATAACTGTCTCTCTTATTGTAAATGTGTTATTTATGACAACACTGCTACCATATTAAGAGTTATGATGGTCAGTGTGATGATGTTTTATTGCTTTGTCTTTTGCTAGATGAAGATACCATTGCCATTTCCTTAACTTCCTTAGCACCACACAGGAGACAGTTTAAATTATGGGAGATATTTCTGCTACACCCAGAAGCTAATGTCTTACCATTATGTGGGAGGTATTTCTGCTGTACTCAGTATAATTTTCAAAAAGTACTATTTCAATATTTTGAAATAGATTTTCTCAATAGCATTTGTTCACCCATTGGAGATTTTAAGAAATTAATTTTAATTTCTTGTAGCTTATCTAATTCTGCGATATTTTGCCTTAGGGTGGTAACCTAGAAGTGGATAAAATTGTAACAAACTGGGAAAAGAAAAACCGTCAAGCAAAAATTTGAAGAGATAAGAAATTGATTAACAGAAGCTTTTCAAGATTATAGATTGCATTGCTTTGTTAGAAAGAATGTTAGTTGTCCTCAGAGGGTTGTTAGTATATATCAGTTATTTACTGTTTCTCTCATCAGCTTATAACTGAAACCTACTAAAGCATATTTTCTCTTCAGTCTTTTAGAATCAGAACATTAATTAAATCTAAAAAAAGGCAGGTCTTAATTTTGATTTCAACTCTAAATTTCAACATTTTAATCTCTTCTTACAAGTGTTTATGTGAGGGTTTATGTATATGAAAAGGTTAAATAAAACATTGTATTTTTATCAAAATTGAATAAAATATGATGTTAAATCTTTAAAAGAACATCTTACATATGATTGCAGAGCTTATAAGCAAGTATAAAAATTACCATTGTGCCAGCTTTTACCATTAGAGAGTTGTTTTATCAAAAATTCAAACAATTCCACCCACGAGTGGTAAATTCTTATACTAAAAGTTATAATGAATGTAACATACATAGAGAGAATTCATTAATCAAGTTTCTATAGATAAAAACATAAGTTTTGGCAATGTAGATAAATATGGAAATCCTAAGTAAATCTCCTCCAATTTGTATGTTAATCAAATATTGATAACCCACAAATATTTTTAGAAACCTTTAATCTTTGATGTGATAATATAATCAATTGTGAATAATCAGTTTAGAAAACTCATTTGACAGTTATTACAAAGATCTGATGAAATAATTTCTATTTTAAAGAGAGCACAAAGTAATTTAGATACGTGAATTATACAGAAAAAGAAATAATCATATATCCCATTCCAAAAAGTGGTTTATCCATTCAAGAACTTCATAAAAGAAACTATACTTTTATGTAATACACTTTGTTAGAAATTACCTTTCCACAAATGGTTTTCTCAGATTGGTTATTCACATCTCCATGAGTATGCATCTCACAGTATTTATCTTTAGAGAAAATATTCACATCATGAGTATCTTTGCCCAACTCTCATAAATGATCTTAATATTCACAAATCAATGACTGATTCTGTTTAGAATAAAATCTGTCAATGTTGTAAACTGGCAATAAGCCAAAATAGTTTAATTTTAATTATTATTTAAATTAAAACATTTTTTAATCACTGATTTATTATACACACACACACACACACACACACATATATATATATATATATATATATATATATATATATATATATATAAATTTGTTTTTATTTAAAATTAATTCAATTTACATTACTACACAAAAATTTCTGTTTCGAGATTTTACCTTGTCATCAGGTCATGTTGACTTATTGTTGTGAAAATGATTTACATTTGAATGTATAAAATAAGCTTGTTATTTAAAGAGTTGATATGGATGAGGAAAGACAGAAAAATTTGTATATGTTTAATTCAACTATTTGGAATAAAGCTCAACTTTTAAATTTGAAAATATAGATTATATGTTTGGGGAATACAGGTTTTCTTCTTTCAATCTTAACTGGAAAATGTCAGTCAATTGAGCCACCATCTAGACTGCTCTCTTCTGGTGTGATGTATCCATTTTTGTTACAAAATTGTCTTAGCTTTCTCTATATCCAGGCATTTTTGAAACCTAAATGAAAGAAAACATTTTACATTTTTGATTTTACTTAAAGGGACATTTCAATATGATTATACTATTTATACTTTGTGTCAGAGTGCTTTTTTTTTTTTTTCAAATTTTTTCTTAAATTTCAAAAGTTTTAATATCTATTTAATTAATATTATAATACAAAAAAATTATTGGGTATATGTCAGTTAATGGATATTCTTTTATGAAGAATTTTTAACCATATTCTTAAGTGAACATTTTACACTCTTTACATATGACACTTATTTCATTACATTTATTTAATAGATTCTTATTCTTAATAAATTTAATAATATATAGTTTTTCATATAGATACATGGCATGGGTCATTTAAAAACATATTCTAGTAATGTTCCATTTCTGTACTTATTATTAAATGAAGAAGTGTGTTGATAAAATGTTTTTGCTTTTTTTTTTTGTTTTTTCATTGAATTCTTAGTACTAACAACATAAATCTTTATATTACTAGAGTTTTCTGTTGAAGAAATAGTACATTCATAAACTATGAATTCTGTAAAGTACCTGTTTTCCAAAGAACACTCTATAGGGTTTCTACAATTACATTTATTATTTTCTAAATTATTGATTTCAGTTTTTGGATAATTTTTATTTTCAGTTAGATTTAAATTTTTATTTAAAATATTATTATGACTTTTTTTATAATTTTTTCCAGATTATTAATACAACTATAATTTAATTTTAGGGTATTTTTATTGAAAACCTTTCTTAATGGATTATTATTTGGAAAATGTTTCTTAATCAAAGCGAGGAATTTTATGCTTAATTTACTGCTAACCATTTGGTTGAAAGGGGTGTACATGAAATAATCTTTCTGTTTCTATTTTTTTGGAGGAGGTAGATCTTCTCTTTTACATATTTAATATTTGGGCTTTTATATCCATTAATTTTCAAGGCAGTATTATAAAAATTACTGTGCTTATTAAACACTCCTTCACTTGTGAAATTTCTACTAATTCTATGGATGAGGATACATGCTTAATAATGGATGGAAGATGGTTAGATTTTGGATGGATATATAAAGGATTTGTATTTGGTTTTTATATGATTGGTATATATTATTTTTTAAATCTAAAGTCACATCAACGAAATCTACTTTTATTATATTTGTATTAATAATCACATTTAAATTAAGATTTTTAAATTCTCTATATATTTTATCTATTTTAAAATTTGTGGATCTCCTCATTACCATAAAGCCATGATCCCTGTATAATCCAATATCTTCTGTATTTATATCATTATGGGCTGTAAGATTATAGCACAAATAAGCCAACCAAATTTGAAGGCTTGGCAGAGTCTAAAGGTCCCATTGTTATATCAAGATTTTCCTTGGAATTATTTTTGATCAGTGTTTTTTATTATGAATGAGAACAGATATTTTTTGCATTCATTATGATGTTACTCTCCTCCTCTGATAGATCTGAATAAATAGTGGCAAATTCTACTGCAGTAACAAATATATATATTTCTGTTCAGACTAGTATGTGTAGCTTGGTTATTATATTCATGTTTCAACTATTGTGCCCATCAACTTTCTTCATTTGTCTATTGTACTTGGTAACCTTTTTGAATTTTAAACTGAACCCTTTCTTCAACCCACTGGGATTGATTGATGTTTCTCATGTTTAGGGGAGATAACTCATATGAATTAATACTCATCAGTCTTGTTCACCTTTGTGTCACTTGATCATTTCTTTCACTGAAACAGTCTATGACTTTTCAGCACTACCAGAACCAGGGATTTAGCTCACAACTGCCAGAGAACCATGCTTAAGGGATTTTTCATATCAGTTAATACTCAACAGTCTTAGTCATTTTGTGTCACTTGTCTGTTTCTTCTACTGAACAAAAGTATATGATTTTTTAGCACTACCAAACCAAGGAATTGACCCCACAACTACCAGGGGAAAAAATATGTATTAAGTAATGCTTTATTTAGTTCTTAATCCAGTTTCTGTATCCAATATTGTTTAATATGCATTATTGACACAAGAGTTGAAGAAAATCAATGACTGACTTTTTACTGGTTTCCCTAATACAATCTAGCTAAAAATATGGTATAGATAAGAAAAAAAATTAAAACAACTTCTTTGAACAGCTGTTATTACACAATTAAAATATTTTTTAAACTCTGAAAATTTGGTGGTTATTTATGATTTTTAATTATAACAATGGACAGAGATTTACATTTTACATAAATAATTAAATAACAGTAGAAATAAGAGATGATGCTAGTACTTATTAATAGCACCATTAGTACATACAATTAGTACATTAATACATTCAAATCAGTATTAGTTTCAACCGGTGCAGTTGACATAGATTAGGGAATGAAGTGAAGTTCAAATGTTTCTTACAACCATTTAAATTATCTTTCTTGCAAACGCATTTGAGAAAATCAGATCATTTCTTTTCTGAACTTTCTTCAATGACAAGGCATCTTAATCCTGATACTGGCATGGTAGAATGGTCAACAGAGAGAAATAAATAAAATGACATCTATATAAGATTACTTTTCTTTAACTATCTAAACACATGTTTCTGTCTCTCCCCAAATGAGGAATTTACACCACACTTGAACATGCCCAATACATGCTAAATACTTAAGTAATTGTTTATATTTACTGAATATTTCTCTAATCTAAAAACTATATTAGTTTTAAAGTTTAGATTGTTGTGGATGTGTGTAATTGGATTCTAGTCGGGTATGATAAGTTGCAATTTAGGCTGTGTGTGTGTGTTCTTCCAATCAGTCATCCACAAACAATAAATTTATATTTAAATTCTCAAATAAACAACATTGACAAATAAATTCAAAGACTTGTTGAGTTAATCGAAAGTAATAATTTATATTAACAATTAACAACAAGGAAATTTATACGAAGCAAACTGAGATAATAGAGAACAGTGATAGGTTTAGGAAATATTTCTCAACAATTCAAAGTTTAAAGTGAACTGTATTTGATGAGTGATCAAATACGTAGTTAAAACAGTCTTTCAAGTAACTTCACAATTCAGAGTGTTTAGAAAGGTAAACTGTATCAGATGTAAGATTGAGATACGTAGTTAAATTAGTCTTTCAGGTTGCATCACAAATTTAAACAGTTCAGAATTTTGAATTTGCAGAGTGATAAAAATGCAAAGAACAGTTACATACCTTTTGTATATAATAATAGAGAAAAATGAAATGGATATCATGTTAATATGTAGACATGTTCAGTGTTCATTTGATTCATTAGAAATGTAACTTGTAATTATATGAAAGATCTGAACATAAATCTTTTTAGTGTGAATATCGGAATTTTCTTGAATAGTTCGTGTTAGAAATAGAACAGAAATGTGTTCAGTAAAAGTTCATGAATTCAGGAAAAATAAGTCTTTTGCTGAAATAGAAAAGTAAGTATAGTGTGGAAGGTATGAGATGTGATGTATGCAACAAGTAAGTTTTGTAAGTGAAGTGAGTGATTGAGTGATTCAAGAATCCGAGCCTGGTTGAAAAAGTTATAGTGTGAGAGAGAGGTTTGAAAAGCGCATGAAAGAATTAAAGGCTCAAGTGACATGGATTCTGGTGGCAGAAGGAATCACTAAAGAAAGGGGCCAAAATGTGCTCCTTATATACTTGTCAAAAAGGGTCGGTCAGCTCAGATTTGAGCGTCTCTTTTTGTGCACCAAAACTGTGCCTTAGCCAATGAGATGGCTTGTGTAGCAATTGTAAGCTCTGGTTGGCTAATTCACAATATTGGAAGGATCCATAACACTGAATTGGAAATAGGGGGTGGATAGGTTATTCTATCCCAACAAGATAATTTTAATTGCATGCTCTGCCTCAAAAAAGAGAGAGATAAAAGAAATTGTTTGACATAAAAATATTTACATTCACAGAAGGAGACTTTTGCTACATTTCCTAAATAAATTTTTTCAGTTTGATAAAATAACTCTCACACTGAGCTCATCAAACAATATCAAAGGGTTATTAAATAGATTGATCAGGCTGACTCTTTTTGTAGAAAAAAAAATAACATCTAAATTGTTTTTCAGGTGTGTCCTCCTATTTTTCCAGCTCTATTTAAACAAATAAAAGAAAATGTTAATGCTAATTTGTACAAATGTGCTTGCATCAATTAATATAAATATGCATGTAAATAGATTAGACTGAAAAATAGAATTAGACATTGTTATAAAAGCACACAAGCAGCAAGGATGTTTTTGAGTTGAAATGTCTTAAATTTCTTTTTTTTACAAATCCTAACAAAGGTATTTTTTTTCTTTTCAAATATAAATATTTTCCAAGATTATGACCATGTTAGCTTTTATGATTTGGCCTCAAAAATATTTTTATCAATTATAACGCATGTGATAGCTATTTTTTCTGTGATTTGGTCTTCTTGGGTGTTTTTATCTATTCAAATCCATGACAGCCATGATTGGATAAAGTAGACAAAAATAACTGACCAATGACACAAAAGCATTGTCCAGTTTCTTTTTCTTGATGGCTATGCACACAACCTTTGTTATTATGAACAATTACATATAAATATGAAGGTAAACAAACTTATGAGATGTCTAAGAATGAATACATTATGTTTGAACACAAATAATAATTGTAGATGATATAAGCTTTTGATGTTATCAAAATTAAAAAATAAACTGTGTTTTTTATGCAATTTAAAAAAATTTGCAAAGTTCAAGTTCTCAAAATATCAAGGAATGGAAAATGTGAATAAATACATATAAATTTGTAAGAAGAATAATAAATGTGAAAACCGAAATTCATTGTATTCATACAAAGAGTAAAATAAATTTTTTCTTTGCTCAACGGATGCGAAGAGAAAGAAAACTTTTTCATGTCTTTGTTACTTCATTCATATTTATGTATGACGTTTTGTGGTCATGGTGTTTGTGTGAAGCAGAAAAAAGAAATTTGTAAATAGAAGTAAGATAAAAGATACGAATGAGGATGAGTATATTTGAAAAATATTTGAGTAATGTTTAGACAGAATCAAAGAAATAGAAAAGAGAAAAAGGAAAAAGATGATAGTGAATCATATGATCATGATAATAAGCATAATGATAAAGCAACCATAATAATTCTCTATTATTAATAGTTTGAAAAAATCCTGTTCATAGTGATAACTGAGTAATAATAAACATGATTATTATAATATTGGGAAAAATACTTATTGATCTTAATAATTTAAGGGATAATCTAATTTGATGGCAGAGTTGATTATGATCTGATAATTATTAAATAACTGTAATAATATAAACAGTAATAATAATGAAACAGTGAGGAAAAGAGGAGAGGACAAGGCAGACAATGTTAAGTCAATGAAAATGTTTTTTATATTCATTTAGTTCATTAGACACTGAATGATCAGATTTTACCAGTGATGTCATCTGTGGCCATTATTATCATTAACATCATATCCTTTGAGATGTGATGATGATGCTACAGCCACACAATTTGTTTTATGGAAGCAATCAGGCTGCAATTTTCCACCCAGCCTCATACCTTGGCACAGATGTATCCACTAATATCTGCTGGCAGTTTAAATAATTAGAAAAAAATGGAATTCATTTAAACTAACCCATTTCTATTATTTACATTGTTTGGACAGTTGTCCTCATCTTCATTATCATATTCACAAGATTTTGGCTGTTGTATGCATTGGCATTCAACTAGGCTACAAAAATTTCCTAAGCTGGACAAGCATAGAATTGAATGCAATATGGGAACCAGTAATATGGAGTGCTAGTGAATAACAATAACAAAATTATAATATGAGCTCTGGTAAAAAAAAAAAAAATGGATACTGAGACATTAGGTTTATAAGACCCAAAAATTTGTTTACTGATACATGGCCCAATGGATAGAAGTTTTGGTTGAATTCAGTGACTTGAAAGAGTTGTGAATTCAATTTGGCTACAGCAGAGGTGAACAAAACCTTGGGAAGGGAGATAACTGATACTAAGACATCCAGAAGAGGCATGACACATAGAAGTAGAACAATCTACCACAGTGGACAAAATAAAGGGTTCTGTTTGAAATTTCAATCACCAGAAAAAGACCGGAGTGTACAACAGCTGAAATGAATATGGCAAGGAAGATGGTGACAACAGTTTGAACAATGTAAGTATTGTAAATAATTACAATATCTCATTTCAGAAATATGGACAAATATTTATTCATTTCCACCTTTAGTAAAATCCCTAATTAAATTCTTCAACACTTTTAATGGTTATAATTCGAGATATTTGGAATTTATGAAAATGAACTGACCAAGGTTATTATGCAGATTAGATGAATATTAGTTGAAGGCCTCTGAAAAAAGCATTTTTATCTGTTTTTCCATATCTTGAAACATGGGTAATGGAAAGGATCTAACAAATGCCGAAAAACAGAAAACAACAAAGTTGTTAAGTGAGGAAACATTCACATTGGAGATAGCATAGGAACTTTGGAGAAATTATCAAACAATAAAGAAGGCTGTTTAAAATATAGATTGAGAACTAGAACTTGTCACCTTGAGGGGAACATAATCTAAAGCAAGTTATAGTGAAACAACTTTTGACCACTGCTAAGAACTTTGAACAGGCTGGAACTGAAAGAGTCAAGAAAGACAAAAAGTGTAGAATACTTTGAAAATTGGAATCTGTCAAGAAATTCCTCTTAGTATGGCAAATATTTTCAAGCATCAAAATTGGGTCAAGAAATACATGAAAATTGATTTTTCTAAAGTAATTTTTATAGACAAATCTTGGGTAACACTCAGTGGACCTGATTGATTGGCCAAAGGATGGATTTTATCCGATGCAGATGTGCCTGTGGCTAAAAAAAGGCAGCAAGAATGTGTCAGTATGATAATATAGGCTAGAATTGTCAGCCAAAACATTACTGAACCATTTTAAGTCAATAAAAGAGTTAAACTAAATAGTGATAAAATATTGTGATTTCTTGGATTAAACTTCAGTTTCAAAATGAAGTGTGTATTTATACACAACAATGCTCTTTCTCATGTATTTAAGGTTACTCATGAATTTCTGGCACATAAAGTTATAGGAAAAAAGTAATGGAATAGCTATTATCAAGTTTCAATCTGAATCCAATCAAAAATCAATGGTCAATTGTGAAAATGAAATTATATGAAAGTGGCAAAAATATGACAGCAAAACAGAACTTATGGGAAGGAATTAAAATCATCCTGTCAAAAACTGAAGTAAAATATTTAACAAAACCAATGGATAATAGATTACTGGCTGCTATTGAGAAGAAGGGCCACTACATTAAGATGTAAATGTTTTAAGGATTTATCATATATGTTTGACATTTGTTCTTTTATAGCTGTTATTGATGATCTTCTGGTTTTGCATAATAGCTTCAGACTGCAGTTTTTATAAATCCAATCACTTTAATAAAACATGGTGAAGCTACATAAAAATTTTACTCAACATGTTTTGATATCTAAATCATTTAAAATTTGACAAACCTTTTCAAAGTAAATTAGAATTATTGAGGTTTATGTCACTTGCATAATAACAGATGAACAGTAGATTTTATGAAATAATTTTTCTCACTGGATATCATAATCTTTATTTTAGAATTGTATACTTGTAACAAATGGCTATCATGTATGGTTTCCTATAAAAGCTCTAACAAATTATAAAGAGGATATTTTATATATCATTTCAATCCAAACAAGGCAATAAAGCCACTAAGACACAAAGGGTTACTGAGTGTTAGAGAATATAAAAAGAAAAGCACTATTAAACAGAGACAACAGTAAAAAAAAACAATAATTAAGATGACAGTAGATAATGATTGACATAGCATTTAAATTTTTTAAAGATCAAAATTGGCTTGGGAGCAAGAATCCAAAAGAGTTTCATACGTGAGAAGTGCAATAGAAAAAATTGTATAATTGAATTTACAGTTAAATTTACCCATTTCAACTGTAAAATGACGAGACCTTACTATTGTGCTTGAATTCATGAAGTTTAGTTACCATAGAGGAAAGTTCATCAGAGCAATTACCATGGAAGTAGAAAAGACATAAAGAACTTACATTACCACAGTGGGAAAGTTACTGAGGGCAAGATGCCAGGACAGGACCAGTAGCATTGCAAATTCTTCTTTGAATTTTATCAAGAACCTCTAAATACATAGCAGTAGCACAAGACCAGGTGCAGCAGCAGTATTCAAAGCAAGGACTTATAAATATGTAAGATAGATTCTGACAAGAAAAAATCAACTTTCCTGACAACTGATCCAGCAATTGATTCAATATAATCATTCCAATTGATGTTAGCAAAGAGAACATTAAACTGAGTACAATGAGTTTAGCATCAGCCATGCTGATATGAAACTGAACATTTATGTCAATTTTGAAAAATTGATAAATTTAGTTCAACAAAACTAACAACTTTCGCAGGAAAATTATAGAATGTAGAATCCATTTTAATTTTCTAGTGGCTGTAAAGAAATTTGAAATCTCACTATATTAGGAAGAGACAACTTGAAGTAACAGACAGGATGTGCTCCGCTCTTCCTTCCTGTCAAGGCTGGCGCCAAAGACAACACAAACCATAGTAAATATCTGTTAAAAGCAATCAGATTTTAACATGTATTATTAACAAGTGTTAAATTGCAATGGCCAAAGCTTCAGAGAGGAAATTGCTAAATGTTTTTTTCATCTCTGCAACATCATCTCCAGCTGCAACTATTTCTTCTCTCATAATATCCTGCTAATAATGCAATGTGTTGTCAGCATTGCCAATGTGATCGGATATCAATTTAAAAAAAAAAGAAATAAATGTAATTTAAGAATCTTCCATTATTTGAAATATTTAAGATTAAACTTGGGTTTGTGTACTTAAGTGAACTGACATAGTGGAGAAATTTTATCTATAGTTGATGATTCAAAATTCTATGGTTCAAATTTATTATTCAGATTAGTTGATCCCATCTCATATAGAGTATTCTGGTAATGCAAATTTGAAATTTCTTCAAATTATCATCTGCTTTAAGTTAAATAGATTTAACAAACATGTGTTAATAGTTTACATGCTTAACGCTTGAACTGATAACAGTTTTAATGATAAATTATTTAAACTAGCAGAGAAATAGAAGAGAAATCTTTCAGCTGATACATTCAAGATGGTTTTCTTCAATATGATGCACCAAGGAAAATACAAATTCTAAACTATTTTCTCTAGAAACTTTCTCATCAGTTTTATCAAACAATGACTTTAGATAATCTGAGATAATATTTGAAGTAATGCTTTTCTACCATTGACTTTTATGTATAAAAAAATATTTTTCTAAAAAAAAAATAAATGGAAATTTTGTTGAGACAGTAGAATGTGATGCCTAAAAATATGAGGACAGGATGAAATCTTCTTGAAGTTTGGTCATATAGATGAAAGAAAACCCCAGAGGATACATGTTGCTCACTAATAACTACCAACATTTTATGTGTTCAATAATTATTCCTCTTTTTATTTTTTTCATTGACCTGTCTCTCAGTCTCTTTTGAAAGAATATAGGACTGAATGATTGATCACAAATGGGTTTTATTTGATTATAGTTGTTGACAAATAGGAAACTGGAATTAAACTATTTTTTCAGTGATAAAGAAATCAGTTTGCAATAAGGAAATAATTTCTTGTCAGAACAATCTTTGTTTTATTGTTTCTTTTTCTTTCTTTATATATACTTATTTCTTTTTTTAATATTTATTTCTACTTTATTGTTATTCATTTTTTATTCATTTTTTATTCAGTTTCTTTTTTTTTTTTTTTAAATATTCTTACATTTGTTCTATTTTTCCTGTTTCTTTTTCTGTTTATTCTTCAAATATTTTATCTTTTATTACTTTAATTCTTTCAATTTTTGTCTTTTCTGTTCTTCTTTATTGCTTGCTACCATTCAGTTTGTATTTCTTGTATATATATATATATAGAGAGAGAGAGAGAGAGAGTTAGTGTTATATGAAACTGCAACTCAAAAGCTTTCAGGTTTGGATGCCAAGTGCACCATCATCAGGCAATTGCACTTGGCACTGAAACCTGAAAGCTTTTGAATTGCAGTCTCATATGTTATTATTATATAACTAGTAATAACTATATCCCTATAAAAGCTTTACATCTGTATTGAACATTTTATAAAAAGTAAAAATTACCAAACTGTGGAATATATAGCCATTATTTTATGCCACTATATATATATATATATATATATATATATATATATATATATATATATATAAGCAGTATAGCCCGGTGTTGCTCGGGTGTAATAAAAGCTTTAAAACTAATCCATGGTCCTGGAGCTCAGACTCTTTGGACGTTGGCACGAAAGACTAAAAAGCAATAGTTGTTTCCAGTTAAAGCAAAACCATAGACTGAAAGAAAAGTGAATGGATGTAAGTCAAATTTTGATTTCCTGGTATTGATATCAAGTTTTTTTTGTTGTAAACTGAATTTTGAAGGCTAAATAAGTCCTCTGATTAAATGGTATCATGGCTGAGACTAAGAACTACAGTGATACCTACTTAGAACCAAACCCAAAGCAAAAACTAAAATAAAAGGGCTGAAAAAATACATACATACATACACACAAACATTTTGCCTTTTATATATATATATAATCGATTTTCTGCACTATTGTAAGAACTGCAACCTTGAAGCTTCTCAATATTGTTTCTTATGTCTTTGTCTATGAGTGTATCAAATTTGATTAAGATCGGACCACTCCTTCTATAACCTCAATTTTTTTTTCCGATATTTATCGAGGGTACCTCAACACACAACCTAGCTAAGAACACTCGCAGATGTTTATAGTACAACTGTGTAAATTTTCAAGAAAATTGGTTCAGCCATTTTGCAGTCTATAGGTAATGGACACGCACAAATTTCCATTTATAAATAAGTTTAGATTTAGATATGTATAATCTTTTTCTCCCCACCACCCTTTTTCCCTAGTGTTGTAGAGCCCAGGCCATTACTTCTGAAAGAAAACAAAAAGAAAAAAATTATACAATACTACATTGGCACTCATTACCCTGTCTCCTAGTGCAATTATGCTTGAGTAGTGAGCAATCGAATGTGCATTGTGGTGCAGTGGATATCAACTCAGAACAACAAATTCGGGTGCCAAGTTCAAATTCCAGTTGAATTCCTTGCATTTACTTATGTACAAATACCCTCAGGGGAGGTATTAATCCATTTCTTCCCTCCAGTTATGGGTTAAATAATAAGACAGATTGGGTTCTATAGCCTTGGCTGGCAACCAGTCTACCACAGAAAGCAATGGCAACCTACTACAGGATAATCATCTGCCCAGTCAATCATGTCTCTTTTGAAACATGATTGCCCAAAACGTGTATCATGTATGGCACTTAACTGACTGACTGAACAATTCAAATGCAGCAGGACCTGTACCTGTGTTTTTAGATTACACAAAGGTGTTTAACAAAGTATGTCACAAAGACTTGTTAGAGATGCTTGGCAACCTCAACATATTTGGGAAAGACATTAGAATAATCAAGAACCTATATTAATAGTAAACCACTTGCAGATAAAGAAAAGAAAATACAGGACCTCCTACAAAAGATAGCAAGGAAAAGTGAGAAGAAATGACTAAACATAAACTTCAAGGAAACTGAATGCATGATTATCAGCAAAAAGAGGAACCGAAAATGCTAAGTACAAGTCAGGGATTCTTAAATCAAACAGGTGCAGGAATTTAAATACCTGAGAAGTATTCTGACAGAGGATGGAAAGTGCAACAATGAGATCCGCAGACACATTGGGATGGCCAAGGACACATTTCAAAATCTTAGAGTATTGAGAGAAAGGAATATTTCATTGAAAACAAAGAAAAGAATACTAGACTGTTATGTTATATCTGTCTATGCTGGATGATATCTTCAAAGATGGAGAAACACAAAGCAACAAATGTGGTTCTACTGAAAGATGCTGTGGATACATGGACCAAGCACATGAGCAACAAGGTGTTGGAGAGGATGTAAATGAAAAGGAAACTTATACTTAACTTCAGGAAGAGACAGATGGGGTTTCTGGCACATTTAATGAGAAAGGAGGGTTTGGAGAATCTAATACTCAGAGGATGGATAGAGGGTAAGAGAGACAACATAAGTCATACTTGATGGGCTTGAGTAAGTGGATGGTGGGGTAGAGTTTGAGAGATACCAAGAAGAAAAGAGTTGAGAGTGACAAGAGATAGGGACAAGTGGAAGTCCATGATTGCCTACATCCTGAAGGGACAGTAAGAAGAAGTGAGTTTGATCCTTATTGTGTGCCCCATATTTTCGGCCTTGTGCCACATCTAAGCTATCCTTAGAAAATCACCATTATCCAGTTCGTTTTGCTAGCCTTTAATCTCTCTCTCCCTCTCTCTTTACCCATCTCCTCTATATCACCCATCTCTCTTCATATCTCAACCATCCCTTTACCTCCCCTTGAACCACCTCCATCTCTCCTTCCCTCACACCCCTCTCTTCCTGTCCATTCCACATTAACAGAAATGAAGTCTACTCTCTTATTTTGTTTTATTCCACCAACCACTCTCCCATAAGGTAATCCACTTCCCCCTAATAAATTTCCCACTCTTGTAGTCTTTAGTCTCCTCTCGTTTTCTCCTCATACTGTGACCCGTTGGTGTGATCTAGATAAGTCCCCACCCATCTCTTTTCTTTTCCTTTTTCTTTCCCGCTAGCAATATGCTAGTGCTATTTTCTTTTCCCTTCAGAGACATAAAACTAAATTACACGTCCTTATAGATTATTTCCCTTATATTATTCTCTCCTGACTGAAAAAAGACGACTTTTTATTGCTTTAAATTTATCTTCTGCTTTTATTACTTTTGTCAATTTCTACATTTTTATGCAAAAAAAAAAAAGATGAGTGAAAATATTTTTTGTGAAACTCGAAAACTTACATTATATTTAAATTTGCTTTATAATTATATCTACATATGAAATTAATGTAAAATAAACTCAGTTAAGATCTCAGAACTTATTTTTTTAAGCTTAGAATTAAAATTTTTAAAAATTCGCAATTGTAATTTAAAAAAAAATATATTTACAAGTGTAATTGATTTCACTGACAGAGTGCTCTCCCTTAGACCAAATCAGTCTCATTCTTAAAATGTTTGATGGCTTTTATTTTTTAACTAATTTCCAATTTAAATGGCATTGATCGATTATTATTAAATTTATATAAAGTTAGACATTTTGAAATGCACAGAAAACTATCCAATAAGACTACAACTGGCTTTTCAAAAATTTAAAAACTTAATGTAAATCAATAATTTTTCAGATGTTTGTTTTGTTTTTTGTTTTTTTGCTGGAAGTTCACAATATTTTGGTCAGAATCATAAGAATATTGACTGAGAACGATAGACTTGAACAAAATGGAAAACATTACCAGAAAGACTTAAGTTACATACATACTATTTAAGATTTCACTTTAGTTTACTTTTTTTATCAGTTCACCCCAAGCAAGGCATATCGCCACTGAGATGCAAGGTCGGGTACTGAGAGTTAAAGGGAATGAAAATACTATAGAACTGAATCAGAAACCCAATCCTAAACTGGAAAGGGATAAACCTGTTCAAAAGAACAGGGAGCAGAGTAAACTAGACAATAGGTAAATGAAATTGAAATCTATCTACTGCTACTCCTATTGAGAAAATAAAAACATAATTAAAATCAAAGATGTTCAGAAGAAACGTGAAACCCAATCCTAAACAGGAAACAAGGGATAAATATTTACAACCTATTCAAAAGACTAATAGTATTGTAAACTGAACAATAAGTTAACCTATCAACTCCTATTTAAAGAAAGAAAAAAATAAATAAATAAATAAAATTTCAGATATTTAGTAGAAATGTAGAAATTTATTTTTTATTTTTTTCTCTTAATGAACTTTAACTACTTATTTACATTTTAACATTTGTTTTAGTTGAGTTGTTTCCTAGAGGGAAGGACTCAAACAGTGAGGGAAAATGTGTGGATTTGCCTATTTATAGAGGCATATCAAAACAAATTTAAATAACCAATTTTCCTTTAATACATGAAATCTTGTATAAAAAGAGAATTCCTTTTCCTAAGAGACCAGTTGACAGACTTACACAAGTCAATGACAACAAGTGACAAAGTGAAAGGGTCCCCACTGAATCTGTGATACAATCTCCTCCCCGAATGTATGATAAAGCCCCCACTCTACTTCATCTCAAGTTTCATAAGGTAGTATTCATATAAAATACAAATTTTATTCTAACCTAATTATGTACAATACTGGATCATATATGACAGCGGTGAACAATTAAACGAAAAAATTGAAAGTAAGTACAATGTACCTAAATACAAATTAGAGACATTATAATAGATCATTCCATCTTAAATAAATCAACATTTTGCTGTGGCAATTTTTAGCATCAACTTGAATTTTTTTTCTTCTTAAAAGTTGACCATTCAACATTTTTGATAAAAAATAGAATTTTATCTGTTTTTCATGACAAATTCATGCATTATTTTCAGGCAAATTTCTGCATTTACACTATTCACATACAAACAATTTTCTTCATCTTTGTTGTTGCTGACAAGAGTTCACAAGTAAATAGTGTAAATAATGATAATTTCTCATCTCAGAAATTCAGACAGATATTTTAGCATGAATAATTAGTTGATGGTATCACAAGATGACAAGTAATAAAATTTCTTGTCATAATTTAAGCTGACATAAGCCTTTTTTTTATAGGTGGACATGGGAATTAATTAATGAAAGAAAAGTAAACTAAATGGGCAAAAGTAAATAAAAATTTTGTCTAACAAGAAAAAATATGTTTTAAAATAAATCTAAGGAGTAAAAAGTAAATAAAAAAGTTAACTGGTGTATTACAACACTTATTCTTTCAGATTTATATGGACAAACTTTTTGATAACGGACATTCATTTTAATAAAGCATCTATTGTGAATTTATAATAATATTTTAATCCAAGAAATGAGGGAAATTAAAAAGAAAAGAATTGTAGATATTTCATTAACAAAATTTGTAGGGATTTTGTTAATATTTTGGTATTTTATTTGCATCAACCTCAAAATATCACAGAAAATTATAAATGACAATCTTTTAACAGTAAAACAGAATTAAAAAAACTATTTTAATCTCTATTAAAAAAAAAACACTTTAAAAAAGAAATATGTTTGAATGCATAATTACAATTTTGGTGATAGCAGACTTAAATTGTGATTCAGTTAGGATTTCATTCTGTTTTTCTGTTAATAGCATGTCTTACAGTCAGATTATATAAACAAAATACAATACTTGTTTGTTTTGTGATCAAGAAAAAAATCATATGCTTTCAACATTATTATAATTTTTTTAATAATTTCATAATGATTTATATTGATCATCAATAATAGATGTGAAAAATACTTTTGAAAATATCAAAAACAATTATCTAATGTGGATATATTGTATTAGTGCAAAAGAGTTTATTTACATCACCAAGATCAAAATATGTTACCAAAATAAGTTGATTTCATATACTTTTGTATAAGTTGTAATTAAAGTTGTGTACACGACATGGGATTGTATCTGTAGGAGTTTTGTCATTTTTGGCAAAGAACACATCTTTGCCAATATTTTCATTTACGAGCTGAAAGAATTCAGTTCCAACAATTCTATATGAGATCTTCTCAAAATGCAAACTGTGGTCACCATTTCTAAAAGTATTTTCATTATTCCATGCATTTTTGAAGCTAATATCTTCATCTTGGTTTTTATCATGATGTGTCAACCAACAGTATTTTTCTTTACACTATTTATAATTTGACTATTATCTCCCTCTTCATTGTTGTTATCACAATGTTTCAGCCAGTGTGCCCTCTGGCCTTCCACAAGTGTATATCAATCTCGGTAATCTTCAGAGAATCCTGAAATGAACCATTTATCTAATCTATGGGGGTAGACTGTTCTCATTTCACTGCTCATGTCTAGAGATATTGTCTTGTTCTTATTTTAGTACTGTTTGGTTATTGCTCACTTGTGTCCACTGAGTGTATATATATGCTGCCCAACCCAGGTATTGAATTCACAACCATTATGTCAGCAAATTCACAAACCAACACTTTTAGTCACTAGGCTATAAAAGTATTGGTCTGTGAATTATCCTGGATCATCATACACCGTGGATTGACATACCCCTAATGAAGGAATGTTGAAAGGTAAAATGGACCAAAATGTTGTGGTAACAACAAAGATGAAGGCAATAGTCTGGATATAAACAGTGTACGTATATCAAGCTAATCATTCACATCAAATAGATTTAGAGGTGGCCAAAGACAACTATCAAACTCACTAATATAAGACTTAGTCCTGCACATTCCACAAGGCAAATGTGAAAACATATGCAGTTATACAATTTCAGCTTTTGTGATTGGTGTTAAGAATAAGTGAAGATGAGGCACATACTGAGAATTGAAGTTAGTAAAACAAAATTAGTTCATTAGTTCCAGTTTTAGTGGTGTTCATCTCAAAAGAAGGTTAGTGTGCATTATTATGTTTTGCAAACTATCACTCATAGAAAATAAGAAAAGAAAGACTAAAAATTGTCTTACACTGCAATACCTTTAAATTAATTTTGCCAAAAGAAATAAGTTGACAGAATTTTCAGGCTTTATATTGTGTCATATGCAATAAGTCATCACTTCTTATGAATTACTAATCCAGATAGCTTACGATTCAGACAGTCCATATAGTGAAGTTCTTTAAATAATGGTTTCTCTTACTGTTTAATTTTGATCCTTGTTACTGGCTGTGCTTTCTTACATATTTAAAATAATTTTAAGCATTTCTGTATTTAATATGAAATTTTGCAAGAAAAATACAAGTTCAATAATTCTAAAAAAGTTTTCATTCCTAACTGCTACTTTTAAACAATGTATCTATTATTTCTTGTTTATGCATATTAACATTATTTGCATTGTTTGAAATTTTGTTCTCATCTCTATTGCCACGTTTATGACATTTTGGTGGTTGTGCGCTCTGCCCTTCTTTAGGTGTTAGGAGTTTTGAAACAATTTTTTTATTTTAATCACTGGAGTATGTCATTCTCATTCCATGTGCAATGCTACTTTTGGAGGCCTTGTAGTTATCTCCCTTTAACTCAGCTCTTAAAGTTATTTGTTCATCATTGTTGTAGCCAGGTATTGAACTCACAACTTTTTGGATCAAGTCACTGGAGCCAATCAACACCTATATCTACTGGGCTATGTGTCCTTGAGGATATCAGTGCATGATGACTGAAACGTCGTAAACATGGCAATAAAGATGAGAACAACAGTCTGACTAATGTAAATAATATTTCATGTCAGAAGTAAAGACAAATATTCATATTAATTTTAGAATTTTATCAAAGACAAAATAATCAAAAATCAATATTGATTGGTACCACTTAACAGGAAAAGTTCTCATGAAAATGATATCACTATTTATAGTGCATCAGTTAAAGTCTACCTTGAATGATACATGAATATAGACTTAAAATTAATTATATTGTGCATATGTTGCAGAAATGCCTCTTGGTCTTAAACATGTTAAGGACTGGCATCACTTTCCAATTTATAAGCTTTAAATTAATGAAATCTGCTTGGTCCATTACTTACCTTTTTACCTGCTTGTGCATATATATATATATATATATATATACACACACACACACACACACATTGAAGTATGAACATTTAAAGAAATCACTGAAATTCTTATTTGTATATTTATGCTATAAGCATAAATGATAATTGCTAAACACTTGAAAAACAATATAGAAACTACATATGTGCATGTGGGTATTTATATATACAATAACCAATGTGTGTGTGTGTGTGTGTATATATATATATATATATATATAAATTTTACTTTAGAACATGTTCAAATTACAATCTATTACAAAATGTACACTTTGTTTCGATATTGAAGAGACAATGTCTC
The DNA here is from genome assembly GCA_037127315.1 of Ascarosepion bandense. Lineage (NCBI taxonomy): Eukaryota > Metazoa > Mollusca > Cephalopoda > Sepiida > Sepiidae > Ascarosepion > Ascarosepion bandense. The sequence continues at coordinate 3,574,421 of JBBBDQ010000570.1, forward strand.
ATCAGGTAGTAAACACTATTTTTTGAAAAGAGATGGAGAATTCACTTTCTTATCTTGGTAAATTTTTTGTGTGTGAGGTAAAGCGGGTAGGGAAAATGAGAGACCAGAATGGGGAATCATAAAAGGTACATAGAGGAAAATTAAAAAAAAAAACAACAACAACAAAAGGAGGAAAATGGGAGAGAAAGAGAAGCAACTAAAGAGACATGATGAAAGACTCAAAGAGAATGGTGCCAGGTTTAAAGTAGGAAGTAAAGTAAAATTTAATAATAAATATTCGTAGCTGTATTTCTATACTGAGCACTATTTTAAATTAATGTTTTGAAAGTTGTTAATATTTTCTTCATTCCTTTTTCATTTGGAGATATACATACAAGTATGGGTGGAATAATTTAATCAAATTTTAATATCAATGCCCACCAAGATTAATTTTAAGTCTGCCCACATAATCTCCAAATTAGAAGCTGCTTTACTCTGATTGGTCCACATTGTACATACAATAATGCCTCCCTGATTAAAGGGGTCTTGCTTGTTTTTAACCTTTTAAAACCATTCGATTTAAAATAACCACATCACTTGACAAGACACAAAAGTGTCAAAACAAAATAGCTACTTTTGTAGTGATATTGTAACATATCCATGTTCTAATTTCTGAATAAATATTATATATAGCAGAAACATTTACTACATAGAAATAGACAAATTGTAGTAGGCTCTTTTGGTGACAATAAGCTAAAACGTTAATTATTCAATAGTGAATTGAATGTTGTTTAATTCAGTATTCGTGAACTATTAAACTAGAAAATGCAGAGCAACATAATGTTTTTTTTTCCTTTGATGCAGTTGTAAAATTAAATATTTGCTTCATTTTTTCAGTAATCTTGTACCATATATAAATATGGTTTAAGTATGCATGTTCACATACACACTTTACAACCATGTCATGTTGAAAACACCACTTTTTGCATGATGTTAAGCAACATTGAGCCTGATCAGTACTTAGGTTACCACTAGGGAATAGCAAGTGTTGTAAGCATGGATGTGAGAGTGGTGCAATGAATAATGGAATTGGAATTCAGATAGATGAATGCTATGGGTTAATTAGTTGGACTTATATCAGTAAATCATTATTATCTCAAAAAGATTCTTACAATCTAAAAATATTTTCTGGCTTTAAATAACCTGAAAATGGTTGATGAACAGTAAAAAAAAATGAATCAGTCACACATACACACAAAAGGTGATGCTGAAACATGTTCATAAAGTTAGAATAAAAAGAATCTCTCATACATGCGACAAGCTGTTGTTTGGTTTGACAAGGTAATTCGACATTTTCTTTGCTATTCCCCTCCCCAATTTCATTATCAGAAATCAGACAGCTTGGAGCAGCTCCCTTTACCCTGGTACATTGTCATAATAGAATTATTTCCATTACATGTGTTGGAGAGTCATACCCTGAGAAGTTATTGGCTGTATCCTGTGTTTCCACAATCTCTGCATCTGTGGAAGCAATGGATTCACAGATCTCAATTATCTGATCACTTTCAGAGGATCAATCATCGTCCAAGTTGCACATCAATCTATCAGTCAATAAAAAGTTGAAAATCTTTTACATGTCAAGGCATCCCATCAGCTATTATTGTTTGTGGACCCACAATGTCTGTCACACTTGATACCTGGATAAGCGTTCACCTACACTTTTTCCCTGACTTTAGCTATAAAGTGATTCTTACAACGATCAGGTAGTAATGTTGTACTAATTCCCTTCTCTTTCAGTTGGTAATGGTGAATCATATTAGCAGGTGCACTAGTGGACGATATTCTTTTTCTTTGCTGTGGTATTATCCCAGTAGATTATTATTGAACACTGCTTTCTTGCTGTAATTCTATTTATGCTTCGATGAGATTTTTCCACTATATTGTTTCCTACAGAAACATATATGCAAAACAAAAGCAAACTTGGACTTCTCAGTCATCCAAGAAATCTTTAAAAGAATTACTGCAAAATGCAGTGTCATTGTCAGTTAGGATTTCTGATGGTGAGCCTCTTTTAAAAAATAGTTTACAACTGTTGGATGATGCTTCTAATAGTCTTACTGAATCAGATGTTGCCATATCGCAAATTGACTTGGGCCGCAATTGGCAATGTAGTAATGAAAAATGGGGTCAGAAATCCAAACTTCTTCTTGCAACAGCAGAAATGCACTTTTGCTCACTAAGCTCCAAAAATAAAAAAACTCACTTGGTAAGCAAAAAGCAATGGTCTTTATTCACCAGGCAATTTTTCTGATTAGCCTCTCCAAACAGGGAAGAAAAAATCATTAGCATAGCTTCTGATACTCATAGCAGCTCTTTTTGTGCTGCTAATGTTATTTAGTTTTTCTTCTTTGCCACATTAATACATACGATATGCTGTCACTTGTTTGATTTAAGTAATTTATTGTTTTCTTCACTACATTTAGATGCATGAGATGTGTGCATAGCAGTTACAGGTGTGGAGAGCAGGATTTCTTGTGTTCATTTTTGCAGAAATGCTCTTGGCAAAGATGTGAATCCCTTTCTCCTCCTGTCAGTTATGGATCAAGTAAGCAATGAGATTGTGACTCTATACTTCATAGAATGTTTACTGTTTCAGCCAACCAGCAGGATTACACCTGTTAAATGGATGCAACATTACACTGATAATCATGCACACTGCTCTACTATCTCTTCTGCAATGTTGTTAAAAAAATCTTTATTAGACAATGGCTGCAGAGACAGTCATGTTTTATAAACTGAAAGATTATGACCACTATATCAAAGTATCTCTTAGTATTGATAGAAATTTATCTAAAAAAATATTTATATTTTTGCACATACTATACAAGAGATATATAGAAAGAGGTTAGTGAATAGTTTGAGGAATGGAAGAAAGGAACAAAAACAATCTACCAAAACAAAGAAGCTAGCTCCATCCAAATAAACATTTCTAACTCTTTATTTTTATTAAAAGCTTAGAGCTTTTAATATTACAAAGAGATCAGTTTGATTAGATAACATAGTTTATGATAAGTCCCAGCTTGCTAATTTGGGATGTTCAGGTCTCATAAAAATATAGTATTAGAAATAAGATGGATATAATAATTCTGTATTCAGTCATATGTCAGGAAACATTTAATAAATTTGCCTGGTTAAATTTTCTAAAATATCAATCATTGACTCTCACAAATAGTTTGAAAGCAGACCTTTATAGAAATAGACATTTGGTAAAATAGTCAGGCTGAGAGCCAATTTGCTTGGCAGTGAAGATTTCCATGAAGCATTCTAGAATTACAAGGATTTAACAAATTTAGCAAGTACTTTTTAAAAATACCTTAATCATTTAAAATTCATTTGGAATATTTTTCTGTAAATCAACATATATTTCATAAAATGTCAGTTTTTATAAACTTTTACTTTTTAATTTTTTTACACTTTACTTTTAGGAATAGTCATACATTTTGTAAATAAAATTTCAACTTGAGGTGTAATTTCTTGCACACTATATCACTTACATATATTATGTATACATATGTTATAGCTGTACATCATTTCTTTTGCTTACATACATTTTTTCTAATTGTAGAATTTATATTCTTTAAGACTTCAGCTCTATTATGATTAAGTTTTAACTTTTACAGGAATAAAAAATGACAGTGATTGAAGTAGAATTTATTTGAAAATGTCATAAATATGCATTTTTTACTGAATAATCAACAAAAAATATTGAAAATATGTAAGATTGACAATTTGCTCTTGAACAATATCTTATGTTGACTTGAAATATTTTTTTAGCTTTGCTTCCTTTCAAAACTTATATTGTTCATTCAGTCATCATCAGAAAGAATAAATATTAACCTCCGTTGACTTTTCAAAATAATTTTCATTTCTAGTCTGGTGAGAAATTCTAATTTAGTGAAGTGCATTATTGAAGTCTTCTTTTAAAGAAAAAAAAAAACTGGAGACTGTTTATACTATCTATACATGCATAGGTAAGCTAAATATTCCTTCAATAAAAGCTTTCCTCTCTGATTGATATAAATGAACAATCAAAACATTAAAGTAAAACATTCAATAGAGTTTTCTTCAAACATACATTAAGTTCTTATGAATAAAATTTGCATAGTATAACCCTCAGTGTCTTTCTTCACATTCTCTCAAAGTAAAACAAGATCTAGATATATTTGTTTTGTGAATTTAGAATTCATACCTTTGCTGAGAAATGTTGTATACATGATAATTGTTTACATAATGTTATGTACTGTCAAGTTTGTTGTTGCTACTCCTTATTCCAACTTCAAAAGCTACCAAGATGAGGTAGGATTATAAGAGAAAAATCAGTGAAGTTACCTGCTGTCATATCTTTTCAATCTACTCATCAATATCAAAATAATGATCAAAACATTGAATACAGGTATTATGCCAAGGACACAATCATTAAAAAAAAATACTCAGAATTCAAAAAGTTGATAATCTCAAGAAGACAAAGGAAACAAAAAAAAATGACTAAATATATTTAAAGCAAAACTAAATTTGTCTTTTACTAGAGTTTTGATTGTGCACACAGGCTTGTGTTCCCTGATGAACAATAAGTCAAGATAGTATTTCATTTTACAGACCCATCACTTCTTTATTGAAAACAATAAATCAGTGGGAGTCAGTAGCAGAAATAATGAAAGACAATGTGACAAATAATGTAGACATAATACATTTTACTATTATTCACCAAAAGCCTTCATTCTGTCATTGCATAACTCAGTAATGACTACAACAATAGCTACCAAATTTTTTGTGCTTACTAATGGAACACTGAGGCATTTTAGCAGTCTTTGAAAAATCCAAACTTTTTATATTTAAGTGAAATTTACAATGTAAGTATGATGCTAAACTATAACTTTTTGTGTTTTTGTGACATAAAGCTGTAATATTTAAATGACTTTTTCTGGTCACTGGAAAATCAAAGATAATAGTGTTGTGTTTACTTTTATAGTATAAGCAATGGAGCCACAAACATTAACCTCTCAGTTACGTTCTATAAGACATCAGAAATAAAACACAATTCAGTGTTATACCTGCTACAATAAAACTTCATTAGAAAAATCTAATTTCTTCCCAAAATTATGCTACTTGAAATCTTTTGTTAAATCTGTTTAAATATTTAAATTAAGCATGAGTTCATAATGGTGAGGATTTTTAAAGGATTTATTATTTAATAATAAGTTTAAATTATTATTTCTGTATAGGAATCCTGGACATTTATTTATACTTTCTGCAGGTAATAGCTAGCTTAAAATCTCACCTATAGAGCAGGTTTTCAGGTATTATTAGACTGGAAATAAAGTTCTGACATGTTTGAAGATAGAAGGGAAAGAAAAAAATGCTTTGGTCTTAATTGATGATTGATGACATAATCTCATCCCTTTAGCAAATTGTTGTTTCTTCTGTCATAAACATTTTCAGGTTTTGTCGCAAAAACCTGAAATGCAATATCAATTTTAACCTCTTCACAATTAATAAACTGATTCCCCTCTCTATAAAATGTTGCAATAATCTTTAAAGGTTATAGCCACATTGTGCAAGGTCTCAGGCAAATTTGTGTGTGTTGTGTCGTGAAAAATATGATACAAATGAGTGGTTAGTCCAAGTGGTAAAGACTAAGGAACACACGATTAAATCAACAATAAGGTTTATTATACTAGAGGTACAAATATTAAGAGTCCACACAATAGTCACTGTGTACCAAAATGGAGTGTAGAGTACTTTCGCCCGTTCCTGGTCGTCTTCCGGTCACTCGTAATCTACTGCATGGTATATTTATAATGGGTGACAGCCCATTGCTAGGGGAAGACAGGTTCTTTCATTACTAAAGTATGATAATAAAAAAATTTTCACTTTTAATTTCTATCATTCAGGCAATAGTAGATTTGCATAAAAGTAACAAACTTTTATAATTAACCAATGATGCTTGCTTTCTCTGCACATTTTTGTACCATGATTTTGATTGACAACAATACTTCTCCATGTGAACTTTCATTTTGATTTAGTTCTTTATGATTGATAACAACCATCATATCCAACCAAATGCAATATCATTTTATAGAAGTAGTTTTGGTTTATGGATGTGTGGATGGTGTAATGGATAGCAGCTCAGAATAAGAAATGGGAAAGCCAAGTTCAAATTCCAGTCAGCTTTGTGTTAACTTTTGCATAAATACCCTTGAGAAAGGTATGAACTATTTTTTCTTCTTTCAGTGATGGGTAAATGGGAGGGCAAACTTGATTCTATATCCTTGGTTGGCAGTCAGTCTAGAAGGAAATCTCTGAATGCAAACCACTTTAGAGAGGGTATCTTACCCAAGACACACCACTACTACTAAGGTTGCAATACATGTGTAACACCTATGACTCCAAGAGGTTACAGGATTTGTGATCATAATTGAGTCATTGTCAGAGGATCCCATTTTTAGTCATGTTTAGAGGATTATCATTTTTATTGGATTGGATTATAGAGAACCCTTTGTTCATGATGTTTCTATCTTGGAAATATTAAATATGACACTTCAATGACAAGCAAAGAGTAATTCTTTGATTAAGTTGAGAAGCAGTCAAATGAGAAAATCATGGCCCAAGTTTAAACACTATTCCAAGTTCATGATGATGTTTTATGAGCAAAGTGCAACATGTATTATATTATTTTGTTAATTCTCACGCAGTTTGCTTAGGATTTTCTTCAACTATAATTTGCAGAAGCTCGGTATTAACAGAATTTGGTTGTCCAGATCAAGGTGAATTGTCAAGAGAAAATTTTCTAAACCATCATTAGTATTCCCAGGCACTTTTTCATTTCCCTCAATTGAACAATTTCTTCTTACTTCCACTGTCAAATAGTCATTTTAGAATTCATACAATATACAATTACTAATGTAAACTACTTTTAAATGAGTAAAATTGATACAAAATTTATTTCCTCTGAATTAAGTTATCTGCAAAGAAAGAAAAATACATTAGAACATAAAAATTAATATATATTAATACTGCAAATATTGAAAAAGTACTATCAAAGTGATCATATATAAAAATGCAACAGGACTTTATTTGCAATCTTTCCACACATATAAAAAAACTTGATTGCATTGGAACTATCCGTTTAAAAGTATCTTGAAATATCAATATATGTTTTTTTATTGTGGGAATTATCAAATATGTTCTTTTTATTTATATGCTGTCTCGTCACATGATGTAGGTGATCATTGCTCGCCACAATTGCCCGTCTCTTGTAAATCTTAATAAATTTTGTTTTTCTGTTGTTTTTCCTAAACCATGTTCTGCATATCCATTTATTCAAGCTCACTAAGTAGATTATGCAATATTTCCTCTGTCTCTCTTGTTTTCAATCTGCCCTGTGAGTATTAGATTTTTCAAGCCTTCCTTCCTCATTATGTCCCCTAGGAACATCAACTGTCTCTTCCTGATCTTACATATCAGTTTCCTTTTTGTTTCCATTTTCTCAAAAACTTTCTTGCTCACATGTTCAGTCCATGGTATTCTCAGCATCTATCTGTAGAACCACAATTTTATTCCTTCAAATCTCTTCTTCATCTTTAAGGAGATTGTCCAGTACTCACTGCCATAACAGAAATCAGAGAATCATTTTACATTCCTTTTTACTACAATGCAAAGATATAAAGCAAGATATAGATATCTGGTTTTCGGTTATTTTATGATTTCCACCTTAAAGTCAATATGTCTCAAGGGCTACTGATAAATATTTCAGCCAATATATTCATGTATCTGTAATGATTTGGAGAGGAAATAAGCACAACTTTGTATATTTATGCAAAAAAAAAAATAAATGTAAATATTTAGGTTAGTTTTGTGGCTAGCATTTGTTCAAAGTAACACATTTTTTCTTGCATATCTTTGAATATTAAATAGTATTTAATCCCATTTTTATCTAAGTGCTTTAATTGGATTTAGAAAGATAATTTTCATTTCTTTCTATAAATATCTATAAATAGTAGCACTAGTTATAAACACTTTGTCTTCAGGCCACTTTGTATTTATTTATTTTTCTAAGAGAATGTGGTATGTAAAAATGGTCACACATTCTAAAGTGCCAGATAATGTGTTGCTTAACTTTGTTGATTTGGTTGGTAACTACTGTTAATGAGCTCATATAACCAACTGAATATCTAAGGTTGGAGAAGTTCTATGATGCAAATTGGAATAGAGTTAGAGAAGAAAAATCTTGAGATATCAGTCAGATATTCTTTGATTTTCACTTGTTTTTTTTCTTTCTTTTTTTTTTTTTTTTTTTTTTTTTTGTAACCATATATTGATGGGAAGCCATAGAAAATTCTCAAAAGAAAATTATCTATCAGAAGCAAAGGTGCTGTGGAGAACAGTTTAGTTACCATGGAAACATAGCATCTGCTAGGTTCTCAATAGATTGGAAATTCAGAGAGATTAAGTGCTAAACATACCGGATATACATATATAAGAACATACACGCACATTTATGATTATATAAACTTGGAAACCTATTTGAGTATTCACGAATAAAACTTTATATATTTCTTTTCCTTCTTGATCGCCTTCTCTCCCCCTCTCTAATTGTATTTCTTATATTTTGCTTCTCTTTTTCCACACACACACACACACACACACACACACTGATTTACTGCAAAAATAAATGTAATTATTATTTGTAGTCATTTAATGTATCCTTTTATTTTCTGTTTATATACCCCCCCCACACACACACAGAAATAAATGGAAATGCATATTTATGAGTATGTGCAGACATACATATGCACACCTATCTATGAGAAAGAAATACAGAAACATATAAATGTACTTATATATATGTATATATAAAACAATATATATTTATCATCTTCCAATGAAGATTTTTGGACAAGGAGAGATTACACAATAGATTAAAGGAGGTACATATTAATATGTGTATGTTTGTGCATGTTCATGGGTCAGATGTATATGAACAGTGACATCTGGCAGTGACATCTGCCTATTCAAATGAAAATTCTTCAGGTCTTCAAACCCTCTATTTCTTTCCTTTCTTTCTCTTTTCAATACAATCTGGGTTCTTAAAATTTGAGTTTTTTATCTGAAAATCTCTGGAAATCTTTGGCACTTCTTTTATCTAACATTCAAAAAATAAGTCAATTGTTGTCTGCTTTTCTCTTTTTATCTCTCTCTCTCTTGCTCTCTCTCTCTCTCTCTATATATATATATATATATATATAGGAAAGAGAGCATTAAATATTTAAGCAGAAAGTTCAACAGTTATAGGCTCAATACATAATCAATTTTCTCATATTATCTATCAATAAAAAATATCAATTCTTCAAATTTTGAAGACTTCAGTATTGCCTGTGAAAACCCCCTGATATTCTACAAGACTGCATTCCCATCTGAATTAAAAATTTTTAGAATTCTGTCCATGAATTTAAAAAGAAATTTTGACTAAATTAAAATGTTTTGGTTTTTAAAATCTAATAAAGCATATTCAAAACAGTTTTATTAAAGAAACTAGACAAGTTTTTTTCTTAAAAATATTTTTAGGGGAATTCAAAGTTTTTAAATTAACTTTCTTTAGATTAAATTTGATATCTTCATATTAAAGGTCTAAAGAAAATGTCCAGAGAGTTATTGTTAAATTCCTAAACTTTTGACTGACTTCAGTGATATCAAAACAGAAATTTGATGAAATTCAAAGTCTATATAGTAGTCTGCCAATTTGGAATAGTTTTAAAATTTGAATATGATAGTACCTTGTCTGTCATTTTTAATGAAACCTGTATCAAAGAGAGGTTGTTGTCCACACACACACATATAATAAATATTACATCATAGTTGGTTCACATATTTTTATACTCTGTAAATAAACATTGCCGAGGGAGTCAGTATTCATGGTGTCAAGAGAATAATCGTTTGTTTTTTTTTTTGGTTTTTGGTTTTTGTACACTATTTTGTGCATACACAATGGTTAAACATTGCTAAAGTGTTTTCTTGACATGGCACTTAAGTTTCAGGGTTAATGCAAAAGAAATCCTAATAGCTTATATCACTAGCGGGAGACTGGAACAGATTTCTCAAACTAGGACATTTGGTAAGCCAAGCTCTAATCAAATTCTGTGAGCTAGTCTTAAGTACGAAAGAAACATAAATTTTCAGATACTTTCCTTTTTTACTCTTAAAGCTGAACTGTATTCATATTGTATGAATGATGAAAATCTCATTTTCATTTGTAATCATTTGGTAGGTGTTAACTGTAGGAATGCACACAATGATGAACATTAATTAACAGTATTAATATTTTTATTATTACTATATACTTATTAATACGCTTATTACTGGAGATGTTATTTTTAGTGGGTATATATATATATATATATATTTGAATTGATACCCTGTTATTTTTTAATAAGGAACTTAATATCAAATGGTGTAGATTAAGAAGTCCTACTAAAGAAAAATGTGCCTCTCAATAAGAAAAACAATTGTATTCTATTTTACCATCCTTTAGCTGAAGTGCGTCATACCAATTAGGCCATGGTAAACCATCATAATAAAACAAATTTTATTTACCCTATTTAAGAAAAGTTCATCTGTCACTGGGACATTTCAAAGTCTATATCTGCTAACTTTATTTTCTTACCCAAAATGAAATTAGTCATTTTTAATCTATTAATAAAGTTTTTCTTTTCTTCAGACATTATTTCTTATTACTATAAATCTTATTTTTAGTAGATACATTTGCGTGAACTGACAAATCTGTTATTTTTAAACAGTGGAACTAATGCTGTGCTTCCCAACATATGATGCACACTCTGCAGGGGTGGATTTGATTTTTATTGGGGGTGGGGGGCAATTTGTGAATGAGTTATTAACAGTGAATTTTGTTTCTAGTGAGTCTCTGTGTGTGTGAATTAACACGTATAGTATATATATATATATATATATATATATATAGTATGCATATATAAATTATTTGTGTGTATGTATGTACATGTGTAAATATATATATATGGTATCTAGATTTTTCTATGTAAGTGCAGTACTAGACTGGTGTTAAGATCTCATCAATTTAGTTATGCTAGCTAGAGGCAGCTGTAAGTTCTATGCTAACAGTTTCTTTTCTTGCACTTCTCACTTATGGAACTCTTTTCCAGCTAACATTAATCTGCTAAAATTTAAATGCAATTTCAATCACTATCTACTGTCTCTCTGATTACTCTTTTCTCTTTCTGTTCATTTTTAATGTTTCTGTTTCTAATTCTTACATATTTTGTAATCTCTTGCATTTTAGTGGCTTTACTGCCTTGCATGGGGTGATAACGATATATATATATATATATATATATATATATATATATATATAATAATAATAATATTAATAATTATATTAATAATTTATATCCCTCTCAAAAAAACCCACCGAGTATAAACTTGGAGGGGAAAAAAATGGAAATAAAAAAAAAGAAACAAACTAAACACCTGAACATATGTCAAAGTACTCATTTGAAAGAAAAAATCCTGAGACGAGAACCCTGACACAAAAGCGCTCAATACAACAGAGCAAACAAGTAAGAATAGATCTAACCTAGAGCCAATGGACCTACCTAGGTTTCACCTAATGGATCATCAGGGCAAGTCGGCTCTATTGTCTCTAGGTTAGATTTATTCTTACCTATATATATATATATAATTTTTTTTAACAATTTCTTAGTAATTTCTTCCCCAGGACTTGAACTGTCCTTTCATTCTTTTACTTTTCTCTTTCATGGATACCAAGTTCTTTGGAAGCTTGTTTTGACCAAATTAATGGCCTTTAGGCTTTCTCCACGTGAATAGAGTTCACTTTTTGAATAAGAATTATGTGATACAGGAGAAAGCATCAGAATTTTAAAGATGCTTAGTGGGGGTGTAGGGTCAAAAACAGGTTGGGAACCACTGAACTAATGTTACTTTGCCTACATCGCAAAATCCTAATAAAAAAAAATTATGGTAATGAGAATTAATACCGGATTTAAAAAAAACTTTATTAACTTCTTAAAAATTAAATATAATATTCAACTTAGGTATTTCTATTTTTTGGTAATGATTTGTGAATCTCAAAAGCCTTAACTCATTTTATTGCTAATCAATAAAAGCATCAAATTACTTCATCAGTTGATGAGTAAAGCTTTGTAGATATAAAACAAGAAATCATTTTAAGCTTTCAATGTTCAGACATATTGCAGAATACTTGCATACATAGATACTGTCATATCTTTATTGAAACAAGATAATAAAAAAAAAATCAAGTGGGAAACATTCCAATTTTCAAATAATTCAAAAATTCAGTTGTTAAAAAAAATGGATTTCTGTTTATTTTTTCTTTTCCTTCCATAGAAAATCAATCTCGTTTGTGATTGGTCCATGAAAAATGTGACTTAATAAAAATGTACTGATAGGTTTTTATCAGTGCATAGAGATTGCATTACTTTTTCAACCAAATAAATTTAAAAAATAAATGAAAGTAACACTGAAAAAAATGCATTTTTGTAGGTTTTCATTATTATGAAGCCGAGTTTCTAGAAGTAAGCATGCAATATATATTAACGTCTTTCAGAATTGTTATTATCAGTTCACAACTGAAAATAGGAATAAGATGGAGTAATACTGCCATATCTGGGAAGGAGATGCCAAGACCTCACTTTCCAGTCTGGATAGAGTTTAAAAGTGTCTATGAAGCTTTGTTGAAGAAGAATTATTTTCCACACTCCAGCGTCTCTCTCACAGGTGGGATGTAGCAAGTCTCTCACTGTTCTGTCGCTATTATCATAGAAAGTACTATGAAGAACTGCCTCACCTAGTTCCAACAGATCTGACCTTCAATGCCTGGTCCTGTCATACCATTTACATAGTAGCAAACCACCTATACTCTCTCCATATTTCAATGGTGAGAAGTAAATTTCACTCAGACAGCTTCTTCTTATAAACCATGGCACTATGGATCAAACTCCCAAGAGAATATTTCCCTGATCACTACAATATTGACCTGTTTAAGTTTAGTTTCAACTGTTATCTTCCCCTTTTATCCATATAAACAACCACTTAATGTAACCCTCTACCTTGGGTGGCTCTTGGGCCTTGAACCATACTGTAAAAAAAAAAAAAGTTGTACCTCCTGTATTTAAGTGTTTCTCTTAAAATCTTGCATTAACCTATTTATACCATATATTTTACCAGCACTGATATCATTATTGTCGTTATCAGTCACATCTGCAGAAGATGAAATGACGTCAAGTCTTCTCAATGAACTTGTATAGTTATCAATATTCATACCATCTTTAATAAATCTGGGGTTTCAAGAATTACTGTTCAATTCAGTTTTCTTCTTTGTGCCTCAAAATGTATTCTTGTTTCTTATCAATGAAGGTTTAAGGCCTTCAATAATATATTCTGCAGGTTCCAAATCTCTCTGAAAAAATCTTAATATTTCTTCTACATTTTTTTAATATCTTTTGCATTCACTTTACGCTCTACTGACTTTCCCCTTTTCTTTTTATTATTTTTGATCTTTCTCTTCTCGTTGTATTCACGCCATTTTATTTATTCGGTCTTAAATTCCACTTTTTGCATTATCCAGTTACAATATAATCTCATCATTAATACTCTTTGGCTGTACCCAACAAAAATACAGAAGAAATATTTTGTCACAGTATCGCAACAGTAAAAATTGGAGCTTAAAATTTATAGGTTAAAATGTATATCATTAAGTTATATTTTTTTATTGAATTGTTTTTTCTGAGGTGTGCAATTCATTTTGTTGAGTTTTGTTTTAAGTTTCATAGGGGAAAATAACTGTTCTAATTTTTATGGTTGATCCAAGACCATCTCTTTTATATTCATCTCATAATAATACAATTAATGAATTCATCAGCAATTCAGTGGAAAGGGGGGACAACTCATTCAAGGTTATTATTTTAAATAGGATTAACTGAAAGAGCGATAACTCTTACCATTTTATGCTCTTCGCATATTTTAAGAGTAAAATATTGACATTGAAATATTTTTCTTATTGGAAGGAAATAGTACGAAGTAAGCAGAAAAACAAATAAATTTGTCTTAACTCAAAAATAGTTGCTTTACACTCACATAATTTATCCAATTAAAGCATAAGAGAAATATCAAAATGTTGCAGATTTCAAAAAGTGACATTGGAATAGGATTTTATGATAATTATTGATTTTTTTCGAAAATGAAATGCGTGCTTTTATTGCAGCAGGAATTATCAATGTCTTCACTGCTTACACAGACACAATACATAACATTTTACTGGATCGATTTATCAATATGCTTGTTTGTATATAACTTGGACATAAGACTTTATCTATTTAGACGTTGAAAATGTGATGTTCGTTCTGTTTACAGATAATAAATATCCAACAGCAAATCTTCAACAATAGCTAAATGCTAAATGCGTTTGCTAAACAGTACTATAGTTACGTCTTTGTTGTTTTTTTTTGTTGTTTTTTTTCAATTACTGTCTATTATAAAATGTAAGAGTCGGACATTGGCAAATAGTAAGAAGAAAAAGGAAAATTAAGTAACTGAAAATAAAAGATAATGCAGTTTTTTCATCAACTGTAATTGTAAAAATAACTCTAGTAAGAAATAAGATTTCTAATTATTTTTTTAACAATCTCTATCAAGATATTTGATTTATCTTTCTAATTTATAGATATAGAACACAATGTGGAATTTGCATGAAAACAAAATGATATTTTAAAGATTATGAAAACAGAAGCCTGATGCTCAAAAAGACAATTTTGCAAGTTTCAGGAGAAAATGATTAAAAAATATATATTGTCACCATGTAATAGGCATCCTCAAATATGATGGAACATTTACTGAATGAAATGTGAAATATATTAAAAAATTGCAAGACAGAAGAAGCATTTCAATTTTTCTTCATGTAGTTTTTGAAAACAAAGGAAACTATTGTTTTCTGATTGAGCATATGTAAGTTTGGAATTAGATAAGCCAAGCAACCATTTTCAGAGGATTTTTTCTTGATATAAAAAAGAGCTGTGTTTTGCTCCTAAAATATTTTGCTGTAATAAGAAAAAAAATGAGTTGTCAGCTTTTAACAATTGATTTTCAAGGCCAGTATTCTTATTTAGTTTGGCAATATAATTTTTTTTCACTTTCTAACAAATGAAATCAACATTTTTTTTGCCTTTCCTGAAATAATAATGATGCAGATGTCAAAATGAATGTCATAAAACGACAATATGAATACAATAAAACTGCATTACATGCAGAGCATCAGTTACCAATTTTTACAACTTTGTCAGTGATTAGAAGCTCAAAGAATTAAAATCAGTTTGGAAATAATTAATAAATTTTTGTAAAAATGTAACCCAATTACGTTTTGCAAAAGATTTTTGCATGTTTTGAAAATATTGCAGTTTCAAACTTTGTTTTTATGTATGACATTTATTCACTTTTCTTTTTGTGTTTAATTAGTAGTTTTGTTAAATGTGAATCAAATGATACTAATACTTTTGTTAAATGTGAATCAAATGATACTAATACTTTTGTTAAATGTGAATCAAATGATACTAATACTTTTGTTAAATGTGAATCAAATGATACTAATGTCAAATGGTTATTATTATTTTATTATTACAGGTGGTCAAACAAATGAAAAATTAAATGTACTGTTTTTTTCTTTTTTATTTACCGTGTTCTCTTAGAACGTGACTCTTCATAACTTCCTGTACTTTGTAACTCTTAATAAATTTTGTCTTTGTTATTTCTCATAAACCCTGTTCACTCAACCTCATTCAGATACTCAGGTACATTATGCATTGTTTCCTCTGTTTCTTTTACCTTCAATCTGTCCTGTGAATTTTATATTTTCCAAGCCCTCTTTCCTTCTTTCTTCTTTATATGGCCTAGAATCCTCAAGTGTCTCTTCCTGATGTTAAGTATGTTTCCTTTTGTTTCAATTTTCTCTAAAACTTTGTCATTGCTCACATATTCAGTTCATTGTATCCTCAGTATCCTTCTGTAGAACCATATTTTGTTGCGTCAAGACTTTTCTTTGTTTGAGAAGATTTTCTAGCACTCACTAGCAGATTTTAATTAGAGAGTTATTGACGAAATACAAACAGGAAGAAACATTTTTTTTTTCCTAAAATAAAAACATTTTTCATGTGATTTCACTGAATTCATTCAAAGATTTTGATTTTATATTCATACCAGTTTAATGTTTACATTAATATAAAAGAAAAAAAAAGTCAAGAAATCAAGTAAGTAAAAGAAAAAAATCATAATCAAAAAAATAAAACTAAAAAAATGTTGAAACTTTGTTAGAACAATCTTTTGAATGGCTGCAAAGACCAACATAAGACTTTTTTGTTTTAATGTTTTTGGAACCAAAATTACTTGATTACCTGATTCAGTAAGTCACCTAATTTGGTTTGCATTAGAATTTCATCATCTTTTGCAATTTCAAGGGTGATGGAGTAAGAAGGAAATAGGGAAATAGTTGAGAAGCATTAAATTCTTTTTTTAAATCCTTGTTTTATGATTCCATCAAATATTCTTTCTATTTTTCTAATCAAAATGTTATTATACATATCTACCATTCATCCTATTTAAAACATTCTTTAATCAAAATTTTTTCTAAAATTTTGGCTAATATGGTTAAAAAATATTTTTTGTCTTTATGTTGTGAAATAGCAGTTTTGAGTGTAAACCTATGAGTGGAAATCTAGATTATGAGCTAATGCTACATCTGTTTCTAATCTCTTTATATTTTATATTTGTAATAGTTTAGCTAATATCTTCTTTTTGATAATCTAAAAATTTCCAAGCTGCATAGCTTAAATATGTGAATCAGAAAATAAAACTGAAAAATTTTATAAAACAATTAGTCGATTTCATGATGAGACTGTTTGTTCCTTGATGTTGCTAAATTCTTCAATAATTTTCAAATGAAGTCCTGCTGCTATGTATGGCCAGGAGCTACCCAGTCTTTTCTTTCCAATCTCAATAGAGTCCAAAAGTGTCTCCATGTTCGTGTGAGTGATAAATTATTTTCCACTCTACAACCCCCTATTCTAATGATGAAATGTCACAAGCCTTTCACTGCTCCATTGCTATTTCCATGGAAATTGTTCAATGAACTACATTCCTTAATTCCACTAGTTCTTGCCTTCACAGGGAATTACCCTCATTTCCTTTTTATTCTATTGCAAAGGAGTAAACTCCACCCAAGCAGCTTTTTTTCACAAAGTGAAACTTTTGGAACCAACCCCCAAGAGGCTACTTTCTCAATCACTACAATCTTAACCTATTCAAGTCAGCTGTTACCTACCCTAAATATCCCATAAAATATCTCTCTCAAATGGCTTACTCTATCTCAAGTGGCTCTTAGGCCTTGTACAAGCTGAATATCATTGTAAAAAAAATCTTCAAGCATGAAGCAAGTTTACAAATTTTTCAAGTACATATATTTACAAAATTATGTAATGTTGAGTGTAAGAAGATTGTGCAGCTCCATTGTCATAGTCGAGTATCTTCCTTGAAAATTTCCTGAATACAACTATTTATAAAGAATGTATTTTTTGAATAATTTCACCACCAAATGAGGCAATAAAGCCACTAAGACACAAGGAGTTACAGAGTGAGAGAAAATGTGAGATAAAAAGAAAATTAAGAAAAAAAAACAACAAAAGAACAGAAATTAAGAAGATAACAAATGACATTGTATTCAAATTTTTGAAGATCAAAGTTGACTGTGAAACAAAAAACCCAGAAGAAAGTTCTACAAATGAGAAGTATGAGAAAAGAAACTGCATAGAAGTTACAGTTACATCTAGCTACTTCAATTATAAAATGATGATAACTTGCTACCAATCTAGTCTTCTTCTTGTTTTATGCACTGTGTCCCATCAGGAAAGCCATAAAGTGTGACACAGATCCGAACACGAATTGGCATGGGTAAGGACATGTTCCAGAAGCTGAATAAAGTATTAAGACACAGAAATCTTTCACTAGAAACAAAGAAGAGAGTACTAGATTGCTATGTGATGTCAGTTCTTCAATATGGCAGTGAATGTTGGACAATATCATCAAAGATGAAGGAAAAACTTGAAAGAGCTGAAATGTGGTTCTACAGAAGGATGCTGTGGATATCATGGACTGCATGTGAGCAATGATGAGGTGTTGGAAAGAATAAAAAGGAAATTAATATTGAGCATCAGGAAAAGTTAACTGAATTTCCTAGGACATGCAATGAGAAAGGAGGACTTTGAGAACCTGATACTAACAGGCCAGATAGAGGGAAAAAGAGACAGAGGGAAGCAGCGGATAACATATTTGAAGGGCCTGAATGGGAGGAGAAAGCATGCTAAGAGCCACTAGAGATAGGGAGATGTGGAAGGCCATGATCGCCTATGTCCTGAAAGGACAAGGCACATAGAAGTCCCATCAGGACATAGGGGATCATGGCCCTTTACATCTTCATGTCCCTTGTAGCTCATTTTTTCTTTGCTATTTTTCCCTTGTTCTGCCATCCATTTGCTCAAGCCCATTTAGTATATCATGCACTGCTTTCCTCTGTCTCTCTTTTCTTCTATATGTCCTGTGTGTATCAGATTCTCCAAGCCCTCCTTTCTCATTGTGTGTCCCAGACATTTCAACTGCTTCTTCCTGATGTTAAGTATAAGTTACCTTTTAGTTTCCATTCTTCATTTAACTATAAGAATTCTTTCAGATAACTGACAATATCCTAGATTGTATTTCTTCATGTCTTGATCCAATATCAATCCAACTCTTTATTTCATTTTCTCTCCACCTGCATATGTAATCCTAACAAAATCTCCATTGTTTGGCCATCCAATTTTACATACATCTAAAATGTTATTGTTTAACCTACTTGTCTCCTGTTTTACATTTTCCAGCTGGCCACAGTTGTTTAACATTCTAATGTTCCATAGCCTGAGGGTTATTTTTTGTTTGATCCAAATGGTGAACAGTCTGGTTTGATTCTTTTCTCCTTTCTTCTACACTCCACAATAACAGATTGTAGGTCATTTTTGAGATCAGTTGCTAATTTGACCTTATCAACAAATTGATCATCAAATTGATCAGACTTTCTATTAAGACAGGAGTGAATAGTTGTATCATCAGAATAGTTACCAGAGTTGAGGAATGATGACATCAGGAAAGTCATTGATGAAAATTAAAAACAATGTAGGTCTAAGGATAGAACTCTTGAAAACTGGGTAAATATTCTAAGTAAAACTGAGTATTTGACAACCAATAAAAACATTTTTAGTTGAGAGATGAGGATTTCATATTTAAATAAAAATCGTTTTTTTAATGTTCATGGTTGGCCTTTGTTTTAACTCTAATTCAGAATATAAAATCAAACACAATGACATTTTGAAAAGGTTGTTAAATAATTAGTAAATAGAAATTCCTGCAACAGTCAAGTATCTTGGACAGAAGTTTTTTTGTATCATTAGGATATTTACATACACATATATATACTAATTATTTCTATACTCAATTGTTCAGAAATGAAGAACACCCTTAAAATATGTTTTAGTGTCTATCTTTTTATGAAAACTTTAATTTTTGACATTAGACACAATGTTATTTTTTTTTAATGTGCAACATAGATATGCCTGAAAAGGTGTGTGCATGATGCTTATTTTACACTTTCTCTCAATGGTACTTGTAGTCATCAATGGTAAAAGTTGGATTATTGAGTCAAATTCTGGTTGATACTATTACATTTACTTTTGAAGAAATACCCTTGGCAAAAATATGAATCTATCTCTTCTCCAAACTATGGGTTAAATAGCAGGACAGACTGGGCTTTCTAGCCTTGAGCAGCAAACAATTTGGAAAACTTTAAATTCTAATCTGTAGAGAAGGTAATGAGAAACTACTATATTTCCTCAAGAAGTCACAGCAATTCACAGATAATGAAAAAAAGCCATGGAGAGCCATGATCACTTATAAAGAGATGTGGTATTTAGAAAAATGGCAACACCAGTATGATAAAGTTTTAAACCATCATCAAATAGAATTTAATATTTTTAAAGAATAGGTCATAAAAGTTGATGATATATTTGTTGGCTAAAATCAACTTTGGAACAAATATGCATCATCCTTTGAGGAATAAACTCACTGACAATGGCTTTCAAGATGAGCATGCTAATCAATACTTCAGGACTAAGGAATATACCAACCCACAAAAAAAAAATTTTAAAAAAGTTTTTTACTCATAAAAGAAACAACACTTTCCTACTTTATTTAACAAGGGTGCACATTATTTATTTTACCAAGGTTGTATTCTGAAAGTCTTATGACCCAAAATTCAACTCTGAATTATGTAGACAGCATTCACATGGTCCCAATTGCATGGCAGGTGATTATTTTTTTCTCTATAGACTCTTGTTCTATCCGGCAGTTTGCCAAACATGTTCTTCTTTCTATGAGATTCTTTTTTTCTACTTCCATATATTCATCTCAGTTTCTTAGACACGCCTCTCCCATGAGAAGCATTGGCTGCACAGATATGTGCCCTAAATTACTTGGCACAAAATCCACCCATCATTTAACTGCATAGCCATTTTCTCAGCCACACAAACCATATATATGTATATTTGTCTGAAAATATATATAGTTTGGGTATATATATATAAAATTTGTGAATAAAGAAATAAAATAAATCTCAGTATCTGCACACACACACACACACACACACACATATATATATGCAGACAGATTTATTTTATTTCTCTATTCACAAAAATATATTTATATGCAAGCACTGAAATTTATTTTATTTCACTATTAACAAATATATGCAGACAGATATTGACAAATATTACGTATATATTTATATATATGCAAACAGTGAGATTTATTTTCTTTATTGACAAATATCATGAAATATAATATATATTTGTCAATAGAGAAATAAAATAAATTTCAGTGTCTGCATATATATAATTTTTGCATACATATACTTACATTCATAATAAACATTTAGTGTTTTTTATTACACGTTGCACACACATTTAAACTGACATAAGTTTTTCCTCTACATTTAAAATATTCATTCATTGCTTCATTACACATGACATATATCTGACCAATGAAATTTTTTCCCAATCAACATACTGTCTCTGTGGATTTTTAAAAGATTTCTTAGAAACTTTAAAAAGTGTTTTTTAAATCAGTCATCATTAAAAAAAATCTGAAGAAGCTTGTTAAAGTGAAATATGTTAGAGATACTTTTTTTTACACCTGTTTTTTACTCATTCTATTCATCTTATTGGAATTTGATATATTTGATATATTCAACTCTTATATTCTACTCAAAAACATATTGCTAGAATTTCCACTATAAAAGCGTATTTTTTGTACTTTTATAGTGTTTTGACCACACTTTGTGGGCTAAGTATTTGCCTATAGCTGGAACCCTAACAGATGCCAACACCCTGGGAACAACAACAATTAAGAGATGGTTCTACACTCCTCAAAACCACCCAATCAGAAGCCTTGCTGCCAGATGCAGTTTATCATACCGTGGATGCCTCATTGAGATGGAGATTTACCACTCTGTAGAGGTGCAGTCAGCATATCCTGGAGTTCCATCTAACAGGGTGCACTCAAGCAGGAGAACCTAATCATAGCTGTAAGACAATTTCTGCGATCACATCATCTCTTACATCTCTTACATCTGGCCATGTGTGGGGTGCAGTTGAGTGAGAGACCAACAAAACTCCTTGCAACAACAAATACAAACTGAAGGTAAGGATTATGAAAGAATTCATCAACTAAAACAAGGAGAACCTCCAGAAGAGTTGCAAGAGATTCCAAAATTATCTGGAGGCAATGGTTGAAGCCAATTTATTGAATAAATTTATTTAGTATTTTATTTCATGACATTTTTGTGTAACTTTGGTGGTATATCTATTAAAATGAGATGTTAATGTTATTTTAATTTTTGCATAATTTGACTTCATCAGACTAAATTTGTTATGTTGGCATGACTGTGCATGTGTGCAATAGAGGGATGCTGGAAAGTTTTAGAATTTTTTTCTTATCTAGCCAAATTTATTTAGTCATTTTTTTTGTGTGTGTGTGTGTATACAGTGTCTCTGCATTAAACAGGTATAAATATATGTCTTAAAATTTAAAAGTTTTCTCCAAGTGTAAAACATTTTGACAAGAAATTATTTATTGTCTTTGACTTACAAGGATGAGAATCAAGCTCCTTCTTCAAAATTAAATTCTTTCTTAAATAATTTTTCACAGTTAAAAAAGATGAGGTATTTAACACTAATTATCCAAAATTATTACATGCTTTTCTACAATTGAAGAAAGGCCTTTTGTAAAATTCATGTTTATTTTTAAATCAGTTTTTGGGAAATATAGCACAATCTTGTAAATGTGTCTTTCATCCAGACTTGTGCATATTTGCTTCCATTTTCTTTCTGTCTTGGGATTTAAGCCTTTTTACTTGACAGTATTTATTTATGCTCTAAGTTTTTCTGTATTGTGATGAGAGAATAAAGTTAAAATTATCACAAAGATTTCTCTTCCTTTACATGGGTCACTTGTATATATAATTTTTCCTCAAGAATACATGGCCAAGTAGATTGGTTAAATCCAGGAACATGACCTAAAGGGTTGTGATTTCAATATCTGGCTACAGGTAAACAAATGACTTGGTGAACAAATAACTTAGAGTTGAGTTAAAGGGAGATAACTAAGACATCCGGAAATAACATGGCTCATGGAACAAGAACAATATACCCCAGTGATCAAAATAAAGAGTTTGGTTCAAATTTTCAATCACCTGAAGAAGGTCGAAGTGTACAAAAGCCGAAACGTTGTGAATATGGCAATAAAGCTGAGGAAAACAATCCAAACAATGTAAATAATATTGTATATTACTTGTTAAAAAACGTAAGTTGGTTTCATTTTATTCTAAACATGATAGATTTTCAAAATCTGCCATCAAATCTGTGTTAAATCTAAACATTGTACATGCAATAATGTTTTTGCTATTACAACTAAGATCAGTTGAAATTGCATGGTGTATTTTTACAGTTGAGGAAGAATAAAAGCAATAAATTATCATATTTTAAAACTGGAAAAATAAAGAAATCCTTTGCTGTTTAATGCCCTGAGTATGATTATTTATTTGATGAATTATTTGAATGTGTATTGTTATTTTGGTCACTACACTTCAGTCAATCGTCTTTCAGTCTTTCCTCATGCATCATATCCTATAATCTTAACTTTTTTTTTTAATAACCAGCTTTAATGTAGACCTGAGAAAGCTTACCAACCAAAATATGGTAACTGAAATCATATTATTTAAATATTTAAATAACAGGTTTTGATTCACAAATTTATGTAGACCTGAAGAAAATTCCTCCTTTTTCTTTCTTACTGTTCTCTGCTTATATTTGTTTATTGAACTTTTTATTTAGAATTGCATTGGCAATGAAAGAAAATGCAAAGATGCCTTTGACAAAATATCATGATGTGTTAAATATATTCTAATATTTCTGAAATTTTAAAGTTTGTTGTAATATATATTTAGCAATGGAAATTGTTTCTTTAAGAGATTTTGTCAAATGATGTAAACTAATTATTTGACTTAAGTACATATCATGATTATGTAGCTTTGTCTACAGGAACATATTATATATGTATATATATATTAGAATCTTGAATACGTTCTCAGTGTTTTCCAACAGATGGCATTCCCAGAACTGCCTGTGTATAGTTTCAGATGGTAATGCATCTATAAGGACATAGTATAAGTAAGCTTGAAATTCAGTGTATGTCATTTTGCTGAAGTGCAAGTAACTTTGTTTTTCATAGCATTAAACATGTCAGATTTTGTGCCAAAGAAAGTGTATTTGCTTGGGAATTTTACTGCACTACATTATTCAAAAGAAATATGCTTTTAAAGCTAACAGAATTCTTGTTGAGACTTATGGTGACCATGTTCAAAAATAATGATTTTGATGTTGAATATAAAGAATGCTTTGCACACGAAAAAAATTTGAAGAAAAAGACTTGAAGGCATTACTTCATGAAAACTCATGTCAGGTGCAAGCTGAACTTGCAGAATCATTAGGTGTTTATCACACAACAGTTTTGTAACATTTGGAATCATTAGGAATGATTCAAAAGCAAGGACATTGGTTGCCGTACGAGTTAAAGCTGAAAGACGTCAAATGGCGTCTTGTCCTGTGTAAACTGCTGCTTCAATGGTAGAAAAGGAAAAGTTTTTTTGCATCATATCATGACAGGTGATGAAAAGTGGATACACTACAATAACCCTAAGCATAGAAGATTGTGGTGTAAGCTCAGCCATGCATCAACATCTGTAACAGAGCCAAGTATCTATAGTTCGAAGGTTCTGCTCTGCATTTGGTGGGATTAGCTGGGTGTAGTTTAATATGTGCAGCCAAACCAACCAAAACCATCACGAGAGATCACTATCAACTACAATTGATGTGTTTGAGCTGAGTATCAAAGAAAAAATGCCGCTATACCAGCAGAGACACAACAAAGTGATTTTGCAACATGACAATGCTAGACCATGTGCTGCAAAACGGGTGAAGACCTACTTAAATGAGAAGTCCTACCCCATCTGCCTTATTCACTAGGCATTTTCCCAACCAAATATTGTATCATTTGTTCTGATCAATGGCACATGCCCTGGCTGAGGAGCACTTTCATTCTCACAAAGATACCAAAAAATTGGTTAATTCATGGTTAACCTCAAAGAATTTGTAGTTTTTCTGATGTGGAATTCAAATGCTGACAGAAAGATGAGAAAAAGTAGTGGCTAGCAATAGAGAATACTTTCAGTGACATGTTTCTTACTAACTTTTGTAAATAAAACATTACTTTTCATGAAAAATTAGGGTGAACTTATTCAAGGTCCTTATCTATCTATATATATATATATATAGAGAGAGAGAGAGAGACTAGTAAATAACCCTCTTCTATGTCTTTCAAGTAAACAGTGGTGTAAAGCTCAACCAGCAACATTAGAAATAGGCAAAATGAGAAACAGGTGATATCTTCTGTTCAATCTGATAGTTTAAAATAATAAAACATTAATGCCTTTTTCAATCTCTCTTGATCATTCCCATCGAGATCTCAATGACTAAAGTCAAAACTAACATTTATAAGAGATTCTACTACTTGTAATCACTAGACACAAAATTACTGTATTATTGTAATTAAATAGCAAATACAGCTTTTCCATCTCAATAGTATCATTAATGGATCTGTGTCAGTAAGAACAATATATTCTTTAGGAGTGTACCTGTAAAATTTTGTATTTTCTGAGAAGAGAGCTATTTACTAGAAATCCTGAAATTGTTCTGTATGTACATAAGTAGATATCATTGGTAGATTCATAGGTCATAAAATTATTTGTGTCAATGAATTCCTGGTAAAATTGGTGTGCAATCTTATATTTTAATATATATCCTATTGATTGTAATGATTTTAAGACTTTTACAGTCTGTTGAAGAAATAATTTCCAGTAACCTTCTCAGAAAATAATTATGTGCATATCTGAAATGATGAATTTACTGAAAAATAATCTTCAGTAGTTGAATCACAGCATGATACCTGCAGAATATTTGCAATGTTGGTATATAAAGAAATTGTCATATGACAAGCATTAACAGAATAAATATATAGTATCATGCACTTGTTGGTAAATGCACAAAAACAAATATGATAGATAATTAAAAGTTTAACAGGCTTAACTTCTGACTTACTGTGTCACAGATACACCACTTGTCTGAGTAGGACAAATCTGTTAAATTCATTAACAGATATCATATGATATATTGAATGTATTTAATACAATTGTTTTATTCTGACAGTGTATCTATGAAACTTGAAGTCGTAAAATTAATCATTTGAACTTTTATTTAGCCAGTACGTATTATCACTGTGTTTATTAAAATTGAGCACTTTATTTGTGTTCAATGTTAAAGTGATATGTAGATTAACATAGCCGGAATACCCAGGCTATATAACTACTCAAATTAGAAGGAGGAGGGAACTATGCATGAGCATTTAGTAATAACATGAAGAACTTAGAACTTCATAACAATTTGCAAAAATCTGCTTGCTTTTAAAGAGGTTAAGCTTAAGTAATTTATTGACCAGCATGTTTTATTGGACATTAATGATCTTTGTTATACATACTTATACATGACATCAATCAGTTAAGTGACAAACTTTATATCTGTAATAATTCTATATAGATCGATAAATATGAGAAATTTTATATGGATAGATATACTTGGAACAATACAGATGCAAAAGTAGAGAGTAAGTTCTCTTTTGTATGTATTTCTTTTAATGTAACAAATTGGGATACTTATAATGACGGTGTTAAATGGTGAAATTTGTTCTTAAACTGTAGTTATTATGGCTAGCAGACTCCTCTCTATTATAAGAAAGAGTATATAGACATATTTATTTATATATATATATATATATATATATATATATATATATATATTTCCCTCCAGTCCTGATCATGGAGAGAGAGACAATAGTGATGCAGTGTCGGCTCAGTTCATTCTCTTTACTACCAATTACGAATGCTCTTGCTGCATGCTCAGTCTTTGACAGTGGATTATTATTTTATTTTTCTTGGTATAATCATGTCCTTGAGTAGTGAAGAATATATATATATATATATATATATATATATTTTTTTTTTTCTAATCATATGCTGTTAAATATAAAAGACAATGAATGTCTCTTATGTTTAATCATGAGCCGTTCTAAACGTCATATTTTGGCTTTAATTTCAGTTGAAAATAAAGACAAAAATTCTCCAACATTTGGATAATTATTTATTGATTTGCTTCTAAGCTTTCGGCTCATATGAGCCATCTTCAGAGAGGTTATTTAGACTGAAATACAATAACATCCGCCATCACTGAGGATTTTATTTTGTGTTGACATAAAACTCCGCTTGGCAACGGCAACAATTACGAAAAATAATAAATGCAGTTCTCAAATTGGCGATGCGGTTTTATGATGTCACAACGCGTGATAGCGTGAAATGACAACAAAACCATGTAGTCAAATGCAATGTAATATGTTATTTCCGGATTTAAAGGTGATTTTATTGAGTGTTGGTTGTTTAGATTTGATGTACATGGCCTCCAATATCTGCAGGTTCTTCTTACTGTATGTATGAGTAAGGATCACCATATTATTGACTAAAATCTGTCTGATATTACCTACATGTTTGTTTTTCAGAGAAATGTCTCGATACACTATATATATATATATATATATATATATATATAGTGTTTAATTGTGATAATGTTTAGTGCCCAAGGTTGTTATTTTTCAGTGGTTTTACGGACAAAATGTATTTTGGCAAGCAGGCATTTTATTGTAAAGTGATAGTGGGTGCCAAACGTATGAGATATTTCATTTCTGATTTTGTGGATACATTTTTTAATCTACAGTGTCAAGTGTGTACCAGAAATAAGTAAGAGAAAAGATTACTGACAATGAACAGTACACTATCTGACCACAGATCCCTAATGATTATAACCAGAGATGTCCAGCTAGAATTGTTTGCAGTAACAAACAAGTAACACTGATTCATATCAGATATAAATTCAATGAAACAGGTACCAAGCATATATACAACAGGTCAGTTCATAGTTTTTTAATTTCCTTAGGATATTAGAACAGATGACCTTCCAGGCATTTTTAATGCCACAACACCAGACACAGTACTTCACCTGGACTCATGATGTTTCTGATTAGTCTCAGTGGAACTAGGAATATGTGGCATGGTCTAATTATTTGTGGGTTCAATTTTGGCCAAGGGGTCCATGAGGCAATGAACTCCAGTTGTCAACAAAGCATCATGCAGGTTGTTGGTGGTGGTGGTTCTATAACGGTATAGGTGTGTTAAGGTGTCATGGGTTGTGTTCATTGGTTTGCCTAAATGTACCATTTATTTGTAACTGATATATTGCACAACTCATGACCTCTATATTGCCCAATAATAATGGGTTATTCAGCAGGATAATGCATCATATCATGGCAAAAATTGTCCAGAAGTGGTTTGCAGAGCTTCACCTCCTGGAGTTTTCTGATTCAACTGACATCATCCAAATCAAACATTTATGGGAGAGATCTATCAGCATGCTAGACCCTGCCTTGATATTACAAACCTTCAAGAGTAATTGCCAGAACAAGAAATAAGTTTCAAGTAAGGAAAATAATGAAAAGAATTTAACTGGATTATAAGCAGAGTAGTAACTTCTTGCCTTGCTCTTATAATTCATCCCTTATAAAGAATTTAAATACAATTTTATAGTATATTAATTCTTATGTAATGGTTTTGCTGATACAAGTAAGTTTTAGGTTGAAGCTTATGGCCAAGACTTTTTAATATAATTGAGATTTTGAATTGTTAACACATTTCCATACAAGCTTACAAATGCTACACTTTTCTTTAAAAAGATTTCAAAGTGTGAAAAGTAAAGTAACTTTATTATTTTAGGATTAGGAGATTGGAAATTAAAAAAACAAACAATAATATATAATTCAATAATAATACAATTACTATAAACTAATATTTTTTTGTTTTTCAAAATCATTTAACCAGAGTATGAGAATGTATGTTTGTGTGTTTCTACATATAAATAGAATCATTGATTTTATATAAAAACTTATTTTGCAAGGTATATTGGTAATTGAAAAATGCACAAATTTCAAAACCCTTTACAGCAATTTTACATCAGGATTACAATGTATCTACTTTCCTTACAAACTACTGCTGCTGATACAATGTAGGATAATCAAAATCAATGATGATAAAATAAAAAGAAAAATCGGAAAAGCTAGATTAAACATCTAGAGGCACTGGACATCAAAATTTAAATCTGAGCGTCTCTGAATCTTGAATGTTTCAATGTAAATAGTAACAAGCATTTATTGGATTTCTTCTCACACACAAAACTTTCCCCATGTTTATATTTCAAACAGATTCCCATAATGAAACCATTATTAGTCTGAAGATGTTTCATGATGGAATGGAAGAACTTTTCATGCATTTAGTCATTCACTTACAATTAGTTGTATGTGTGTGTTTGTATATACTCCCGGCCATAATTATTAGGCCACCTCAGTGTTTAAAAAAAATGATGTATTTCATACTATTTTTTAGTATGTATTGCCAAGTGAATAAATGTAAATGAAAATAGATTGGTTCTTTTGTTAATACTGCCCAATAACATGTGCATCAAATGAATTTATGAATATTTAATAATTACCTATATTGCAGTTTCATCAATGAAAGAATGAAGAAAATTTAGGGTGATTCGGATGAGTTCATCTTTGCTTCTTTGCCTTGTAAAATTTTGCAAAGTAATAATAACAAAAGAACCATTCTATTTTTGTTTAGAATTATCCACTTGGCAGTAAATACTAAAAATAGTATGAAATACATCATTTCTTGCAAACAAACTGGGGTAGCCTAATAATTATGACTGGTAGTGTGTGTGTGTGTGTGTATATATATATATATATATATATATATATAAAAGTGAGAGACAGGAAGAGAGAGACCAAAAGCACTCTTTTTTTCCTGTGTGCAACCTTAGCAGATTCTTTTAGGAACTTCTTTATTATTATTAATATATATATATATATATATATATATATATATATATATATATATATATCACAATGAAATGCACACCACTTATTTGCTACCATGGTTTCAACCACACCGGTCCCCTCAGACAAAGTAGTAGCCCATATGCAAAGACACTTCCGTATATATGCACTAGCCAGAACTTCCACAGAAGGAGAGAGGGACCTCTTCATGCCTATGCCTGCCAAAAGGAAATAGCACTGCCTCAAGCCCACAACCACCGGAACTTCCACTGAAGGAGAGGGAAACACACAAGCACTGCCAGCCAGGCTTGTACATTCCCAAGACATACTTTTTAGCATTCCTGCATCCCATCAGTATCTCAGACTTCTTGTTCAATAATTTTTGTCTGATCTGGGTATCTAACAATAGCCAGTTTCTCCTCCTGGAACAATCCACAAACCATGTCACTGTAAGGCCTGACTCTCCTAAATATACCCCATTTCATTTTAGGTCTTATATATATATATATATATATATATATATATATATATATTCTTTAATCTGATAATTTATCATTGAAAACTATTTATTAGTTTGATATATTTTTATATCATGTCTTCCATCGTAAAGTATGTGACTTCACTGAGTTGGATAACTGAAGTAATCTTTAAAGACTAGATGATTGATAAGTTGTCTCTCTGGACTTAGACAAATGGAAACCAGTTACTCTTCTGACGTTTTAAAATCTATGAATTTCAATATTGGTCTGTATTCAAAATCTTTATTGATTCCTTTGGCAGAATTTATAGCTACTTGACTAATTAACTTCATTTCAGTCCATTCTTAAATAAAGCTTATTCAGTGACTGGGCAAGCGTCTTGAAGAAACATCCTGACAGTCACAGAGTTTCTTTCCTAATGCCCATCATTCCTTCTTGACATTAAAGTTAAAAGATTTTAACCTTTGATATTTGCCTTTATCTTCAAAGCATTTCTTATACAATTCAAAATGTCTGGCAATCAAGGGTCCAATCTCAGAAAATAATATTGATATATTTTGTTTAAAAAATATATGCATGAAATGTATATATGATTAATGGATCTCTCTCTCAAAATGACTGCACATTTCAAATAAATATATATATATATATATATATATATATATATAATGTTGAGTTGTAATAATGCTTAGTGCCAAGATTGTTTTTCCAATGGTGTACTGATAAAAGGATATTTTAGCAAGTAGGTTTTTTGTTGTTGTTGTTGTTGTAAAGTGCTCAATATCGAGATAGAGATAAAGCATTAATAGGATTTAACTTCTCAGCTTACTTACTTTCCAAGAAAGTAATATTCCTACTGCAGCTAAAACAAGAATTTTAGCCTTAATTATGCTACAAATGCTGATTTTGAGTTGTTTTATTGATGCCTGATCAGTCAAATAAACTTTTGGTGTGAATGATATGGCAAATTATTTAATATTGTTGGCTAACAATATTAAATAATTATAATTGTTTCAGACAATAATTCAATTAGAAGAAACAAATTTAATGAGCATTTTTATTTTAGAATTCTGTTTTTGAACAGGATATGAAAGAAAATATTAGAAAAACATTTTTTTTATATAATTCAGTCATTGTTTATTCATTTATTCATTGCTTTTCTTCAAATTGAGAATAGTTTCTTGGTTTTGGTTTTTAATAGTTTTGATTTTTATTTAATTTTTAAGGATGAAGATTTTTGTTTTTGGTAACAAGTTTGTTTTGAATAAAAGTGATAGCATTTGTGAGTTTTCTCCCATTAGAATTGTTTATTATATTCTGAATATGGTCATAAATGTAAAAACAAATGGAAGCACAATTATCTGTTTCTCTCTACAAAGAATATAGGCATACACAATGTGCAGATTTATTTGATAAATTATTATTGATTTAAAAACAAAAGTGAGAAGATAGTGAAGCTGTTGCATATGATAAATATCAGCAAAAGTTTTGCCCAAATTGTAATTTTCACTGAATACCATGTAGACAGAACTGTGAATAAACTAACAAAAAGTGAAAATATTATTTAATTTGTTAAACCAACTTTTATTTTTATTTCTACATTTGTCAAGGAGACCATCCAAAAGTGAATGTAAGACTTGTCTTGCCTGCTTGCCTATAGTTTTTTCTTTTGTTTTACTTTTATTACAAATTCTAATTTCAATATAAAGTTTACATTCTGTGTACATCCTTTGTGTTAGCAGACAAATAAAACTTCTTTCTAATGATTTTTCTTTTCACAACTATGGCTAAAAAAGAAAATTTCTCAAATTTTGATCTTTACCATTTGTATATTATACTATTTTTATTTATTATATTTTGTTCGTGTTTCATGTTTTGCTAATTTTTCATTTTTTGTGAAAGTGGATAACCTGCTAATAGTCACTTCCTCTGCACTCACCCTCAAGACAAATCTGTCTCAAGGGATCCCATTTTGTGTAATGTCATCTGTAATTCTACACATTTTTATCATTTGGGACAAGGAAAACAAAAGTGAGTAAAAAATAATTTAGACTGAAACACATATGTATCTGAAGAGAAAAAAATGTTAATTTTAAATCAGAATTCTCTTTTAAAAGCATTTTTATATTCATGTAGATAAAAAAAATATTCAAGATTTTAAAAACAGTAGTCAATTAACACATATCCTAAAATTGAAGGATTTTACATGTATTTCTATTATTTATATAAATTTCATATTTTTTTAATAATATATAGTTTTATATTTAGTTCATATATATATATATATATATATATATATATATATATACATACATGCATGCACCCAAACATACTACTCAAAAGTTTCAAGGTACATTGTTACTATTTACAATTAAAACACAGTGATTTTAATATAGAAAAATTGTAAATCAACTCTATTATTTTAATTCAACTGTTATATTTTGCAATGCTTTTTAAAAAATGGTATTGTTTCAAAAAAAGAATTTTGCCAAGAATATTTTTGTTAAAATTTTAGTTTGAGATCCTACTTACTAAGTAGCACAGACATTTTTTTCTTTCAATCTTCCAGTACAGTCAGTTAAGTCAATAAAATCAAACTTGAACATTTTCTAATGAGTAACTTCTTTTGTAGAAATACTGATAGCATTATACACACTGTATTTGATGTTATATAAGACTGATTGTCCTGTCTTTTCAGCAAGGAATATTAAAAATAAAATTGTATTATAAATTCATATTTTCTATTTGGTTGAGTTCAAAACAAATTTCTTTTTTGTGCATTTATTACTAGTTTATGAAATTCTAATACTTAAAGGGGAGGAAGCAAGTCTTATGTCATCAAATATGGGAGGTCAGCTTGAGTAATGTGTTTGTAAAGTAATTATAAATATGTTTTGGGAAAATGAAATAAGTATGAATAATTACAAGAGGATATTGAAAAACTCTTAGTCTAACTTTAAAAATATTCTAATGTTTGGGGATTTGGTTGGTTAACTGGACCAAGAAATTTCAGCACCCTACCTTATTTGTATGTAAAATCTAACTTACGTTGTAAATATGCTTGGTTTCAAGTATTTGATAAATAACAGTTATCATCAAGGTTTATGAGCTAATTAAATTGAATATTTTGGTAAGGTTACTTGAAAAAGAAACTTTAGAATAATTTGGCTGTATGTATGTGGAAAATTGACAAGTTCTCAGAGTTAATTGACACAGCTGTAAAAACAACTAAATGCACTTTGGCCTGGGAAAGAACTTTGAAAATCAAACACTACTTTTGGTAACTATGAAAATCCATTGAATACTGATTTGGTGATTGGCAATTCTTGCTATTTCATCAAAGTTAATCAAAAGGAAAAGGAGAGGAGAACTATTTAAACAAATTATTATGAATGCACATCAGCATAGAAAAAAAGCAAGAACTGTTAGGAATAATGAAACATTTCAAAAATTTAAATGTGATTTCAATTGTTATTTTCTGTCGTAATTACTGTTCTTTTATTATTTCTTCTTAATGTTTTTCCTTTCTCATATTCTCTCATACTCAATAACCTTTGCTTCTTAGTGGCTTTATAGCCTTGCTTGGGAGAAATGATTGAAAAAATCATGTAACTGAATTTGCAATGTTTGTATAATAAAAGCAAACAGCAAAAAGAATAAATGAACATCTTCAATGAAATTTGAACCAGGATATTTATGATTTACATTAACAAATCTACATTTTATATATATATATATATATATATATATATATATATATATATATATATAATTTAAATAGGCTCATTTTATTATTAAGATAGATGCAAAGGTATTTCGCTTAAAAAAGGGAGAAAAAAAATTTTACATTGAAGTTAAGAAGCAAAAAAAAAAACATAAATTTTTTTTATATTACCTATGTTGGGTGGTAGTCTCCCCAGAAAGCTTCAATTTAAACTTCAACTCCCTCTATTTTCACAGGACAGGATGTTGTAAATTAAGGGTAAAAGACTCAAAGATGTCTAAATATATATATATATATATATATATATCAATTGACTCCAACAAATACTTTATCAGAACTCTGACTTAAACTTTGTTCTTTATTTAAAGCATCTTGCCAAGTTCATTTGTGTTACTGGGAGTATCTAATTTACTCCATAACATCTCTGCTTTTTGAGATTTTTTTTATTTTCTTCAATATTTTATTTATTAGTATTTATCCCTTTCTCTTTCTAGTGAGTTCGCCACATGCTGAACTTTGTATTTCTTTAATTTTTGGGTCAGCCATGAGTTTTTTCCGCATGTTTCCTTCTTTTTGTTACTCATACTTTTACATTAAATGAATTTTTAGGGTGTCGGTACGTCAAAGATATCAAACAGAACTTGCATAAGTTTTGCTTTCTTGTAGTCCTTTCTTCAGTAAATGTTTTCTTTAAGTGATTCCAATGCTTTTTGTGTTCCCATTTTTTCCTTTCAGCATATAAATCATTTTTCCAATTTGTGACTTTATTATGCCCTTCTTCCCACATTTCTTTTCCATTTTTACATATACTGAAAAACACTTTATCTCCCATTTTGAAAAATTTTGTGTCCTTTTTGTTATCCATTCTTTTCCATTTTGTTATCCATTCTTGATTGGCCTGGTAGCAACTTGTAAAAAAAAAATATAATTTTTCTTGTAAACATCAATTCTGCCTGTGACATTCCTGTTGGTGTACTGAGATTAGACATTATCTGGTATACTCTCAAGAATTTTTGTCATGCTTCTTCACTTACTTCTTTTCAAAGCTTTTTTAAAAGTACCAAGAAACTGTTCAGATTGTCTGTTTGATCTTGGGCGATACAATGAAGTTGTAATATGTCCAATCAAGTTTACAAAATTCTTTAAATTCATAAATAGTGAAATTTGTACCATTATCCAATACTATAACATCTGAAATATCATATCTTGCAAACAGTTCATGTAAAAAATTCACTATAACCACAGAAGTTGATTTTTGCAATTACAAATTTCAGGCCACTTAGTAGAGCTATCCATTACCACCAGATAATACAATTTGTTTGCTGGACTTGCAAAATTTATACACAGTATTGACTACAGAGTATTTCTTTTGACCAAGGTCATAATTTTGTGGTAGGTGATTTTTCTACTAGAGCACCACCTCTGCAGGATTTTACTAATTTTTCAATGTCTTGATCTATTTTGGTCCAGTATACGTCATTTCTCGTAAGTGATTTCATTCTTGAAATTCCCAGATGCCGAGTATGAAATTCATTTAATATCCACTTTTGTAATATGATAGGTATTACTACACTTTGTACAAACATTAGTGCTTTGTCACATAGTGAATCAGCATTCAAGTCACATTTCCTTCTAAAAATCACCTATCTTTCATACTTTCTTTTAGTAGATTTTAATTATCAAATTAAACAGGTCTTGTTCTGTTTTTACTTTTATTTCTTCCAGGGTAACTGGTAGTTCATATTCTACATTGTATAATATATTTTTTATTTCTATTACATCTTTTAATGCTGTAATCACAGTATCATCAAATGGTCCAGTATCTTTTGTTATCATTCTTGATAAATCATCCATATATCCTAATTTTTTGGACAGTTAGTATTCCAACCTAAAATCATGATTTAATAAGATTTTACCCAGTGTTGTAATCTATTCAAATCAAAAATTGATATTAAAAGTCTGTGGTCTGTCTAAAAATGAAAACTTCTTTCATGTATAAATTTGTGAAATTATTTCACTGCAAATGCCTCTTTTTTTATCTGGTTGTAGTTTTTTTCTATCATTAGTAGCAAATGATAACAGCTTTCATGTTACTATCATCATCTTTATATAAAGTTATCACTCCTATACCATAGTTACTAGCATCTGAAGCCAATACAATTTCTGTTTTCAGATTTGGATCATAGTGCATGACTGATAAATCTGATTTCAAACATACGCACCGTAATGGGGGCGCTAGAAGGTGTCATCAGTGATGTCATCGCGAGGATCACTAGGGGGTTTCGGGTCTTTCAACATCATACCCCACTCACCACGCCGACCCGACCAGAGATGATCAGCCTCCGGCCCACCCTCGATAAGCGCTTTCAGACACTGGAAAGCGCTTATCGATATTAGTATTTTAATCTGATATTAGTATTTTAATCTGATATTAGTATTTTAATCTGATATTAGTATTTTCTAAAATTTCTTTCAAACACATTTTCACATTTATCAGTTCAGTTTTACTTTACACTTTTTTAAAGCAAATTGTTCAGTGAAGCTGTCAAATTCTGTATATTAGTTATATAGCTTTGATAATTTGCTAGTCCTAGAAATGCTTGTAGCCTAGTAACATTTGTTCAAGAAGGTATATTCTTAATTGCATTTGACCTTGACAGATCTGGTTGACAACCAATTTTGTCAATTTGTCCCCGGTACATGATTTTAGGTAAAAACAATTTGCACTTTTTCTAAGTTTGAACTTGTACTCTTGTATTTTTCAAAAATTCTTTTTATATCCTCAATATGTTGTTCCTTAGATACACTTTTAATAAATATATCATCCACATAAGCAATTGAAAAATCACAATTTGCAAGCATAGTGTCCATAGCTTGTTGAAATATGGCTGGAGCCACTTTTATCTCAGAAAGAAGTTGGTTGAATTTGTAGTGGATAAGAAATTAATTAAAATCAACTCTCTTCTTCACTTTACAAAAATTTACAATGATGTGTGAAACCCTGGGTTTTCGCAAGTAGGTGTTAAAATGAGTTTTGAAGAATGGGAGCAACTAGCAAGATCAAAAAGGACTTTGCAAGTAAGTGCAAAAAATCTAGATTACAATAAAAGGACCTCATCAGCATCAGTCAGAGAGGGAGAGTCAGACTGGAGCTGCAAGACAAACATCAAAAATGTAACTTCAACTTGACTGGACTAGACATTGGCCTCTTTCTCCTTATCTCTTTCAACATTTTGTACAAACTCTACCCTTAACTCTACCCTTAACCTGTTAATAATGTTTCTAATTGCACATTAGCTCCTACAACTTGTGTTAATCTTTCCTTTTAATAAATTTCTATTTTAAAATGTATATTTTATCCTTACACTATTCCACATATTCCAACCTGCTGAAAACCAACCTTCTGATAATTCTGATGATGATAATTCTGCATAAAACTTGTAAGCTGTAGGGAGTTTGGTTAAGTCTGACACAAGGCCGAATCAAAGAAACATTAACCCGCCCCCTACAGCTACAAACTTATGCAATCCCTTGTATGTATTTATCGTTATTAACTCTGAACATTCTTCTTCAACTTGTATTTGCAAATACACCTCAGAAAGATCCAGCTTCATAAAAATTTTTCCACCATTTAATTTAGAAGAAAATTCTCTCTTGACTTGTTAATGGGTAGTTACATGATTCTAAACATTTGTTTATTCTAGTTAAAAAATCATCACTAACACAAATGTTATTATTGTTTTTCATTTTCATACACTGCTGGTGCTGCCAATTTTGAATGACCAGTTTTTTCAATTACATCTATTTGTTCAAGTCTGTCTAATTCTTTGTTGACTTGATGCAAGGCTGCAAATGGTATACTAAGTTTTGGTTTAAATTTTTATGTCAATCCTCTTTTAACTTGAAATTTTGCTTTGACTTAGGAACACTGTCCTAACTCATCTGACAGAATATCTATAAAACATTTTTTCAATTCTTACTTTAAATTTTCACATTGTTTTTAAACTGGTCACTAGTCCACTTACATTTTTTCATTAAATATTCATCATTAAATCCCATAACTTGTATAACTCCATCCAGTCAGTACCAAATAACTTTGTAATGGTTTTAACACATAATCCTTAGCTTTATGCACTTATGAAATAAAATGTTGTAAGTCACGTCATCAATAACACACAATTTCTTTTCACTGTTATTATGTTCACTGCAGTAGAAAAGGTTTTGTTTTTTTTATTTTGATTTCTTGTCACTGCTGTTATAACCTACTACTTATGATTATAATATATCTCGACTGACTCCAATGGTACTCTTGTGGTGGATACGGAATTAAAAGTAACTTTATTCTCTTCACTTTTTACAAAATTCACAATCCTGTATGAAATCTAATTTTGACTAATAAGGAAAAGGATTGATCCCATACTGAATGAAAAAGACGAAGCCAAATTTTGCAATCCGATGTTGAATTAATTTTCTAACCAATGAAAGGAAGCGATTTACAGAACTTGAGAGAAATGCATGAGCCAGTGCCAAAAAAAGTTTTTTGTCATAAAAACAGAAAGTCGAATCAGTCAGAGATGGAAACGAGAGCTGACACTGCCAAGATGTGACAAAAGAAACTATATAATGTCCTGACACATTCATTCTCCTTTTTCTTCTTGAGTGCTATTTTCCTTTACCTCTTCTTTGTCCTCACCATTCTCACTGTCAACAAAGAAGACAATGACAACAACAATAACAACAACAATATGACACTTCAACTGACTCCTAAAAATTAACATGGATAAGTACCATTTTTCTTTGTTTTACCTTCCTTTTCACTTTCTTGCCAGCCATAAAAAAGAAAGGAACACAGATTATATTAAATACATTCTGCTACTTACAACTAGAACTCTGGATTCACTTAACTACATACTAGATTTTCACTTTGGACATTTAACTCCTACAAATTGATGTTTTTTCTGTTCTGTTAATAAAATTCCACTTTAACATACAAATGAAATACTTTTTATTCTTCTAACCTTCAATCTAACTTGTAGAGAGTTTGGTTATGACATAAGGCCAATTTAATAAACATTTAATCTTCTCCCCACTTCACTCTAATGAACACTCTATCAGAACTCTCTTGAAATTCTGAGCTGAAGTCTATTTGAGTTCTTTATTTAGAACATCTTGTCTAGTTCATTTGTGTTGTTAGGGGTGTCTTATTTACTCCACAACACATACTACCTTAGATCGAGTGAAAAACTCTCGCAACATATTAAAGCCACTTTCATTCTATTATTGAGTCTTTTCTTGCCCCATCTCTCTGAATATATATATATACATTGCTCTTCTTTATCTAACTTATAATAACTTGATATCTTCCTCATTTTGAGGTTGCTCAAAAAGCAAACTAATTGAAGAATTTGATATTACCATTTCCAGAGTTTTAATGCTTCCCTAGGCTGTCATTTTTTTCCTCACTCTGGTCCCTATTTTATGTGGCTCTTCAGGCCCTAAAGACACCTACTGTGACCATATTGTATCATTTTTGCAGATAACATCAGTAATCATAATGTTATACAGAAAGACTGAACAATGACAAAGCAGAAGATGTCATAAGAAAAACAAATAATACAAAAATATGTCATTTTATTTTTTACTTGTTTTTTTTTTCCATTTATTATTCCTATGTTTATACAGATTTAACTTTCAGTAACACATTTTAATCCTGACAGTAATTTTTATTTTTATTTTTGAAAATACTGAAGTTGCTTTTGTGCATGGGACGTGGAATAACGAAGATGATAGTAAAAAGAAGAAAAATTCAGAAGGAAGTAAAGAAATAATTAAGTCTTTGGAAAAGATGAATGATGTGGATTAGAAAGAAGATGAAGAACATCAGTATAGGGAGAAAAAAAAACAATGATAAAGAAATTAAAGAAAAACTTTAAAACAAGAGAGGAAAAGTCAGGAAGAAGTGTAAAATAGTTTGAATGTAGATATTGCTGAAGAGAAGGAAAAAAAAAGAAGAGAAAGTTATGATAGAAAAGAAAGAGAGAGATAAAAAAAAGAATTATAAAATTTGAATAATGAGTGCACAATAAAAAAGACAATTCACTTGAAAGAATTTCAGAGATATAAGGCAGTGAAAAAGAAAGAAGAAAGTGAAAATGTAAGGAAAAAAACTCAAGTGGTGTTGATAAGAACACCAAGA
The DNA here is from genome assembly GCA_037127315.1 of Ascarosepion bandense. Taxonomy (NCBI): domain Eukaryota; kingdom Metazoa; phylum Mollusca; class Cephalopoda; order Sepiida; family Sepiidae; genus Ascarosepion; species Ascarosepion bandense. Next base: position 3,614,598 of record JBBBDQ010000570.1, read on the forward strand.
ATATATTAGAAAAAGAATGACAAGACTCAATGAAGGAAAAGGTAATTAAAAAATAAGACAAATCTTGAGTGATAAAATGAAAATCTTTTACATCTATAAAAAAAAATAAGGTAGATTTTTTTTTTTCTTCAATCTGATAAATATGTTCTCGATAGTGTTTCCATGTTGGAGACAAGCTACAAGAATCCTTTTTGTCCAGATAAGAAAAACTAAAATTACTTTTCTTCTAACCTTGCTTCCATATATCTTATGGTATTGCCTTAAAGTGAACTAAAAATAATCCTCTATGTTTAATTGTAGTATTCATTATTCTTATTGTCAAACAATCTGGAATTTTATTGCAAGCAAGACACAAATTAATCTATAAAAATACAATCCCCTGTCAAAGTACAGAATCATTCTCACACTTTAGTTTCATTTTCTGCCAGGCCTCTAAGATAATATCCAATAAAAATGATTACCATTTATACCAATCATTAAAAGAATTAAGTTTTTCATTTATGCAACTATTTTCTAATAACCTATATTCATGAAGTACACAATGAGTGAAATCACAAAGATTTTGCAAGACTATCATAATCTTCCAAGTGAAGAGAGCCAACTTGAGAATTTGTTTGAATTCTCAGTTTTGCTTTGGCTTGAAAACTGATCACAGATACTGAAGAAAAAGAGACAGTTATCAAATCTACAAGTCAACTTTGATCACTCATTCTGGCAGTTGATATTTCTGTATGCTTCTCTATGGATAGCAAAGTATATTTGGATTTATTTCAGTAGAACAACTGTCAGTAACAACTTCAGGATTTTTTGTTTGTCTTTCTTTGCATACAGCACTTACTTCCAGGATAAGCACTTAATCGACTGGCATAGTACATTGACTTTACAAGATATCAAAATCAAATGGGCTACAATTTTCAGTATTTAGAATAAAACCTTTTCATTAATCAGTGACATTTTAGAGACAAGTCATCAGCATAAGATACTTTTTTGGTTTTAGTTTTTAGAAAAAAAATATTTTCTTAAAGAACTTTCTTTATCAAATGAGGTCTGAAGAATTTCATGCAAAGATCTTAATTTGTCCATTGTCATTAACTGCAGCAAGGAATGGTTTAATGCTTCCAAAACAAAACTGTTTTTTATTGTCTGAGAGAATCCTTTCTGCCTTTCATCAGCATCACTAGTGATAGCCTCCAGGAGAGTGACCTCTTGTGACCTTCTCAGGTTAAAATTTCTGCCAACATGAAGTGGAAAGATATCAAATCCATTGCTAGGTCTGCTGCTAAAAAGGTTGATACACTTTGTTGTACTAGACAATTTTTCTCGCCAGAATTTATCTTACATATTTACAAGTCTATATTCTTTTATGCTTAGAATATTGCTGCCACATATGGTATGGGGCCCCTGCTATATATGCTGATAAAACCTCCAAAAGATTCTGCAATATTATTGGTTCTGAACTGGCATCTCGACTTAAGAAACTTTTCACTGCTGTAGCCTCCCTATGACTTTTTTTTATTAACACTTTCATGGTAAATGTTCTGATGAACTCTTCTCTGTGATACCCTAGACTCAATAGATTTAGGTGCATTATAGATTGGCAGCAAGATCTCATCATTTTACAATTAAAAATGGCTAGACATAACTGTAGGTTCTGTGCTAATAATTTTCTTTTTTGCACTTCTCACTTATGGAACTCTCTTCCAGCTTCTTGCTTCCCAGTCAAGTTTGATCTACAAAAGCTTAAATGCAAAGTCAATCATTACCTTCTCTCATTTTAGATTCTATTCTTTTATTGTTCTTACTCCTTAATAATGTTTTTCTTATTTTCTTCTGCACTCAGTAACCCCTGTGTGTTAGTGGCTCTGTTATGTTGCTTGGAGTGAAATGATTTAAAAAGAAAGACTTTTTAGAATAACTTACCAACAAATTAGATGAGAAATAAACACTATGAATCTTAAACAAGCTCTGATGCACATGCTCTTGTGGTGGAGGAGTGGTTAATGCAAGGAATAACAATTTCTTGCATTACTTGCCCCTGAAAAAATTGAAGCAGTTAAATAGAAATACCTCCAGTGAATTCTTTAAAAAGTATCCCAGTGACACAGCATGGCTGAAGCTGCTTGCAAAAACACTCATTTCCACCTTTCATAGAAACAAACAAAATTCTTGTAGCCTGCATTTGCCAACCTTACCAAACATGTACTGGGAATTATAATTAACCATTCTATTTAGTTTCTTTATCAATATCAAGAAGAGTTAAATTTTGTCATATATCTGCTAACAAAGTATTAAGTGAGGCTCTACATTTAATGCAAGTTTGGGTATGAAATTGAAAAAGCAAAATGGATTCTTCGAATGTATTAATTAAGCACAGACTTTGATATTTCTTTTGAAACTGCAATTTTTTGGACTTTTTCATTGCCTTTTTAACAGCATTGACTGTTTCTCAGAATTTTGCTAATGTTTTTCAATCTGTGTTTCCTATTAAATATACAAACTGAATATAAAGCTTCATACATTTCCTTTAACAATAGTCAAAACAGTTATCGAGTACTTTCATAATATTGCAGTAAGAAATTAACTGAGATATCCAAATATAATGATAATTGTTTAGATAAAATTTGGTACCATTTATGCACTGGATTTTTCTGATTATACAATATGTGTTAGATATTCATTATGATAACTATACTTTTCTATATCAGATTTTAGTTGAAACCACAAACAAACTAGGCAGATTTTTTTTTTTTTTTTTTTTTTTCAGTACAAATATTTTCATTTAAGAATATCTGTATTTTATTTTGATTTCAATCAGAAAGAAATGAAAGTCAGCAGAATCTTATACAAACTGAAGTCTTTTTCTATTTTTTTGAGCCATCTTTGTTTGTGGCTCTGGTGTCCAAGATTATATAGCTTGACTGACCTCTGCTAATATCCTGATTTGTCATAAAGCTTCCTTTTGTTCATGGCTCAAACATAGTTTGGTCTGGACTTTGTTATAATGCAAAGCAATATAAAATTTAACTGAATAAATTCTCTGGTGGTTCCAGTTTAATTTATTATTTTGTACATTTCTATTGCAAGTTTCTTATTAGGATCAAGGGACTGTATATAGATTTAATATTTGTACATAATTTCATAGTCCTCAAAGTCACTTCTCTTATTGTCTTATACCTGAGTATAGTTTCATTATAATGTTGTTGAACAGTTACAATCTGCAGTTTAACCTGCCTCCATTTTGTGAGCAGAAATTATTCTTTAAGACATACATGATTTTATTACTGTCATGGGTTTAGTAGTTTAAATTTGCTTCTATTTTGACTTGATCTACTTTTACACTCAGCTTATGTCAATAGTGAATTCCAATTTGTTTCAAGCTATTTCAGTGACAGTATTCCTTTATTGTTATATGAATTCAATATAAATGGCTTGTTTTTACTTATTTGAGCTATTTGGAAATCAAGTTTGTAATGTTTTCTGTTAGTATTCTACAGCTTTCATTTTATTCTGTGATTAATTATTGATTTATTGGAAAGAGCAATAGTAAGTAATTTTGTAACCATTAGTACTTCTGTCCTCATTATGGCCAACTGTAAAATATCATTGTACAGTAATTGGCCTGTTAATCTCACTTACCACTGAGAGTGTGAATTTCTTAAAATGTTTAGGAAATACTTGATTCTTGAAGGAATGAAAACATGCATACCAGTTCTCATCAAGAAATATCTTATTTATTTTGTCTATAAAAACAAATTCATCACTCGTTTAATTCTTTCTCATGATAACAGAAAATTACAAAACCAGCCTCTGACAAGTAATCGATGTCATCCATCTTTAATTTCTTCAGTATAAAAAATTATGTACCTTTTTGCATCAAATAAATATTATACAAACAAACATTTCTCTGTGAGTGATATCAAGTTCACACAAATACTTTGAATTACTTAACTTGATTCTAAATGCAAAAGCAAATTTATTGTGAAAAATAAAAAAAAATATGATAATGGGAAAAAATTTTAGAAAGTAAGAAAACAAACAACAAAGAAAGCATTTCATTAAGAGAAAATATTGAAGGATAGAAGCAATAAAAATTATAATTTTCAAAGTCATCATAAAAATAAATAAATGTTGTATTTCAGTGTACACAGTATACTTAGACTGACATAAAATTTAAATTTTCCTTTTAGAAAGTAAGAACTTCATTTCTTATTTTAACATTATTTTTATCTTGTCTTTTTTTTTTCATTTTTTTTTTCTTATGTTACCTTTTTTCCTATTTTTCCACTTCAAAATTTCTTTCTTTTATTATTTCATTTATTCCTTCCTTTTATTATCTTTCTCTTTCTTTTTATTTTTTCTTTTTCCTCCATCATTTCCACCTATTGCTTTATTCTTTTATTTCATTGTCTATTTTGTTTTAACAAATTTCATTCATTTTTTCAATTTTCTCATTTTTTTCTTTTTACCTAACTTTTCCTTTTTTATTCTTTTTTTCATTCTTTTTGTCTTTCAATTTTACTTATTTTTTTCAGAGCTGTTTTAATTTCTATTCTTCATTTAGTTTCTTTTTTCCATATTTTTTTTTAGCATTTTGCTTTCATTTTATTCATATATTCATTGATTGTTTTTTTCTCCTGATTATTAAATTTATTTCACCTTTTTTCATTCCTTTTACTTCTCTTCATTATATTTAAAATTATGGTATCTTTTTGGGGTGAATAAATGAAAATATAACCTAAATTTAAAATTATCAACTGAAAACAGAAAATTTTCAAGATGCAAAAAAATATTAGTTTCATTTTCTTAGATATTTTTTTTTCTCATTTTTCTATCTGAAAAACAAAATGGTGGCTCAAAGTTGAATGAACAAATGTATTGTATTGCCTGAAGAATAACTTGAATTTTTTGTAACTTATTTAGCAGGAGGGAAATTTCTCCTTCAATATTTCTTAAAAAGTGAATGAAAATGTCTGATTGGATAAGGGAATGAGCTCATGATGTGATATAAGTGATACATGAAAGATTTCTTTCTTTTATCATTCTAAGTTTTTAAGTATATTGTGTGAAAACACCTATTCTTGTAAAGGGAAAAAAACTATATATAATATCCAAAGTCTCAAAAAAAAACAAGTTTAATGTTATTGTTCAGCCAATAGATTAACCACTACATGTAAGTCAATAGGATAGTATGTTAGTCTATATCAAGAATTTTGTAAAATAAACTATGCCCAAACCATATTGCTATTTAGTGTTAGTGTTCTTTGATAAGCAATGTGTCTTCAAGATGTGGATGATCATGGCTCTCTCCAACTTCTTGTCATTGTAACTTTAAGCAATGTTTGTCTTTACTATCCTTACCACTTCATCTACTACCAACCATTTACAAAAGCTTATTAGGTAGGTTACTTGCTGTTTCCATCTATCATCTCTTGCCTTCAGTATGTCCTGTGAGTTTAAAATTTCTCAAGCCTTCTTTCTTGATTGTGTTCCTATAAATTTCAGCTGTCTCTTTTTGATTCTAAGTATGTGTAATTTTAATTTCCATTTTCCCTAAAATATCCTCATTGCATTCATTCTTCATTCAAAGTATCTTCAGCATCCTTCTGTAGAACCCCATCTCTGTTTAGAATCTACGAGGTAGAGAAGTGAAGCAATATTTTGGGCGAGTAATGTAGAAAGTAAAATCATAGTTCACTTCAGAGCCGATGTTAACAAAATAAATGCAAAGAATAAAATATAAATAAATTTTTGGACAATGTTTTTTGAGCAATTCAGGTTACAACCTGGATTGCATGTATATATTCTTTAGCTTTGAGCTAAAGAATATATACATGCAAGAGGATGCTCCTTCACATTTTGAAAAACTTTACTGTTGCTCACCTTGCCATAAAGGGTTTCAAAAACACTAATGGAATGGCTAACAGTTTGTTATAACCCAATGACAGAGATATATATAAGAATAGAAAGCAATATTAAAATCAAAGGTCTCTGTGAAGCAATATAAAGTGTAATTTTAAGGTCAAAATGGTAGAAACATTAACAAAACCAATGATTAAAAGACTGATGAAGATTATAGAATATGGAGAAGCCCATATGAACATGTCAAATAAAATAATTTATTAAGGTATATGAAATATTTTGTTAATCAAGTATATATTTCTATGGCCTATATATATTACAATTTACTTATAGATAAAATGTATGTTGCCTTTTGTTTGCATAATAAATTCTGAGAGGAGTTATAACTTTGGGTAAATAATCATAAAGCCCTTAACATTTATACATGCAAAAATACTTGTTGAAATTGGTAACCAACAAGACATGGAAACAATAAAATAATTATTTATTATCTGAGCAACAGTTATTATATGATGTTAGAGACATGAAAAACTAATGCTAAGTAAATTGCATATAGTCTTTCTGGCATATATATATATATATATATATATATATATATATAATGCATGTAGTGAGTGTTCAGATAATTTAGTTGTCAAAAATAAAAGCAATCTGAAGTTTTCCTACCTCAAATTTTAGTTATGAGTGTTAAGAAGGAATAAATATTATTGTTGTAGCCTGAAAGGTAGGGAACTGAAATTTTGGTCAACTCTCATGTTGACTGTTTGCCTGATAGTCTGTCCCATATGATTGCATATGATAGAGGAGAAGAGTGGCATTGAATCATATTCATGATAATTATAATTGTTATAATTATTTTATTATAATTATTTGTGATAATATAATTGATTTTATTTATTTTAAATTGACATGATGCACCTAAAGCAAGTAATTATAAATATTTTTAATTGTAGTAGATATTATAAGTATTATATTAGTCATATCTTTTGGAGATATATGAGTTGAATATATAGACTGAAATTTGACAAGATGATAAAACAAATAAAAAACAAAGTAAGAAATGTGTGCTAATCTAGCATGTTTTACTCTATCACACACACACACACACACACATATAATATGTGTTGAACATTTTACCACTGTTGGTTAATAACAGTTTTGAGAAAATATTGACTTACATAATAAATAATACTGTTTTGGTATCAAAGTTAAAAGATTTAAGTTACATTGACCTTATACTATCTCATTTAGACATGCCTATTTTCTTTGTAAATTTGAATTAAGAATTATATTTTTTTTGTACTTAATAGTCATTCTGTCTATATTCAAACTTAAAAATCATAGGCAGTCACAAGTTTTTATGTCTCTCTGGTAGACAGATGTTGTGGCACTCTTCCCCCCCCCCCCCCCCCCGCTTTGTCTATGGATATCTAATTTCAGCTCTCCTGTGGCACCTTTTTAAGTGTCTTATAAAATGAAATATCCCTTCAAATGAAATGATAAGCACCAAAATTGTTTAGCTTTCACATTTGAGATTGCTATCTTGGTGTAGAGAAGCCTGTATAATTCACATACAATATACACATGCAATAAATGTTGTAAGGCTTCATGAGATGTTTTATTTTTCTTTGGTTTACATGCAGTAATTTTTATAATGAAAACCTATTTTGTTATATAATGTCATGATTGTTCACCACAGCAAAAGGAAGAATCATTTTTATGACAATCTAGTGTTGTATGCATTACCCCTTCTGGTATATATTTGAATCATAATTGATGAGGATAAGACTGCTACTCAAATGATGAAAATATAACTTCTGTCAATTTGGCGATCTTTTTCACTTTTTCATTGATGAAAATTCTTCTCAATCAAAATGACAGACATACATATAAACTGGACCCAAATTTACATGGTTATAAAATCAATGATCATTTTCACTTCAAAATGACTGACTGCAAAACTTTGTATAAAAAATCTACCATTATATTTTATTTGCTTTTTAATTTTCATTTGTGACTTTTCTGTATTGTGTATTGGTTGGGTCAGATTTGATATGATTAGGCACACCTACATATAAGTGCCCAGTGCAAAATACACTTCTTGGCAAAATTCCACACTGACCAAGATATTATATAACAATTTGGCAAAAATCTGTCACTTTCACTGGCAATCATGAATGATTTTCAGTATTATTCCACACTGACAATGAATATACAACACTTTGAATATACAACACTTTGAATATCAACTTTTATCACAACAGAAAAAAATGAATGCAAATTTGTTCTGATGTTGACAATTTTTTTTAATTACCCCCTTCATTTAAGAGTTTTATATTTTATATGTATGTATTTCTGCAAAGAATGAATCAAATTTAAAGGGCACAATCAATCAGTTTTTGATAAAGAATTAAAGATTGCTGACCACACGGACATTAAAGACAGAGGCGTTGATTTGTGAGACTCTAGGGTCAAAAAGATGGCATTTTGGAAATTAGTTTCACTTGAGCTTTGATCACTTTTCTTATAACTTAATTGGATATTTTCACTTTATTTTCGTATCCTTATTTTCTTTTATTTCTCTATCTCATTCATGCTTACTTTCTATCTCACTGCATGTCCATAAATAAGCAATAGAAGTTGTTTCCAGTTCTAAATATGGAATTTTATACTGCGTAATATTTCTTTCATGCTTTTAATGGAGAGGCATTGGGTTAAAGATATTGACAAAAGGAGAGGTTGTTAACAAAATATTTTTTGTGCAAAGTAAATGATTTTTTCCATGTTAGTCTATAGATCTATTGATGTACTTATATACATTATACTGGTAAAAATTGTTACAGATATGCATATAAATATTATCACCTGTCTACTTATATACAAAGATAAATAGCAGATAAACAATATACATACTAAAACTTTGCTTGCATTTAAGAGAAAACATATCATTTTTTTAGCTCTCCTTTTTTCTTCTTTCTATCTACTGCCTACCTTTTCTCCCCTTTGTACTCTTTCTTCTGTTCTATAATCTTATTCCCAGAAAAGAATTCCTTATCAATTCAGATAAACCAAAAACACTTAATGTGTCTTCATGCCTTATAAGTCAAAAGACTGTGTAACACTTAAGAGAGAATTCAGCAAAAAAAAAAAAATTTTTTTCCATGTTCTATATGGCCTTCCCTTCTGGACACAAAAAGCATAAAAAATTCACTGGAAGTATAGAGCCTATCTTTAGCACCAGACACAACCTACTTATCAAAACAAACACAGTCAATATTATTCAGCATGTTTGTAAAGTTCAGTATTAGGAATATTTTATAAAAAGTTCTTGGTCTGACCAGCTTTGCAAAATCTAACAAAAAGATTAGATTTCTTTTTTGAATTCTTTCTTGGTCAGGCTGAAAACTTTTCAACACAACTTTGTATATAATTTTTCTTGTCATGATAACATTTTCATTATTTACATTTAGACTAATGTGACAACATCATTGATATCACAGCATTCTGGCTATTGTGTTCTTCAGGTAACTTTCAATTTGGGTAACTTGTGGGGAATTTCAAATTGAATCTATTCTCTGACAGAGGGGAAGGAGATTGTTCTCATTCAAGTCTAGGGATATTTCATCTTTTCCTTATTTAATTATTGCTCACCTGCTGTCACTTTTGACCACCTTTACTGATACTTCTTTTTCTTACTGCTGCTGCAGTTACTGGGGCTTTGCTGTTATTTTTATTTATTTATAGCTATCAAATGATATATATTTCTATGCTAGGACTAATTATTGGTAGGCCTAGCATAGAAATAAATAAAATAACTGCAAAAATGAAGACAATAATCTGAATACAAATACACAATGATAACTCTGCATCCCAGAAATGCAGTTTCATTGTTGAAAAAAATAATAATAATAATTCAGATATTTGAAATAAAACTAAAAGCTTTTTTAACCTTTTTATAACTTGCCAATTTCAGGACTCTAAAATTACAACCTTTTATTTACAACATTTTTTTGTAGGAGAAAAACTGATGTATATACCAGAGTCATCAATGGATGTTAAATACAGAAGTAAACTCATTTGTCAGATCTTACAATCATTATGCTTTATAGAATGGTAAAATCTTTGGTGATATTTGTGAAAAGGAAGAGCAAAACTGATGTTGTGATTGCTTCTAATAAAAATAATTGCATAATTATAACATTAGAAAAAGAAATTGAATTGAAAATGAAGAGAGAAACAGAGACAAGTCATCAAACTAAAAAATATAAGTTAAAACTTGAAGTTAATGTTAGTTTTTTTCTTTTACACAACAAAATAAAGACCATGTGTTATTTGCTCTAAAGTTTAAACCACATTGTCATAAGAGCTTTCTTTTTTTTTTTTTTTTTTTTTTGCACAAGAACTGAAAGTCTTTTTAAATTTCTGGCACTGGTGATAATTAATTCTCTATATAATTTAAAGATATAAGTATAGATTTTAAAAGTTTACTCATCAAGATAGCATGAATGGTGTGTCACATGTAAGCAGTCAGTATTTGTATAGGCATTTACTTTTGTAATGTAAAATAAACCCACTGACATAAAATTAAGAAAACTAAAGTCAATTCAAAATATATTTGTTTATTACTCTTTTGTAACAAATATAAGTGCTGTCTGAAGTGGTCATGCCACCCTGAAGTTTTCCATTTATAAAATAAGCAGTTCAAATAAATATTCTGTCATTAATTTTTGTATAATTTTAATGAACAAGAAACAAAATAAACATGCTGCAGAGAAAATTATTTGCAAATTAATAATGTGTCATAAGAAATAAGCATTATGTTTGTGTGTGTGGAGGAAGGGAATTAAAGGAAAGAATTGTACAAAAACTTGTATTTGATATATAAGAATATGAGAGGTATATAGGAATATTGTCATTATATTTATTTTAGCATATAGTATATTTTTAAAAAATATTTCAATTTGTTGTATTCATGAATAAGTTTTGGTATTTGAATTTCCTTTCTTGTTGTTAAGTCTTCCATTGAGTTATTTACGTTTGTATTTATATAATGTATATGCAGTTTATAAAGAATTAATAGATTTTATTTTTTACTACTTCAAATTTTATTTTTATTAAATGCCCATAATTGAGTAGACGCTTTGTTTTATTTTCAACAGTATTTATTTTGTCTATCGGCCTGTATTCTTAAGAAAATTAAATAAATGTGCCCTCTGGCAGGATTTTAACATGCGTCCCCCTTTACAGGATAAACCACCATTATAAGTGAATATAACAAACCCAACTGGAATTGGAACTAATTTTCAATTCCGAGCCACTATACCACCCTCACATCCAAGTTTACAGGACCTGGTATTCCTAAGAGGCCACCCATCTAGGTACTAAGATGGACATTGCTTAATCGGTGATCTTGTAAGAATTGGTCTTTCAAGTGACATGACAGTAATCCTTTTAACCCTGGATGATAGGTAACTTGTGGCATGGTCCAATGAGTCATTATTTCTGTTGTATCAGGCTGACAGTGGCCATTGATCCCAAATGTCAAGAAGACATTGTGACAAATGGGGGTGTTTCTATAAGGGTGTGTATATGTTTATGCAACACAGGTTGAGTTTCTTGGTGACCACTACATTGTATTGCTTTGTAACCATTTGTACCTATTCATGATGAGTTATTCCAGCTGGATAATTCCTCATGGCATTGCTTGCCCAAAATTGGTTTGAGGAACTTCCAATGAATAGTGTTGCAACTACATTTGCCCAATTAAGTATTTATGAGATATGGTGTAGAGGTCTATTTTTATGGAATAATTCTGCACCTACAAATAAAAAGAGACTTATGAGCAGCTATCAAGATAGCTTGGGTCAACATATCTCTTAGGGCCTTCCAGCAACTTGTGTAATTGCTGCCATGTCAAGTTGTTGCATATCAGTTGGCTAATGAGGCTCCTGTACAACACTAGATATATCACATGACATTTGATACATCAGTGTGTTTACAAATATATATATATATATATATCCAGGTTAAGAGAACTAACAGTTTTAGAATTCTGAGTTCATATATTGTAGAGCATAATATAGTTATGATTTTTTTTAATTTAAAATTAATAAATAAAAATCTTAAATAAAAAAAAATCAAATTTAATTATATATATATATATATATATATATATATATATACACACACACACACACACACAAAATTATTTTCCTTATTCTTCTGAGATCATTCTAAAATTGATTTGATGAAATCTACCCTTAATTAACATCAGTAAAACATTTTAATATTTGAATTGATAAGAGAAAATTAATATTTTTTTCCATTAAGATACTTAATAACTTTTGCTTAAGTATCCAACCCCCTCAATTAATATTCAAGGATCTTTTGACGATGATCACTGCTTATAGATGTTTTCTGTAACCTTTGCTAAGGCTTCTGCATTGCTTAACTGATATTTGGGACAATTCTTTTTAAGTAGAATCATTCTAAATCAATGGCTTCCAATTATAAACAAGTTTTCAATTCATGCCACAAATGTTCATCTGAATTTAAGTCATTTGAATGAGAAAGCCATTCCATTATCCTAACTTTATCTTTCATAAACCGTTTTCAGGTGATTTTCAAAAAAGTTTTGGGTTGTTTTATTGAAAGATGAATCGCATACAAAGTGTACGTTGAATAGCAGAAAGTAAATGATTTTTTGAAAGAGTGAAGTGATATTTTACTTAATTCATTTTCCCCTCAATCCTGGTGAGTTTTCCCATTCCTGCAATCCCATAAAATGATATTTCTACCATGATGTCTCTGTGATTTTAATGTTATTTATACATTATCTGCAGCATTCTTTTCTTCTTCAAATGTAACATTACTGGATAATGTCCTAAAAGTTCAGCCTAATCAAATTATTATAACTATTTCATTGATCAGAAAAACATTTTAACAATTGTTAAACAAGCCGTTTTTTGTGTTTTCTTCACTCGTGTTTTATTATTGTGCAACCCAATCCTGAAACCTTTGTTGATTCAATGTTCTACAAGTTGTTGAGATGTGTATATTTGTTCTACCACTTTTTATGCCTTTCTTGGATATCCTTTACACTTAATTTCAGGTTAACTAAAACTTCCATTGAGATGTTTGCCATACTCATTTGAAATTTTTCTGGGACAACCCAATCTTGCAAGTAGTAATTTCATTTCATTTATGAATGATGGATAAGATTTTGGATTGAGGTCTGCCAAACTACTTAGAAATTTTCTTATAGCTTTCCCAAGATTGTTGAGCTTCATTCAGTGTTTTTTTTTTTATATATCCTTTGAGTTCTCATTGGTTTCAGTACAAATTAAAGAAAATGTATGAAATTTTAATGTCTAAAATGAATTTATTTAGACCTTCTCAAGAAATGTTGAAAATTACGATGTGCAATGTATATAAGAATAACCCAATTTTAAGTGTTTTTTTTTTTTTTCATGACTCAGTTTATTGCTGAATTTAACTTTCCCTTTGAGGTTGAATATTTATGCAAAGTTATTATTACCAATAATAATAATAATAATAATCCTCTTTTATTGGGTTGCATGTTAATTTGTTTCTGTTTTTTTTTTTTTTTTTTGCTAATATTTATTGAGTAGATAAATGGAAAGATTTACTAGAAAAGACAAGGAAGATAATCTAAGGATTGAATATTTTTACATTGACAAAGTGAAAAATTTTGGTGTAACACATTTCATCCTCTAGACCAGTGGCTCTCAACTGGGAGTAGGAGAATCATTTCCTTAGGGACGAAAATCAAATTTTGTGTGTAAAAAATACAGTATTTGATCAGCCACTGTTCTCACAAGTGAAACCAACTTTTTTCTCAATTCAAACACAAAAACTATGCTTCTATTGTGAGGTAATTGATGCAAATTATATATGTGAGAGATAGACATTTGGGATGACAGCTGTATGTGCATGTTTATTTTAAGTATACATGTGCATGCACTTGCCTGGTACAAGTGACTACCACATTATCAAATGCTGCCTAGTTGCATTAATACATTCGATCGAGTCATTTATAATGACTCATTTATCACAGAATTTTTTACTCTTTTTACCATACCTAGTTGTAGGGCTTCATGATTCATTGCTTGAGTTTGACGTTCTTTTCTTAAATATCAGACACAAATATAATAGTCAGTTTGGTGCTTACTAATTTGCATTCAATTGCACCCACTTTTTATGGCAAGTTCAATGAAAAGGAAGTGTCGACAGTTTATTGACGAGTACTTGGATATCGGCTCGGAATGAGAAATCGGTGAAGCCGAGTTCAAATTCCAGCCAAATTCATTGCATTCACTTACGCGCAAATACCCTTGGGAAAGGTATTAATCCGTCTATTCCTTCCAGTTATGGATTAAATAACAGGACAGATTGGGTTCTATAACCTTGGTCGGCAACCAGTCTACCGCAGAAAGCAATAGCAACCTACTGCGGGATAATCTTCTGCCCAGTCAGTCATGTCTCTTTCGAAGCATGTATCATGTATGGCACTTAACTGACTAACTGACTTACAATGTGGTTTTATCAAGTCATAGTACTGAAGAAATGTGCCCCAGAACTCTCCTCTGTCCTCTCTAAACTCTATAACCTCTGCCTATCTGCTTCCTGCTTTCCTGCCTGTTGGAAGTCCTCCTGCGTAGTACCTATATTTAAGAATTCTGGCGAACCCTCAGACCCCGCCAATTACCGTCCTATTAGTCTCCTTTCAATCTTTGGCAAAGTTTTCGAAGCCATTATCAACGCCGAGGTGATTCAGCACCTTATGACCAACGGGCTTCTCTCTGACAAACAGTATGGGTTTCGCTTCACCAGGTCTACTGCTGATATGCTAACGACCATTACCGAGTACATATACCAGGCACTCGACAAGAATGGTGAAGCCCGAACCGTTGCCTTGGATATCTCCAAAGCATTCGACAAGGTCTGGCATGCTGGCCTCTTGTGCAAACTGCGGAGCTATGGGATAACTGGACATCTGTTTGACCTCATCCAGTCCTTCCTCTCTAACCGCACATTAAAGGTGGTATTAAATGGGCATGCCTCCCAAAACTACCAGACGAACGCGGGCGTCCCTCAAGGTTCTATCCTAGGTCCCACGCTCTTTCTGATCTACATTAATGATCTCCCCGACACCATTAGATCCCAAGTTGGCATGTATGCCGACGACACAACAATCTACTCCTGCATCGATCAGAAACCAGGTCTGGACGACAAAGTGAACCTTGCTGCCGCACTTGAAAGGGACCTCCAATCCGTAGTGACCTGGGGTAGGAAATGGTTGGTAAATTTCAATGCCTCCAAAACAAAGCTGTTATCAACTAACCACCATAGACAATCGCATCTACCTCCCATTAGCATGGGACAGGCTAGCCTCCCAGAGAGTAAAATACTACGCCTCCTTGGCCTTACACTCTCGACAAGAATGGTGAAGCCCGAACCGTTGCCTTGGATATCTCCAAAGCATTCGACAAGGTCTGGCATGCTGGCCTCTTGTGCAAACTGCGGAGCTATGGGATAACTGGACATCTGTTTGACCTCATCCAGTCCTTCCTCTCTAACCGCACATTAAAGGTGGTATTAAATGGGCATGCCTCCCAAAACTACCAGACGAACGCGGGCGTCCCTCAAGGTTCTATCCTAGGTCCCACGCTCTTTCTGATCTACATTAATGATCTCCCCGACACCATTAGATCCCAAGTTGGCATGTATGCCGACGACACAACAATCTACTCCTGCATCGATCAGAAACCAGGTCTGGACGACAAAGTGAACCTTGCTGCCGCACTTGAAAGGGACCTCCAATCCGTAGTGACCTGGGGTAGGAAATGGTTGGTAAATTTCAATGCCTCCAAAACAAAGCTGTTATCAACTAACCACCATAGACAATCGCATCTACCTCCCATTAGCATGGGACAGGCTAGTCTCCCAGAGAGTAAAATACTACGCCTCCTTGGCCTTACACTCTCGGCGGACCTCAAATGGAATGACTATATTGAATCCATTGCCAAATCTGCTGCTATGAAAGTGGGCTCCCTGTGCAGGGCCCGGAAATTTTTCCTACCTGAAACTATTCTGCACATATACAAATCTACCATCCGCCCGTGTATTGAATATTGCTGCCATATCTGGTCGGGTGCCCCTGCTGCTCTCCTTGGGCTTCTTGACAAAATACAAAGGAGGATCTGTAACGTGGTTGATACTGACTTGGCAGACCGGCTGCAGCCGCTCTCACACTGGCGTGATGTAGCTTCCCTGTGCCTCTTCTACAAGTACTTTCATGGCTTCTGCTCTGATGAGCTTAGATCACTGGTGCCGCCTAAGCATGAATTTACACGAGATACTAGATTAGCAACTAGGTCCCACCCTTTTACAGTTAAACAAATAAGATGTAACCATAAATTCTACTCCAACAGCTTCTTTTCTCGCGCTTCCCGCCTGTGGAACTCCCTTCCACAAGTCTGCTTTCCCGACAGTTACAATCTCCAGGTGTTTAAATGTAGGGTCAATAGACACCTCCTATCACACTAACTCCCAACTATTCTCACAACACTCTCATCTACCCAACCCTCATTCTCGGTATCCTCACCCGCCTATCACCCACCCTCTGTTATTTCCTATATTTAATCAGCCTTTCTCCACTCTACGTAGCCCCCTGCACAGTAGTGGCAGTGACATGCCTTGCTCGGGGTGAAACGCTTATAAAAAAAAAAAAAAATCCTACAGACCCAAAGTAAGGCCCTTTTGTCTCGTGTATCATAAATTTTTTTCCAATGAAGCCATGAAGCCCTCTCAACACTCTGACCACATAAGAAAATACTCCAAAAGTATCAGTAAGCCTATAAAATATTTTGAGGGATTGAAAACTGATTTTGAAAATTGTAGTACTGTTAAATCATCATTTAGGAAGCAGACAAAAATTAATGGTGGTGGAAGAAGGAAAGAAACAGATTTGTCATTATTTTACATCAAGATATTTGTATCTGTTTGAGTAACATTAAGCCTGACATAGTTTTTAAAAGAACATCATTAATCTCAGGGCTCAAACTAATTAATCCTTTTCTTCATTTAAATTTAGAATAAAGTTTTATTTTAATTTAATTCGTTTTTTGTTTGCATTTTTTAGTATTGATTAGTCACAGTTATATTATAATTAATATTTGTTATCATTTTTGGTGGGCAATTATCATTTAGCTTATATCAAAAATAACTTGGGGATGCAATGACCTGGAAAAGGTGGAGAACCAATGCTCTAAATAGACTCCATTGAATTAAAGTAATGGTTTTGTTAATGGAATTATATATTTGTAGAAGTGAGAGGTGGGCATATAGAAATGCAAGCATCTGTTATAATTATACCCTGACAGGAAGCACTGAATATATTGGAATGCAGAAATTTAACATTTTAAAATAATAGAATATCTGCCAAGAAAGATAAAATGTAAGAACCTGGAGGCAAATTTACCATGGATGATCTAGCAATCAAGGCACTTTCTATAAATTTTCACCTTAGTAAATTGCTTTCTTTTTTAATGAAAGCAGCATGTTTTTTTTAAGTTTAAATTATGGTCAAATTAATTAGGGTGAGAAACTAATGCATTAAGTATTGTTTTGTAAAATATCTCTTTTATGTTTATATAACCTTTTATTTAAATTCCTGTGTATTTCTGTAGCAATCATTTGAGGTTATCAGGTAAATTCTTACTTCAATTTTTAGGTTATTATTATTTTGTTTTGTATTAAGTCTACTGTTTTAGAAGTAGTTGTTACAACAAATTTTATACTAAGCTTTTATTTTCAATTGAAGTTGGTAGGTAGAATAATATATTTTGATTCATTGGATTTGCTAGAAAGGTTCATTTATTTTGAAATATATGATTAGTTTTCTGTTTCATGTGGAATATGAAATGATTAGGACATTGGAGGAGCTTTTGTCTAACATTGTTCTGATATATAGAAACTTATATATAGTAGTCTCCCATACTTTTACATGTAAATATGTGTCTATTATATATAAAGATAAAGAAAAAATAAGTCATGTTTATCAATCTAACATGTTTCACTGTTATTAAAGCTTCATCAGAGAATGATATATAGAGAAAAAGAAGCAATTCCGGTATTTTTACTTCTGTGTTGTTTAATTTTAATTGGTTAATCATTTTTCACATGCACTGAACTTGTAACGCAAATATTAGTATAATTTGTGGCATTCTGAATTCAAGGAGAGACAATGCATCCATCTGATGTTTCAAGAAGTGAATGGACTCCAGACTTACATGAAAAACTGTAAATATTGCTTTATATAAGTGAATAATAATTCTAGTTTGTCTATATGGGATTCAGATCATAATGTATATTATTAGATTTTCTAGTGAAACTTTAATAAAAGTAAAACATACTAGATTAATAAACATTTCCTATTTGGTCTTCATCTTATTTTGTTTGATTCTGATCAATATTTGATTCCAAAATGTATATGTAGCTTATTTCAGCTTTTATAACACATCACTCAATAATCCCATGCCTAACTAATAAAACAATAACTTTTAGGCAAAATTTGACTTTATTCATCAACATAGTCTTCTTCTTGGGTGATTCACTGATTTTAACACTTCCCTAACAATTTGATGCCTTTTTTGTAGAATGACTTTTTTTTGTCTCAGAATATGCCTCAGTTTCTAATATCACTTCTTCATTGGTACCAAATATCTTTCTCTGGACAATTATTTTGAGGTCTGCAAACAGTCAATAGTCACTGGGGAAGAGATCTGGAGAATAGGGTGAATATGGAAGCAATTTGAAGTGCAATTCATGTAGTTCTGCCATTGTTGCAATCGACTTGTGACACTGTGTTGTCTGGTGAAAGATCACTTTTTTCTTCTTCATTTGTGGCTGTTTTTTTGGCCATTTTTCCCTTCAAATGCACCAATAATGCTATATGATATTTGCTATTGATTGCTATTTGCTATTGGTTCTTTCTTTCTCAAGGTAATCAATGAGCAAAATACCTCGGGCATCCCAAAATACCAAAGCCAAAACCTTGCCTGCTGATGTTTGAATCTTTGGTCACTTTGGACAGCTTTTACCTGCTGCTGGCCACTCAACACTGTAAATTTGACTCCGAAGTGAAGTGGTTGATCCATGTTTCATCCATTGTTACATATTTATGCAAAAACTCTTGTTGCGTTGAAACAGTTGCAAACAACGCTCTGAATTGTCGATGCATTCTTGTTTTTAATCGACTGTAAGCAAAAATGGCACCCACATTGAACACAGCTTCCTTATTGACAAATGCTCATGCAAAATGGTGAATACACTGCCTTCTGATATGTTCAACTCCTCTGCTATCTCATGCAACTTCAATTTACAATCAGCCAAAATGAGTTTATGGATTTTTTTTTTTTGGTGTTTTCCAGGACAACTGCCAATTTTGGGTAACCTGAGCATTCAGCATCATTTGTGTTTGTACAACCACATTTAAAGTCAGCATACCACGTCTTAACCATTGTTTTCAATGGAGCAGTGTCTGAATAACTTTCAAGCCATTGCTTTACTTGAACAGTATTTTTCCCATCAGAAAGCAATGTTTTATCAACACATGAAATTCAGATTTTGCCATTGTTTTGAAAATTTGCAACTGTAGCTTCACTTAAATAACTGTAATTTGTAAACTAATAATCCAATTGGGCCCAAATTTTGTCACATGCCATTTGAAGGTTAGTACTTCGTAAAAATCATATGGATTTTTTATTGGTGGCACTATATGTTAGTCCCAAGACTTATTGAGTGACGTGTTATTTTATTATTTGTGTGTGTGTGTGTACACACACACACACACACACACACACACACACACACACACACAGAAATATTAAAACATAAGCTCAAATTTAAAATAAGCTAAGAGCTAAAAATATAAAACTAAGTAAGTTGGCAGAGCTTAAATATAATAACGATATTATTAATGCAAGGATATTAAGATGATAATCAAAATATGCTACTCAGAATTTCAAGTAGTAACTCAATCATCAAGTGGATATTTTATCTTCCCAATAACTGCATTAACACATGAAACTCTGAGTAGCATATTTTGATTAGTCTTAATTATTTTTATTATAATATATATTTGTGTCTTTCTATGGTTATACACATCTTGGAAAATTTATATATATATATATATATATAGGAATCCGCAGACAGATCTGTTTCACTGTATCACAGCTCATCAGTATGGTTAGACATCCGATTGCTTCTAGCCAGGATTGAAACTCAACCAAATTGACATCAGTCAGCGATTCTACCTCTGGGCTATAGGTGCTCAATAGAGGAAGGCAGACTTTAGCATGTTATATACAGTGTAAGCACACGCCAGTAGCTGAGAATGTTTAAATTCATTACTGAATGAACGATGCATAGATGCATGAATAGCTACTTTTTTTTTTCAAAGTCTACCATTCCTCCATAGTGTTCAATTGGGGTGTGAGAGTGTAAATAGTCATCCACAGACAGGTTTGTTTCGCATATATATATATATATATATATATATATATATATATATATATATCTGCGAAACAGACCTATATATATATATATATATATATATATATATATATAAAGACCATAAAGAAGATGTCCTTCGTTGTAACTTATTAATTCCACTAAAACAGAACTCAGTAACAGTTTGCAAAATATTTGTGATTTGCTACAAGTGGCTACTTAGGTGAATCAGTGGCAAGGTACCAATGAGTGTGTATCTTGGTATAAAAATATTGAGAATAAAAAGAATTCAGTATTTATAAAATATGATATTTTAACTTCATTCATGTAGTGGGGGCACCAGGAAAAAAATGCTCATTGGAGCACTTGTCATGAAAATATTTGTAGAAAGGACAGAGGGAAGCCATGTCATGCCCGTGAGAAAGTGACTGAAGTCACTATGCCAAGTCATTGCAGATTTTTCTTTGGATCTTATCAAGAACCTTGAGATGAATGACAGGAACAGCCACCCAAATCTGGCAACAGTAATCAATGTACAAACAAATGGTAGATTTATAAATGTGCAAGTTAGATTCTGAATAGAAAAACTTTCTGGACCAACACAGTAACTCATCCTTTCTAGCAGTAGATGCAGTTATAAATTCAATGTAGTCTTTTCATTTCAGGTCAGTTGAAGATGTAAAGCCAAAGAGGTGCAGTGTGTTGCTCTCAAGGAAGCTAGCATCAGCCATGCTGATGGCAGAGAGAAAAGTTTGTCTGTGGTGGTCAAAGTAGAGCAGTTTTGTTTTAGAGGCATTCAAATTTACAAGCCATTTCTTGCTCCAGTTAACCACTGATTGGAGGTCTGTTTCAAGAGTTGTGAGAGAACACCTGATGTTTAGTCATTTGTTAAAATCTTGGGCCTTTCTGCACTTCCGCATACACATCAGCTTTGAGTAAGCTGTCATGTGTTCCTAAATGTGTCCAGCATTCTAGCATGTGCATTAGTGTATCTGTAACTGACCAAATAAATGTATAAACAAAATCTTTGCATGTGCCTTGGATTTATTGAAAGTGAAAGATGTTTGAGTTTTTTTTTTTTATTGAATAAGTGGGTGTTAATGAACCTGTCAAAATATTTACATTCAAGTTCAGTAAAAGTAACACAGTGAATAAAAAGTAAACGAAGAATTAAAAGGAAGAAAATTTACAAGAAAAAAAAATGAAAGTAACCTTGAGCAATAAGAAAGATTAAAAAAAAGTAAGAAGAAAGAATAGAAAAGGAATAAGGCAGAAAACAGAAAGAAAGAATAAAATTAAGAAAAACATGAAAGAATGGAAAAAGAGAAACATGCTGTTAAAGAAGTCAGAAAATTTTAATGAAAAAATAAAAGTATGAAAAATATAAATGAGAGAAGTACGAAAACTGTTATGAACCAAACAATGATTAAAGGGTAGAAGGAAAGAATGCAATACAACAGAAGAAAGGGTTTAAAGGAATGAAAAAAAATGACTGTATAAAAAAAGAATGGAAACATATTTGGGGGTGCTAAAGTGTTCCCAGCTGAACTCACTATCCAAACTTAAATCAAAAATTAGAACAGTACATTTTTAAACCTTTCTTGGTCAGGTGAAGAACTTTTCAGCAGCCCCTCATAAAAAAAAAAAAATGAAAAATAGAATAAAGAAGAAACTACAAAAGTTAAGAAATTAAAATTGGTGAATGATGGGAAGAAGGATTTTTGTTAAGAAAGCAAGGATAAAAAAAAGCTTAAATAAAAATGAGCAAATGGATGGTGTGATGAAAAACGAAAGCAGAAGGAAGTAAAAGAGAAATGAATTATGGAAAAGTAAATAAAGATGGAAGCCATTGGGAAAGTCATAGAATTTATAATGAGTTCTATTTTCTTGTGTTTCTGAAGATCATATTACCATATTCTGCATTTCATAGTAATTCAAGAAAAGGAAAATTTAAGAATTCTTCCAGTTTGGCAAACTTAGGCAGGAAAATTTTTAGATAAGCATAAAACATTTTAAAAACACCAAAAATTTTATTTACATTTTCTTTAGAAAATTTAAATCTTTTTTCTGTCTATATTTGCTTTTGCCATTTGTAATGAAATCTTGTAAGGCTTTTCACTTGAATACATAATTATTATATATATATATATATATATATAGAGAGAGAGAGAGAGTCTGTAATAGATACACATTCAAATACATACATACATATATATATATATATAACATATATATTATGTTTAATATGACTGCATTTTGGCTTATATTAATTATGTCTGCATTAATACATTAATTATATGTGTATGTGTGTTTAAGTCATTTACTTAATTGTAATACTATATATTTATAAGCATAAAAATACATGTAGGCATAATACAAAAGCTTGAATATATATATATATATATATATATATATATATATATATATATATGAGGATTTTCTGTATAATTCTCTGCCCAAGCAAGAAATGATTAAAAATAAATTTGATCAAAGGTTAAATTTTTTTATCATCCCTCCATTTATATAAACTATGATATGTTTATAAATGAAACTCACTGATATTTGATTCATATATAGGTAACAGGTTTCTCCAAATCCAAAGGCTGCAAGCTTTTTAGACATTTTTTGTGGAAATTATGTGAGTAGATTAACTCAGCTTATTTCTTTTAAATTCAGTATCATTTTATGTGTGAATTGAAAAATATAATACTCTTACAGTTTCACAAAATTATTCTCTTTTCTTTAGTAATTTTAGACTTTAGTATTTGTAATTAAAAACATTGAAAATATGATTCTTCACTGAACTATTGAAACATTAAACAAATCTTCCTTCAAGCATCCTTTGGTATTTTGGGGTTTTCTGCAATATTTCTTGTTTTAACAGATGTCAAATGAAAATTAACAAAGTTAATGAGGAAGATATTTTCTCAAGATATTTTGTAAAAGTAATGTTTGACATTCTTTTGTTTATTTTTCTGCTTGCAAAAAATTAGAAATTGCTATAGAAAATGTAAATTTTATTTTATTTAAGAATAAATGACCAATCACAAATATTCATTGAAGAATGAGTGACCAATTAAAAATATTCTTTTCTCAAAATATTAATAGATTTTGAAGCTTTTATCTATTTGATTTTTTTTGGCTGGATACATGTGAATAACATTGCTGCTTTACCCCCATTCTTCACTCACACATATACACACACATTGTTGAATGCTTAAAAAGCAGGATTTTTTCAATTGTTTTCTTAAATCTGAAATATGAAAATTTCTTGACAATAATACTTCTCACATTTTTGTACAGTTCTTGAAAGTTCATAAATTTTATAACCAAAATCGGCAAAGAAACAAAGAAAAAGAATAATAAAAAAATTAAAGCAAATGAATAAAAAATTTTAAAAAGTTAGAATGAATAAAATGGCACATAAGGAAAAAAAAAATAATAAAATGAAAAAATGTAAAGGAAGAAATGGTAGTAGTTTTTATTAGCTTCTCTACAAGGGCAAATTCAACACAAGATCAGGTTTAATGTGGGCTGAAGCAGCTTTTTCACTTGGCATGCCACAGGCATCATGGAATGGTTTGATCTACTCTTTTGAATGTCTTGGATAATGGGTCTCCTGGAACTTTGTTTTTTGGCAACAGGAAAATCCTCTGTCAAAAAGCAAATAAAAAATTAAGCAAGAAAAAAAATGAATAAACAGGAAATTAGAATAAAGAAAAGAAGAAAGAGAAAGAAGTGAGATGACAGACTATATGACTAATTTACTGGCCAAGGGTAGCCACCAAGAATTTGAAAGAAAGGCCCTCTGGGTATATTTACCTTTGTTTCTTCAAATTTAACCGTCATTTATCAGCCACTTTTCTATTTATTCCAATTTTATGGCCAACATTTCTTGTTAAGACAGTTTCAACACCAACATTTTAGAATACCTCTTCCTTCCTTTTACTCACTTTATTACAAGGCTAATAAATGTGAAAAGATTTAGGATGGATTAATACATTCCTCACCCACAAGACATCTTCATCTTATAATATTTATACCCTTCCACTATTCACAACATAGAAGAATTATGCATAAAACATGTACCATGATACAATTTATATATAAATAAATTATATGCAGTGACACACATCCCAAATTTTTGCTTAACATATATGAGTATGGATTGATGTAAGCTGCAATAATATCTTAAGGGAATAATAAAAAATATTGGTATCAAGGGTATTATTATTACTATTATTATATAAACTAAAATACCAAACATGTGAGACAGCTACCTGATGATATGTAGCTTTCTCTTTTGAATAATGGTGGCTACATGGTATGGCCTGTAAGCTTAGGGTTTCTATAATCACTGTGTGGCTATATTTATATATCTGGGCTGATCCTAATGGAATTGTGTTTGTTGACTGCAAAAAATTAAGTGAGATCTGCTATATATTCTACACATGCCCAACAGGATTTAAATCTGAGGAGCATGGGATATCAATGGTATTGATTAGAAATCAACTGAGTATTCTTGGATCCAATTTTTATATCACCCATCTATAATTAAGCAGTGCATTATCTTTTCTGGAACAAGCTATCACTTCTGGAAACATGATAAGAAAAAAAGGTTTTCAAATGTTCTGCAGCAAGAACTATGTATATCATATCTGTTGAGGCAGACTCCAGTTTTAGTAATGATCTTTGCAAACTCCAATGGACTACATCCCTCACTTCTGAAATGCAGGTTTCATGCAATCTCCTTAACCACACTCAATTAGAAAACTGGCAATGGGGACATACATCAGAGCACTGGGACTGCCACATGGTAATGTTCTCTGGCCTGTAAAATAACAACAATTGTAGTAGTAATTCTCAATTTCTTTGTACCAATGCAATGCAAATTCAAAAATATATTTGGCCTCTCTCCACTCCACTGTTTATATAACACTGGACACGGTAACTTATGTCTGCCTGTGAAAATCCCCCATTATCTCATGAGACTTTCCATTTCTACTCTACAAGCTCCCTTTCTCCTCTGACCACAAGATGGATTGACATGGTCAGTTGAAGGTTTGTTCCAGAATATGTGTGCTATCATCCTTGCATTTGTTGGGATAGTTTGAGGTCTCATGTTTCGATGTGGACATTGACTTGGGCCTGGTGTCACTCAGTATTGGTGTTCTTTAATATTATTTTGTACTGGAACTACTGAATCTGCAGTGTCATCAGTTTTCATTTCTTTTGGTTCAGTACTTGCAGTAATTTGGTTTCTGCTGCCCGTTAGATTATAAGAGATTATATCAATCCCCATAGAGAATTCACAGGGTCACTGCGGTCAGACCTTGGATGTGTTTAATCTATTCTCTGTGTTACTATCTTGAACTGATTGTAAATCAGGGTGCCATGAGGTGTCAGGACCTGCTCTCTGTGTAGAATGATATGGGACGTTAATAACTGGGTGGATCTTATGGAGAAAGTGACAGTTGCATAGAGTTACCAGATTGTTTCCATCCACCTGTACACAGTACTGCTAGTTACTGAGTACCTCTGTGATTCTCTTTGTTGATCCACTGATGAGGGTAATGGCCATCTTGATTCTGGACCTGAACAGAATCGCCAATTTTTAATTCCTGAAGTGGGCGACAATGTTCATTGTAAAAGTACTTATTCCACATGTACCTTTTAGTCATTTCCTCTTCTGTCAGTTCACCATTTTCTCTCCACTATATACATATCTGGTATTTGTCCCATTAGACAGGGTGGTAGTTTTTGATATCATGACTGTATAACATCATAGAAGGAGTCATGCCAAGATCTTGGACAAGTGTATTGTGTTGAGTCAACAAAACACAGGCTGCATGATCATAACACAGCTAACCACAGCTGCCTGTGTTATCTGCGATTATACACTTAGCCTTTTTGACTAGTTTTGCATGGCCATTGCTTTGTGGATTGTAAATTGACAAAGTATGTTTCTGTATAACACTGTAAGTGTTTCTTATGCACACACATTGAAATAAGTATTGACGGACCCTGGATTCAAACCCAGGAATAGATATTTGGAGAATAGGAGAATATCTTTGTGTGTATATTTTTTTTCTCTTTGGAAGGGCTGAGAGAGAGAGAGAGAGGAAGGATATAAGCACTGGGGTGTCTGAGAGAAAGAGAGAGGCAAAACAAAAGGCATTTATGAGATGACATCAATTGATAACAATTTAGCAATAAACAGATGGCCTTGCAAAAGGGAGAGAATTCTATTCCTTCTTCTTCCTTGTTGTCTGTTGCTCTCCCTTTCTCTCTCTCTCTCTCTCTCTCTCTCTCTCAGAAAAAGGAAATAACGGATCGACCAAAAGTCAAAATCATCAGTAAATTTTGGAAAGCGATCACCCATGTGAGGATGTAATTGTAATTAACACTGACAGGTGAATGTATAGAGTCAACAGAATTGTGTCTCCAAGCTTCCAGGATGGTGAGAATTGTATGTGGGTGAGTTAAGTCAGATGTACAAAATTGACATTAAATATTAATGGTGAGACATTCTGATCACTTACTGCCCAACACCATATTGAATTGGTTTCAACAGAAACACAACAGATTTGAAAATCAAGTCAGAGAAGAGCAGAACGTCAGAAGAGAAGTTGACTGACAAGAGAACACTTGAAGTGAAAACAGAAAAATTCACTCTCTCTCACTCTTTCACACACTAGTAACGCAAAACATTGCTTATAGTTGGAACTCCAAGGCAGGGGAGCATAAAAGGAGCAGTATTACTTCAGCAACAAAAATAGTAGCAGTGGTGACATCAAGGGTTTTTTGGACTCTGATGGGGTGAGTTACATATCTGGCATTGGGTTCTGGCCCATCAGGCACTGACATTTAAACCTGGCCAAAATAGGCATTGTCTCGCATTTACTAGCATGCCATTTATGCCTTGGTGTGCAAAATGTAGGGATTCAAGTACTCCTGCATTAAGTTGTTGAGGTAATAGGGAGTACCCCTTTAATGCAGTCCAATTCCTTGTGCATAGGCCAAAATCTAGAGATCACTGATGAGAAGTCATGGCATGATTTGGAAAAACCAGTCCTTATATATTCCATCAGGTCCTGACATTCTTCATTAATAGCTGCTGGCAATGATTCATTCTATCCAATGGTATAGCCTTCAATCTGGGGTCATGCTTATATGTAAACATTAATGCAGCCTTGATTACGCTGCCAGTTAGTTTGACTGTATCAATTGTTGTTGCCTCATAGAATTACCATTAACGCTTCTGTTGTATATGTGCTGATGATATTTGGGAGCATTCTGTCGAATCCTCTGATGGAATCCCTGCTGGGTACCAGGAGGTGCAGAAGAGTGCAACATTAAGTTTCAAGGGAGAGGTTTAGTGTTGAATTTGTACATTAGTGTGTGTTTCTTAAAATTAAAGAGATGTGCATTCTATATGTTCTTATGGGTCCAATCTGAGAAAATTCTTATGAGTTGTTGATGGTCAAGTCACTAGTAAATCTGGGCAACCCCAATATAAATATGACATGATTCTGATCTATAGACAAGAGTAACCATCACTGCAATTTGGGTTCACTTCACCAGGGCAATTACAGTGTTTTTGAAAAAGAAAGTAACCAATTCCAGTTTTACTATAATTTGTTGAAAGACATATTGGTTTATTGATCTCGAATATCTTGACTCCATTTTCAATTTTCCGCATGATTACTTGCTTTGACTCCTCAAAAAGTTAGTCAAGTGTTTTCTCCAAATAAAATTTTTGATTCTTTAAGTGCTGTAAATTCTGTAACTTCAGCTTGTGAGAATGCATGACACCTGATTGACCAGTTCAAACCAGGACCTGACACCCATGATACTCGTGGGCATAAGGAAGTGAAAAATAGTCCCATTCATTTTCTTCATTGGTTTCATACCATTGGCCATTATTAAGAACCAAGCAAACTCTACATCATTTTCTGCAAAATGGAATTTGTCAGCATTAGTGTGTGCCAGAACAAGGACTCTAAAGAATTGTGTCAAAGGAGTCCATCACCTATGCAACAGGTTTTTCAAACCATATCCACTGTAATATCATCAAATTGACAAGTGTATTCATCTCCAGACATGTGAAATTGATTGGAAGCACACACAAAGATATCTATACTGGCTCCATTCAGTGATAAATGTAGTAGCATCTTATGCTGCCAGGGAAAGCAGTAAGCTGTGATACTTGTCATGCATCTAGGACTATTTTCTTGTCTGAGTCAGAATGATGGAGACCTGGTTAAATGGGGATGGGGTGTGATGGGTTTCCCTAATGAAGGCAGTTCTTGTAAGTCTACCATGCACCTGGGGAAGCTGCCTTTTTTGGATGTAACTACTATCCTTGAACAGTAGTTCAATTTTATCCAATGCAACATCTCTGTTGAGGTCTTGTTTCAATCTCTTCAATGGTAAGGGACAGTGATCGGTGTGTGAATGACTGATGCTATCACATCAGGGACAAAGATAATGTCTAATGCCTTTCCTATCATGGTCTGTAAGGGTTGGTGTGGACACATATTAAATGTGCTGGACTTAAAATGGTTACATATTCATCATTCCAGTAGGTGCCTGTTGGTTTTTGTTGGAAGAAATGAGATGGTACTAGGCATCACTGGAATGGGTTTTCTGCTTAGGAATGTGCACAGGGCATTTTTCTTTGCACCATTCAGTGAGTTAAGACATGATGTCTAGACTGGAAAATCAGGTAGCAACAGATATGGGTCCTTCTGATAAGTAAAAACCAAACATGTTATTTGATATATACACCACCTGTCATGACTCAAGCTAATTTTTACATGCAGGAACAATATGCTTTTTATATAAAGTTGTTTGTCTGAAATGCTACACATTCAATGACTAGTTGGTATGAGTTATTTGTCTGAGCACCAGAGTAGTTTTAATATCTCTGGACCATTTGATCAATTTGAGCCCCTGTATCAGCAAATATGAGGATGTGATGACTAATTAAACCTGTCTGGGTGCATCCAAATGAAGTGTGTGTTTGATGCATATCGTCCCTTCTATTGTCAAAGTAGGTTGATCTGAAACACCTTGTTTAAATAACTTTTCATTCCACACAAGATAAGGCACAGCACCAGGCAGTATCAAACTGGTTTTACAGCTCTGTTTTGATCTGCCAACAGATATCACTGTGCGGTAACTTTCAGAGTAGTGTTTAAAAAAGTAAATGAATTATGCCCTAACACCTTGTTGATCTGTTCGTGGTTCCAATTTCAAGTTTAGTAGGTTTTTGGCATACCCTTTTTATGGGATCCCTAATCTAGCAATTGACATACCAGTTTAGCTGCTGGGCAATCTCTCCTACTAATTGATCCACCTGGGTAGACTGTCTTTCTGCAACCCACACAAGAATACTTATTTGATGAAGAAGTGGGTACATTAGTTTTTCAGGGTTGCCAAAGTTCATGGTGTTCATGGCCAGATATCTGTAAGAAGAATGTGGTTGATGAACTAGCACCAATTAGTAACTGACTTGTCCATTGTTTCCAAGCAGACAAGATGGTTGAACTTTTGCTTGAGTGTAATAAAGTTGGTAGCCTCTGCCAAAACTCAATTCTGATGTTCCATGTTGGTGAGTTTCGCAACAAGTAGTTGACTCACTGATCACAACCTTCCAAGTTTGGACAATCAACCATGAATGGGCAAAATTTGACTTGTAGCCTTGCTAAAAAATAAGTGATTGACTCATTTTCTTCCTGATGTGTAGAAAGATCTGCTGGTGAACTTTTTTGTGCAATCCCTTTACTGTAATGTACAGGATGTGTGACAAAAGCTTTTCCTCCATGACAAAATTTAAGGTTAAAAAAGAGCCTGTTGACTTCAGGTGAGCATGTCATACTCAATTTGTTGCATATTTTCATTGTTTTTTTTTTAAGTTTAAACATCTTCTTATACCAAATCCAAGCATGAATGCTCAGTCATTGGTTATTGCATTGGTTTTAATGATAGGACAGTGTTTTTTTTTTTTGTGTGTTGAGTTAGGGGTTCCATCCCTTCAAAGATTGATAGTTTCTCTTTGTAACTCTGTTATTTTTTTTGCATGAGTTGGGCAATCAAATTGAGGGCTGTACCTGGTGCAAATTACATATCTTCTTTTGTTAAGATAGTTCCATATATTCACAATTCTTTTATTCTTGTACTAAACAATACAAATACAAAAATATACTTGCCCTCTTGCCATTCAGCTGTTTAAATAACACTGAACAAGGTAACATGTCTACCTGTAGAAGTCCCCTATTATCCAATGAGACCTTCTATTTCTACTCTACATTTCCCAGGTGAAAGAACAGTCTCTTGACTGGTATTGAATTGAGATATGTGAATTGATGCAGTGTTTCCTTTTATTAAATGATTACAATCCATGTCAGTTACCAATAGTCCTGTTCTTTCATTACTTGTGAGTGCCATCAGTTTTCACATTGAATGACTGTCTTTTATATGATTACCGAAGTTAAGCAATGACAAGCCTAGTCAGTATCTAGATGTGTGACCACTTAGGAATATCAGCTGCTGTAAGTTTGGATGTGCAAGTGGTATAATGGATAATGGCTCAGAATTGGAAATCGGAGAGCCAAGTTCCAAAAGATGTTGAGTTTGATATATTCATTTATGTGCAAATATTCTTGGGAAAGATAAGAATTCACCCCTTCTCCCTCTAACTATGGGTTACTTGTATCAGCAAATTGTTATTATGTTTTAAATTTTTATCTAAAATATATTCTGACTTTAAATAACCTGCAAAAAATTTGCTAAGGCGTAAAAAGAAATCATCCAGTCCAGTGATGCTGATATTTGAAATTCATGTACTCCTGGTCAGGTGGATAAAAGCACATTAAGCATTTTTGTTTCTGATGTCTGAGAAAAACCTAGAATAGTTATTTTGGAGAAACAGTAACCTATCTTTAAGGTTTGAACAATAATCCCATGTTCAAATGATGTTAGATAATGTCCACATCACATTGGTGCAACAGCTACATTGCCACTTTACTGATTATATCCTACATATTTTATCCAGCTGAATCTATTTCTGCAGTGAGGAGATTTAGTGCTATATTTTTTCTTTTTAAGATGTGCCTATAGTCCTTCACCACACATGCAGTTGATATTCTTAGTTTCTTAACAAATGTGATCAAACACAGTGAAAATAACAGTTAACTTGCAACAAAGAAACTAACGAGGTTAGAAATAGTGATGAAGGAACAATGTGTCAATTTGAGATATTCTCATCATTCATAATGTGCTTCATAGATCTGTAACAACTACTTTTAAGAAAATAAAGGTAATGGCCAATCCAGAGGTCTTTTTTACAACATTGTTGTAACCAGCATGTAACAAAGTCCTCTGGTCAATAGATGAGCCAATAACATCCTTTCCTCATTCCCGCTTTGGTAGACAATTTAGAATCTCTCTCTCTCTCTCAAGGACTAAGGACTTCTTAAATTTTATATCATGGGCTTTTTGTTGGTTCCCTGCTTATATGTGGTATTGTGATATATGTCAATTTGAATGAAGATTGAAGATGGATGAGTTCTTGTGGTGAATGGTCAAATTGTAATGTTTGTAATAGTTGTGATTCTGGTTAGCTAGGTATAAGAGAGTGTCTACCAGCTTCACCCATATCCCATTAGGCCTTGTGTCAAAATTGTTTACTTTGAGCAATAAATATACTCTCTATATATGCATTTTTTTTCTGTAAGAAGAAACCATACTAAAAACAAAAAAATTAAAAATTATTTTAAAAATATGACAGCTTGATGATTTGTATTAAACTTTTTAATTTTTGATTAGTATAGTCTTCACTTAATAATCTAACCGCCACAAGGCTTTGTAGAATTTTTTTTAAATTTCATACTGACAGACCTGATAATTACTTTCATTTTTTATGAACTCCACGAGAATTGAACACGCAAGTAAAAGATATAATGTTCATTTCTTGCACAGCACAATACTTATGACAGGATAATTTTTTTTTTTTTTTTTGCAAACGAAAAAAGTTGCTGTACATTTCAACAACGAAAAATACAATTACTGACCCCCGTAAAAACAATTCTCTAAACGAAAAATACACTTTTTTTCTAGTTTAAAACAACAAAACAAAAAAAGCATTATTAATTTCACAAGCACAGAAACCACAGCCCATCTTTTTCAAAATAAATTACGAACAACAGACATTTTTGTGCCCCAGTAATTTTCTATCGACCATACCACATGGATACAAGAAAATTAATATTTTCTCAAACTCTCTGTTAACAACTTTGAAAATTGGTCGCAAGCACTAGAAACAAACTGCTGAGTAGAGCAAATCAATTCCACAAATAAATACTATCACCGTTCCTCAATCTCAGGTAAGCTACTCTCCACACTAAAAAAATAAGACCGTCTCTGATTGAGCTTAACGTGCTTTTGACCAGCCATCGATTAGCAATGAGCGCCAAGAAACAGCCAATAAAAATGGCTACAAGCAACGCCACTACTTCCTCGCCCACCTGATGGGTCTTACTAACATTTATTTTTAGTTTGAATGTTTTGTTGTATTTTAGTTTGTTTTTGGATTATTCATTCCCCATTTATTTTCATATCATTAAATTTGTAAGTTTATTTTTGTAATATATTGTATTGAATAAGATTCTTATGTCATGGGTTTTGTTCCCTTTTTTTAGGTTCCCTTGCAAACGTGGTATTATGGTATATGGAGCATTGGAAGGGATGGATGAATTCTTGTGATGAATGAAGAAATTGTAATATGTGATTTGGTAATGAATCTGATTAGTTATGATATAGAATAGAAAGTGAAGACCAGCTTCATCCCACTTCTCTTTTTAACTTGTGCCACATTTGTTGTTTGTGTGTGTGTGTGTGTATATATATATATATATATATGAATAAATATAGTTTTAAGGTGTGCTATATTTATAGGATAAAGGGTTCAATATCAGAGATAGAGCGTATGTAAATATAAAAGAGTAAACATCAAAGTCAACACTCAAGGGCGACAATGTTTCATGCTAAGCACAATCATCAGGCCACTGTGAAAAAAATTTGTTTCTGATGCCGTCATATTTCTTAAGTGGAACTGAGCTTCAAGTATGAAAAAAACAGCCATTTACAGGGGTTTCCATGAATTCTGAGGCTTTTATAGTGATGCATACACACACACACACACACACACATATATATATATATATATATATATAAAAGTGAACATCGAAGCCAACACTCAAGGGCAACAGACTTTCATGCTAAGCGCAATTATCAGGCCATGTAAAGAAGAAACCTAACAAAATGTTAACCAAAAAAATTCTTTACTCAAAGTGTATGTCTGAAAATAAATATACATTTGAGATTGTAAAGCCAAACTAGTATAGACTAAAAGAAACAAAACAAATTGGCAGCAAGTCATTCTACTTGTGGAAAATGTATTTTTGTTGTTTAATGAAAAATGTTTACCAATAAGTATTGAAGAAAGCAAAATAATAGCATTTCATTTTCTTATGGTGACCAGTTATGCGTTTGTTTGTTTTTTTTCTTTGTTGAAATATGTCCTTGGATTACAAAATACAAAGGCTTTAGCTGTCATGTAATAACTGGACAGACTGTTCTGTTACCAGAAGATGGTTGTATTTCTAACAACATGTATCATTAAACTGCCTGTCGGTTGTTTATAATACTTGACTTATACCAACAATATCAAGACTACATCTGGACTCTTTTGTAACTCTAAACACACAACCATTGACTTTTTGTTTTGGTTCCTTTCAGGCATGTGGTCCACTTGAACAATTATTTTTTCGTCCAATTGTTTTCAGTCTTAATTCTTGTCTTCCATGAATACTGGTGAAAAAGACACTAACTCCAATGTAAATCTATTCTTTTATACATGACTTCAATATCCAGTAACAACTTGTATGCTCAGGACACTCCTGTGTTAATAGAAAAAAAAATTCTGAAGAAATTCATGCTTATATATATATATATATACACACACACACACACTTTTTTCATCCTAACCTAATTTCCTAGCTGCATTGATTCAATATAATCTTCAATATAATCTTTACTCTTTGTGTCAGTAAAATATGTTAGTCTGAGAAGGTGCAATGAGTCTTTCCCCCAGAGGTTAGCATCAACCATGCTGATGGAAGGTAAAAAGGATTCCTTCAGAGTGAGCAGTTTCATTTTTAGAGGTGTTAAAATTAACAACCCCTTACCCCAGTTAATAATGTATATCACTTTTGAGATCAACTATCAATCTGACCTTATTAAACTGCTCATACTTACTATATTAAGATAATAACCGGTTATCTCATTGATGAAAATGAGGAACAACATGAGTCTAAGGATAGAGCCCTGGGGGATGCCTGCATTAATGCAAAAAGATCTAGAAGAGTGGCCATTCAGAACCATTTTTATTTTGTGATTTGATAACAAAGATTGAATCAGTTCAAAAATTTGTCCAGAAATACCATGTCAGCTTCAATTTGTGAAGAACAATATCCAAAAGAGCAACCGAAACTTTTATATATATATATATATACACGCACACACACAAACACACACACATTTTATATAAATATTATTATTCATAGAATAAAATAGTTTAGTTAACTTATATGAATCTGTATTTGCAGTTTGATGGATTTTTTAAACCCAATCCTTCATAGATTTTCTTAGTGGTCTAAGTTTTTATTTATATAAAAATCATATCAATAGATGTAAGTATATGTGCCTATAATATGCATAAATGTACACACACATACACACACACACAAGAAGTTGCTGGAAATTTCTCAGCTTGACCTACTTCACAAAATTGGAATAAAAATCAAAATTTTGTTGAGCAATCCCTATTTGAACGAACTAAGACCTCCTCAGTACATTCTCATATCATAGACATTAATGTCATGAGGAATAATGAAATCCAAATTCATTTGAAGTTATTACTGCTTAATTTTGCCTAAAAATGCAATTAACATGTTGTTTAATCATTCACAGAACAGGAAAACTAATGACTAAATATATATATTATATAAATTGTGAGAAGAAATTTCTCTTGAACTTCAAACTCTTACCTTATTTTATGAAACCAATCTTTTTTTTAAGTAGCCATTTCCTCTTACTGTGAAACAGGAAATGTAGCAAAGAGGTTTTTTTAATCAAAATCCGAAGAGAAAAACAGAAAGAAAAAACTTTTCTGATTAACAAGTTTAAATCTTAGATTCTCATTCACCAAACAAATTGCTTGATAATTCAACCTTATGAATGAGACATGCATTCAAAAGAACATGTTCTAAAATGAAAAAAAGGCAACTCTTGAAGACAAACTTGATTAAAAAATCTCAAAATATATCTTATATAAAGCAATGAGCAATTATTCTGAAATGCCATTTATTTATTTACTCATTGCAACCACTAAGTGTTTAGAGAAAAATAAGTTACAAATGCAGAAGAGGATAACATGGAATTAAGATATTCACCCTTCATAATACTGATTCAAGTTTGTAACATTGAAGTCATAAGTTCACACTCAGTCAAAGGCAGCAAAAATTATTTTTAAATTTTAATCTATAAAAAAAAGTTCTGAGTTTTTTTTCAGCGCTCTCTATTTTTTTTTTTTTCATTTTTTTAAAACTAGAGACATAATGGAGCGTTTTTTTTTCTTTTTTTTAAAACTGTGTCTCTAGATTCTAAAGTATTAAATTGTTTCAAACTTTGATTATACTTTCAAATGATATGATGCAAATTAATGAATGATTGGAAATGTTTGATATAAAATAATCATTAAAAGAAAAAAAACTGAGAAATATTCACAAAGCAATGCACAAAGCAATGCATATTTTTGTGACATTTAATAACTGGGAAAATTTCTGTAATTTCTGAATCAGTCAGTCAGTTAAGTGCCATGCGCGATACACGCTTGGGCGATCATGTCTCGAAAGAGACATGACTGACTGGGCAGAAGATTATCCCGCAGTAGGTTGCCATTGCTTTCTGAGGTAGACTGGTTGCCGACCAAGGCTATAGAACCCAATCTGTCCTATTATTTAACCCATAACTGGAGGGAAGAGATGGATTAATACCTTTCCCAAGGGTATTTGCGCGTAAGTGAATGCAAGGAATTCAACTGGAATGCGAACTCGGTTCCCCGAGTTCTCGTTCCGAGCCGATATCCACTGCGCCACAACAATTTCTGAATAATGATCTTAAAAAATGAGTTTTTTTATTTAGAAAATTTCTTTTCTGAAAAAGTGCTTAATAGTAACTTTGACTTGTTAAAAAGAATTTGCAAAATAAAAGAATTGTAAAGTTTTAAATGTGCTATTTTAATGCAAAATTGAACTTTTAATTGAATTTTGGCAATAGTTTGTTTTTAATGATTTCATATATATATATATATATATATATATATACACACACACTATATTTCATTTCACTGTCCACTTTAAATTCTTTATAATTTTCACTAAATTAATATGTGCACTCAAGGAAAGATTTATATTATGTTTAGTAATTGCCTGTTACTTATGTTGAGACAATATTTTTATAAATTTTACAGGTAATTCCAACTGCTTGGGCAAGTTACTGAAACTCCAAGAAACATCATTGTAATTAAAAATTAGAATGTCAATGTGCCCAAAATTTACAAAAACAAGTTCATTCATTGATTTTTGTGAGTTGTTGTATATTTCATACAAAGGATTTCTTTTTGTTTTCATTTGCACAGAATGAATTGGCTTTCTTTCTATCTGCACAGTTAGAGGCTGCCATCATTAATTAAATAAACCCATGGTTTTCAATGCATGTTCATTTTATTTATATATATATATATATATATATATATATATATATATCAACAAACTATAAATGGGATTGTAAAGAGATGAAATTTGTATTATCTTCATATACATGTTTATGTTCATGTACACACACACACACACACATATATTGGAACTGTCCACATTGAAAATATGTTTATTTATATTTGTATGTAAATATAATAATTATGCATGGGATAAAAATGAAATCTATACAAAATTCAAATCTAGTATTCACTTCTATGAATGATTTTTGAAAAAAAGCATGAAGCCACTTCTTCTATTCCACCTGGGTAAAATGGTATGGCACCCTGAGCCTTCTCAACTTAGTAGGGCAACCAATTTAGAAGAGTAGTTCTGAATTGAAACTAATAACATTATGGGCCAACATGGCAGAGTAAGGCATATTATTCTCATGTATTATTTAATTTAAAGAAATCTTTAATTCTGTAATAAGTTGAGAATATGGCAGATATACAAGGTTCTGAAAAGTTCTTTCCAAGAAGGGATCGACTTACAGCCATATCTGTAGTTCCTTATATTCAACTTAAAGTTCAACATCATACATTGTTTCTCAAGTTCCTTTAACTCTACCAAAAAGATTCTGATGTTTTATTATTGAAATATTGCTCTGCTATTGCTGACGCTTCCTAAATCATAGAAAACTATTTCCTCACTTCTTTTACGTTCTTTTAAGATGGAAGCAGGAAATAGACAAAAAGAGCAAGATCTGTTAAGCTGGGCTATGTACTCAAAATCTAAATTCTTAAAAATATCCATTATTTTACCAGCTCTGTGAGCAGAGGCATTTTTCTACAAAACATTTCTGCAGCCTACTTTGTTGTTTTGCTTAGTGCCTCCTTTAGTCAGCACAGCAATTTAGAATGATAATCTGCATCAGCTGTTTGACCCATTTGAGGATAGTCGTTAAAATATATTCCCTATCCGCACAAAAAATTTATGGCCATAACTTTTCCTGCTGACATTTGTATATTGAATTTCTTCAGGTATAGAGAATTTTAAGAATATTTCCACTGAATGGACTGTTGGCATGTAACCATTATCATCATGGTGTAGATGTGTTTCCTAAACAGTGACAATTCATTTAAACACTTATCACAGATCATTGAAGTTGTCAACTCAATATTATTACTGGTTGACATTCAAACACTTTGACACCCCTTTGGCTGACAGCTTCTTCATACTCAAATGTTCATGAATAATAAACCCGACATATTCTCAGTATATCCCTGACATATCAATTCTTTTCAACAAGATTTTATCAATTGGTCAAAATTAGATCATGAACTTGATTAACAAATTCAGGAGCTTTTCAGTCTATGCTGCATCTTGGGTCTGAAAATATTCATGGCACACCACTTCTTTACAGTTAATGATGAGTATCACTTGTCATCAAATGTTTACATCAGACATTAATGGATTTCCTTTGGAGTTTTCTTTGTGATCAGTTCATGCTTCACCTGGCTTACTTAACAAACAGAAGTTATTTTTAGAAAAGCTAGTTGGTTAGGCTAAGAATGTTTCAGTATCCTCTCACATAAATACATATAGATATAAATAAAATATATTTATGCAGATTATATATAACTTCTGATGATTTCTAAATATAAATATATATAGGATATATCACTTATCATAAAGATGAATAGAGAAATAAAAATGAAGTGACGTTTTGCATAATGATCTGAAAATATTGTTCTAATTAGCTACAATGACAGCAAAAATTTTGGATCACTTTCTAAAATCAATGTCATAAAATTAAAAAGACTGACTTAAACAATGAACTAAAATATTTATTAAATACAAATCAGCATATATTGAAAATTTTTGGAAATATTTGAACATTTAATATCAGAGGCATTGATATTCAGCAAGGTATGGAGGCTGTCAGATTCAAACGCAATCAATTTAGCAAGGTATGGCGACTGTTAGATTCAAATGCAATCAATTCAGTGAGGTATGGAGGCTGTCAGATTCAAATGCAATCAATTCAGTGAGGTATGGAGGCTATCGTTGTATAGCCATGATTTTACGAAGAATAGAGATAGTGGAGTGGTATCCTGTTGCCTTCTCCACGGTGATTTATTGAGACACCAACTCTAGTTAGCTGGCTGTTGACTCATTAAGAGTTCTTCCGCTCTTTGTAGGTTTTTTTTCTTTATCCTACCGGGTTGCTAACATCCCGTATGAGCAACAGGTGTCTCTGGACTGTTACTGTTACCCTGCAACTGTGCACAACAAAGAAATGATGACCTTAGGGAAATGGAACGTCAGGACATTAAACAGCTGTAGACAACTAGAGAATGTCAAGCAGGAAATGAACAGACTAAAAATCAATATTCTGGGAATATGCAAAACCAGATGGCCAAATAATGGCAACTTCAACAGCCACAAACATAGGATAATATATGCCGGAAGCAAAAACAATGAAAAAGGAGTTGGCTTAATACTGGACAAAGAAATGAAGAAATGTGTTTTGGGATGCTGCCAGTTCTCCGAAAGAGTTCTCCTGGTCAAACTGAAAGGGAGACCATTCAACATAGCAATTGTAGTCATATATGCACCAACAACGCAAAGCACCGAGAAAGAAATAGAATCTGTTTGCTCCACTCTAGAGAAGGCCAAGGCTCAATGTAAAAGCCAAGAAATCAGGATCATCATGGGAGATTTGAATGCCAAAGTAGGGAAGGTATGACAACTGGAAACTTTGGTTTAGGAATCCGCAACGAATGAGGAGAAAAATGGGTGCAATGGTGCATAGCAAATGACCAGGTAATAACTAACACCTGGTTTCAAGAACACCCATGACGTCTATGGAAACAGAGAAGCCCAGGGGGTGACACAAAAAACCAGATAGACTACAAAACTATTAACAGCAGATTCTGAAATGCAGTAGTTCAAAGCAAAGCCTATCCAGGTGCTGACTGTTAAAGCGACCACATCCCAGTCATCTGCAAATTAAAAGTGAAACTCCGGAGATTGAAAAAGCCTAATGCAGCACTAAAACTGATATACAATGCAATCGTGAATGACCTCAAACTACAGAAAGAATACACTAAGAGCATGAAAACCAAATATGAAGAACAAACAAGAAAAGGATGCTCGAAATGGGACTCGCTAAAAGAAGCAATAGTGACATCAGCAAACAACATTGCCCCAAAGGAAATTAGGTGCAGAAAGAAAAATGAGTGGATGATGGAAGAGATTCTGGACATGATGCAAAGGAGGCAGAAAATTATATCAAGACATGGAATGGAGTACAGGGAACTACACAAGGAAATAAGAAGAAAATGTAGACAGGCTAAAGAGAAATGGCTCAATGACAAATGTGCAGAAGTAGAAAGACTGAGCAGGAATAATAAAGCAGACATGCATAAGGAAATAATAGAACTGACAGGATAAAAAACCTGCTCTTCAACAGGATGTATAAAATCTGAGGATGGAACAATCATTTTGGAGAAAGAGGAAATACTCCAACGATGGGAAGAATATATAAAAGATCTTTTCCATGACAAGAGGGAGCTACCAATAATACACAAAGATGAGGATGAATTGGAAATATTAAAGTCTGAAGTGTAATCTGCAGTAGCCAAACTGAATAGAAACAAAGCAGCAGGATCAGATGGCATAGTCATAGAGCTGCTGATAGCCCTGGAAGAATTTGTTATAGAAAAAATTACTGAAATAATAAATGAAATTTGTAATAGTGGGGTTAGACTTACTGAGATCATCTGGTATATCTTCATAGCACAACCTAAGAAGCCAGGGGCAAACGAGTGCGAACTCCACAGAACCATTAGTTTAATGAGCCATATAACAAAACTGATCGTCCGAATACTGATGAATAGAGCGAGAAGCAGAATCAGGCCAGAGATAGGACAAGAACCGTGTGGTTTTGTTAAAGACATGGAAACAAGGAATTCTATATTTATCAGGATGCTCTCTGCAAGGGCAATACAAATGAAGAAGGACTTATACCTGATTAGAACTGATGGAGATGCTAGGCAGCCTGGACATATTTGGGAAAGACTTGAGAGTAATCAAGAATCTTTACTGGCAGCAAACCGCTTGCATACAGAAAGGTAATGAATTGAATATATATATATAAAGATAGAAAGGGGCATAAGACAAGGATGTGTCTTTTCACCGGATCTGTTCAACTTGTACAGCGAGAATATTTTGAGAACCCTAGAAGTTATGCCTGGATTTATAATCGGAGGACACAATTTAAACAACCTAAGGTACGCAGATGATACAGTGCTGATAGCAGACACAGAAAGGAAACTACAAGACTTCCCACAGAAGGTAGCTGAAGAAAGTAACAAGAAAGGACTCAAAATAAACTGCATGAAAATCAAATGCATGGTCATCAGTAAAAAGGGCAGCCCAAAATGCCAAATACAGGTCGGGGATACTAGAATCAAGCAAGTACAAAAATTTAAATACCTGGGAAGCGTTATAACAGAAGATGGAAAGTGTGACACAGAGATCCGAAAGTGAATTGGCATGGTGAAGGAAGCATTCCAGAAGTTGGGTAAGATATTAAAAAACAGGACAATTCTGCTAGAGACTAGGAAGAGAGTACTGGATTGCTACCTGCTGTACATCCTTCAATATGGCAGTGGATGCTGGACAATACCATCAAAGATGAAGAAATAACTTGAAGCAACTGAAATATGGTTTTACAGAAGAATGCTGCGAATATCATGGATCAAGCATGTGAGCAATGATGAGGTTTTGGAAATGATGGAAACAAAAAGGAAATTAATACTGAGTATCAGAAAGAGTCAGCTGAGGAAGGAGGGTTTGTAGAATCTGATACTAACAGGCCAGATAGAGGGAAAAAGAGACAGGGGGGATAACATATTTGAAGGATCTAATCAGGTGGATGACAGAACAAGGATTACATAGTGTAACAGGAGAAGATTGCTCAGAGCCACCAGGGATAGGGAAACGTGGAAAGCCATGATCGCCTACGTCTTGAAGGGACAGGGCACATAGAAGAAGATGGAGGCTGTCAGATTCAAACACAATCAGTTCAGTGGGGTATGGAGGTTGTCAGACCAAAATGCAATCAATTCAGTAAATGAAAATTCATCAGAGTTTTTTTAACTCTTTGTTGCTGAAGTTTCATTCAAGCAAGTCTTTGCTTTGTGAGGATTTAAATCTGGATTGTTACCAATTCAAGCTAGGGCTTGAAATTGTAGCTTCTTGGGCCAGTTTTGGCTTTGTGCTGGTCTTAATTTCTATGAGTATAATGAGATGGTTCTTAAGTACTTTGACATATCATTTTGTTTTATTTCTGGCTATTTTTCAAAATTTTAACTTATTATTTAGTTGATTATTATTGATGGTTGGAAGAGATGTGGTTCAAAACAAAGCAACTAAAAGTAAAATGAACAAATATTTGTCACAAATGAATAATAGTTGCCAGTAAAATATCTTGGAGATATTTTAACTTGATTTAAAAAAAAAAAAAAATTAATCAATTTACCCCAAGCAAAATGATAATGCCATGAAGATGCAAGGAGTTACTGGGATGGAATGAGAATAATTTTTTTTAAAAGAAACTGGAAACAAAGGATAAACAGCTACTCCTGTTCAAAAGATAGGGATAAATGTGAACTGGATAATAGGCAAACCTATCATTAATTTTGCCTAGACTATAAACATACCAGTTTTCTGAAAAAAAAATATTATCTCAATAAAATATATGCACAATTTGGTTGTGTAAAATCTTTTTTTTTTTAAACATTTCTAATATCAATTTAGTACAAGTTCTCATTATTCTTGTGGAACTTGTCCTCATCCATTTTTATAAATTTTTCTTTTGTAAATAAATTTTACCTTCATAAGAAGACTGTTCTCCACAAAATATATTTCAGTCTTAATGATAAAATTATTATACCAATTAAAACCAAATAAACATTGCAGATACTAAAACTAGAGTGCATGAAAAAAATTTTAAAACAAGATTTACTAGTGTATGACATACGTAGAAAAAAGCAACAATGTTTTCAATATATACAGAAATAAGCAATCATTAAAGAATGTAAACTCAAAACATCATATAAATAATTTTACTTTAAAAACTGAATATAAAATATATAAGGATGCTATGAAAACAAATTTTGACAGGAAAAACATATGCAGACTCTGTAATGTCTTTGTTTTACAAGATCAACAGTCAGAATGTACAACTAAATTATCAGGAATCTCCTTACTCTAAAAAAAAAATATTCTTTGTCTGTCTGTTTTAACTCCAAGAAGGAAGCAACATGTCCTCTTTACTCATTCACTCATTTTATCTACTTTTTATTTTTATTTTATAGGGTAGGGTTTGTTGTTTAATGGGTTCCCCAAGACAGTGAGGAAAGGCTTCAGGGACTGGCCCACCCTATGAGAGTGGAAGGGAGTGAGTTCTAGAGTTTTGCACTTTATTAACAAATATCTCACAGAGCAAGATTCATTTTAAACCTAGATTCAGTGAAAGTCTAAGACAAAATGTTTTTACAGGGGACAGGGATGTTATGACAGAAAAAAAAACAGCTCATTCTTTTACATTTTCTTAACATACATTTTATGACAATTCACTTGTTTGGTTTACTCAGAAATATTCTTGATCATTGTCAATGTAATATATATATATATATATATATATATATATATATATGTGTGTGTGTGTTACTGGTTGGTCATATCCAAGTATAGCTGTCTACTAGGGTGGCTAGCCAATCCCTGCTGCAGACGTTTGCTCAGGCACTTTTGTGTTTGTCCGACACCCACTGAGACTACCTATAGTTTATACTGCAACTATGCTTAGTGGACCTTAGTTACAGTTTCTGGGAGAGAGCACATTATAAATAGTCTGAACAAAGCCAGACTGCTCAAACCCTCAGTCACAATGATTTGTGACTTTGTACTTGCACACCTACCAAAAGCACCCAAATCAAATAGTTCCATCTCTCCACTTTTACTCACAAGGCTTGGATCAATTTGTGTTTTAGGCACTTTACAAAGATTCAGCACATTATGATCACATCCCCAAAACCAATAACATCACGAAGTTACCTTCCTTATCAGTCAGTTAAGTGTCATACTTGATACACGCTTGGGCGATCATGTCTCGAAAGAGATATGACTGACTGGGCAGATGATTATCCTGCAATAGGTTGCCATTACTTTCTGTGGTAGACTGGTTGTCAGCCAAGGCTATTTGTGCGTAAGTGAATGCAATGAATTCAACTGGAATTAGAACTCGGCTCCCTGATTTCTCGTTCTGAGCTGATATCCACTGCACCACAACGCACATCCAACAGCTTTCTGATACATTGACCATAATCATATTGAAACCCGGATTTCATGGTCAGAAATTGTACATATTAGATACAAGTCTAGTTATTTTATTTTAAAAATACCCTTAAGTTACACACACACACACATATATATCATCTTTTCATAAATATAAGATTATTCCAAAATTTTATATACTCACAAGAAAAAGCATTTATTAATCAACTATATATCAAAAGTATATAATAGTCTCCATTGTTTTAACAACTGTATCTCCCATTCTACAAGTTTG
The DNA here is from genome assembly GCA_037127315.1 of Ascarosepion bandense. Lineage (NCBI taxonomy): Eukaryota > Metazoa > Mollusca > Cephalopoda > Sepiida > Sepiidae > Ascarosepion > Ascarosepion bandense. Next base: position 3,659,454 of record JBBBDQ010000570.1, read on the forward strand.
TTAATCCCATTTTCATAGAAATTTTGTGATTTTTGTTGGAAGAAGTTTGTGAGGTGCTGGAAGGTTTCCTATTTCAACTCTTTAATCTTTAGCAATATCTGTTTTGCAACATGCAGTCTTGTGTTGTCATGGTGAAAAATGACATCTTTTTGATTTGCCAAAATCAGCTGTTTCTCTTGAATCCAAGTCTTTTCAAATGTCAAAAGACAGTTGAGATATTGATTTCCAAACTCTTAGCAATTTCTTGCATTGAAATCATTGATAGCAAACAGAGCCTCATTATCAATGTTGTAAGGTTGCCCAGAGCCTGGTTGATCACCTTGAGAAAATCTGCTAAACCACTTTTTAACTGTCTGAACAGCTTGAGCATGATCTAAATAAACTTCTTTAATGATTTTTGTCACAGTTCTGGCACTTATTCCTTTCCAAAGTGCAATTTTTCATCTTCCTTCAACAAACCCTGATTTCAACTGAACAATACAAGGGTTTCACTCCAGAACAGATCAAAAACTTTGGTACCTAAAAAAACACGTGTGTCAAATTGTAATATATTGAAAATGAAAATGGGGCACAAACTTTTGCAATGATCTGATGCGTATAGATATACTTTTTCTTTTACATACTACACTCAACCTTCTATCCCTTGTAACATGAACAATTATTTGTTTCCCTACTACCTATGCCTGTTCATGTTCTGTCATCCATTTACACTTAGCTTCTTAGGTATGTTACTCAATGTTTTCACTCTATCCCTCTTGTTTTCAATGTCTTGTGAAGATCAGATTCTCCAAACTCCTTTTCTTCATTATGTGTTTCAGAAAATTTAACTGTTATATAGATAAACATATATCTCTTAAATATATACAAGTATGTGTGTGTGTGGAAGATAATGGTTAACCCTAAAGTGAATTAGAATGATTCAATGAGACGAAACCCAAAACATATATTAAAAAAATTTGAATTACAATTTGAAATTCTCTGTCCCTAATTTTGTTTTTTTTGTTCAAATCTGTCGTAAAATTGATGTAAAAATCCCTTTAGTCCAATGAAATTCTAAAGGACGAAACACATCACACTAAAACTTTTTCCACTTTGTCATACTTTTTCCCTAAAACATTGATAACTATAAAAGTAATGCTTCCTATTTTATGATGTCAAAGAAGGATGTTGGTGAGATGGTGGTCTATGAACTTTCTCACCAATAACCTATAATTTTTTTCTTTTACCTTGTTACAAACAGCAGATGAGCAGCAGAAAGAAAATGTCACATCTTCACTGTCCATATTTCAGAATGAATCAAGCAATGAAATTTTTTGAAATTTAGTCATACATACACGTGTGAATACTTGAATAATGGGCATCAGGAAAATGTAAGATCAAGTTTTTGTGCAGTCACTGTATATACCATGATTATTACTTCAATAATCTTTTTATGGTCAAATTCCTTAAATTTTGGTATAGTCTGTTGTATTAAAAATGCATAAATGATATTACTTTGTAGCTATATATAAAAATATTATATGATGACATTTTTGTATATGTGTTCTTCTTGAGAGACAGAAAAATAGTGTATATTATATTTAAACTGTTGGCAACTAAGAAGTCTCCTACTCTAATCAGCCTTTAGTTATTAGTAGTGTATTTTTTGGTAAATAACTTTATACTGACCAACTAAATCTCACTAGATAGTGAGACAACTGAATTTAGTATGAATTCAGACAACTGGTAAATAAGTACATAAACAATGTTGGTAGGGTTCACTGTGACATCTTGAACTTATTGCATTTATAATGGATATCCTTTGAAAATAATTTCATGAAGTCATAAACTCTCTGCTTTTTTAAAAATGATTTAATATTTTCCCTGAAAAGTATTGTAAAAGAATCTAAGATGTTTATATATTCTCAGTTTATTTTCATATAAACATGATATTAGATTGTATACAAGTCAATATTTACACAATAAAATTGGTATTGACCTAATGTTACTGGTAGAAATTTTAAAATTATGCAGTCAAAATGCTATAGATATGATATTACTACATTACAATTATTTTATAATATATATATATATATATATATATATATATATATAATAGCAGAGTTATTGATATTTACTGCCAATGTTTGTAAGAAATATATAATCTGAAAAGAGAAAAAAAAGAGCTGATGTTATGGAATGATGAGAACATAATGTTGTAAATTGTAAGAGTTGAACAGATCAAAAACTGGTTTTAAGAAAATCAGAAAAAAGATTTGGGAACAATTAAAAAGAATAATAGACAAGACAGTCAATCAGTTAAGTGCAATACATGAAACACACTTGGGTGATCATGTCTCAAAAGAGACATGACTGACTGGGCAGAAGATTATCCTGCAGTAGGTTGCCATTACTTTCTGAGGTAGACTGGTTGCCGACCAAGGCTAAAGAACTCCATCTGTTCTGTTAACTAACTCATAACTGGAGAGAAGGGATGGGTTAATACCTTTCTTTTAGGGTATTTGAGCATAAGTGAATATGGGGAATTCAACTGGAATTTGATTTCGGCTTCCTGATTTCTCGTTCTGAGCCGATATCCACTGCACCACAATGCACACAGACAAGACACATAGCAATAAAATATTTAAAGAAACTGGTGTTGCAAATGTATGTGTGTCTACATACATATATATATATATATATATAATGTGTATGTGAGTGTCTTCATCTTTATTTTTAGTCTTGATACATTTTGTGTTTACTAAAAATGGGATATAACATAGACATTAGAATAACCAAACAATATCTTGCAAGAGATATTTCAATAAAAATGTTATTTAAATGTTTACTAATATATTAACATATGTATAATGTGTTAGTATACATTTATTCATACATACATTCATGCATATATCCAAATGAATAAGGAACGAAGAAAATATTTGCAACATTCAAAACATTAATTTGAAACAGTGCTCTCTCTCTCTCTCTCTCTCTCTCTCTATATATATATATATATATATATATATATATCATGTGCATCAAATTAAGTATTTGCTTTAATAAATTTTAATCATCCTATTTATTTCTACCTTCTGTTTGCTTCAATTCTATATTTCCTTCAACTAGAAAATCACTAATCTTTCCCTTATTTTACTGGAGAGAGTCTAGCCTTACAGAATGTTTTCATGCAGTTGTTTAACTAAAACATGAGTTCTTTCTTGTCATTTAGAAAATTCCAACAGTTTCTTAAATCTAATAATCATTTCTTTTCTTTTGCTTTTTTTTTTTTTTTTGCATATTTTTCCCCCTTTCTTGAAATATTACCATCTAGACTTACATAAATCCAGTTTGCACTCTCTCTCTCTCAGCTTTATCTCAGACTTTCTTCATCCTGACAATATTTTATCATTTGTGGCATGACCAACTGTTATCTACTTCGGTCTGATAAGAATATCTTCACTTATTTGCTTTTGTTGTTTCTCATCTGGAAAGTCTTGATTTCAGTCTGAGATATTTCATGTGTTCTTTCCCAGATTCTGATTACTTCTCAATATTGTCTGCCTGGTCTTCTTGAGCGCTTTGTATATCTAACTTAACTTACCTCTACGCATCACTGCAAACCTCCAGTGACTCCTCTCTATCATATGTCGCTGATGTTGTGTTCTTATTTTTCATCTCACTATATGTTTCTGGCTTTCTAGGTCAGTGTTCAAATGTTATTCTGATACAAAAAAGTTTTGGATAGTTTTTATTTTATTCAAAGAGATTTTCTTTCACTAGAATTTCTTCCCAATTTATTTACATGACACTTGCAAACACTGTATGAAAATAAATTACAAATAAGTTTGTGACAAAAATACAAAATTAATGATCTTCTTATGAAAATATATTACAAATTATTTGTTTTGAAAAATACATCAAAAGTTATTTTCTGTAAAATGGTATTACAAATTTTTATAAATATGTTACTGATGAATTACAACAGAAAAATGCTCAAATTTTTTACAAATGATATGACATTGTAAATGTTGACTATATAAAATCCATTTTAATTTTTTTTATAAAACTGTATTCCATATAATTTATTCCATATAATTTTGTTTTTTAATAATTGATATAGAATTTTAGATAGAAATACTTTGTAAATTTATAAAGAAAATTCTGGAAATTACTTCCTCTAGAAAGAAATAAAAATATTTCTGCAGAAATAGATTATAAATTATTTTCTTGCATTTGGTTGTGGTTAACTACTCAATTAGTGACTTGCAGATATTCCTTGTTCTGCTACTCCAAAGACTCACTTGACCTGCAAAACAAGAACTGAAAAGTAATTCTCTAAAAATTAAATGATTATAATTAATAGCAAAATTTAAAGCATGATTCACATTTGCTCTGCTGACTGAAAAATAAGTGAATCTACTTAGAACTGAGTTCAAGTTTGATTTTCAGGTGCTTAGGATAAATGGTTTCTGGTTGGTGGCAATTTTATAAAAAGAAAATAAATCTTGTTATTAGAAAAGAATAGAATTTCAAATACAAGAGTCAGAAAGAATTAGAAAGTGGAGAATAGGAAGTATGACAGTAGTGGCAACGATTATGATGTAACACATAGCTAGTGACTAATTCTTGGTTAACTATACCTAAACTAAGGTTAAGAAAAATGAGGAAATATTTTGTGACCAAGATATCTTACTAACTACCTGTAATAAAATAATGGTTCCTGACAACTTTGACCAAATTATGTGAAATACTATGATTCATCTTTGTGGTAGAGAGTTGAAATATCATGTGAGATAGGTTTTAGGTCAAAGTTGTATTATCTAGTTTTGTAGAATAATTAAATTTGCATTTCAAATAAGGTTAGAAACTATCAGTATTTAGCTTACTACTTGTGGTGTAATGGCTAGCAAGCTTGTCTCACTAAAACCTACTACAACTCAGTATCCCATACTTTCGGCCTTGTGTCACATTTAAGCAGTGCTTAGAAAATCATCTACTTAAATAAATTTAGGTTTCTATATAAGATACCCTTGTGGCAGTAGTCAGTGTTTTTGCAGAATGTTAGTAAGCATTCAGTCATTAGTTAGTACTGCTGTCACTTCTTGGCATGAATCCAAAAGTCCCTGAGTGTGATTTAACATTAAGTTACCTTCATCTTTGTCTGCCCACATATGTCATGATGGTGAACAAAAAAGAAAATAGATAATGTTTCTCAATTCTTTTTCAGTACAAACAAAAGCTTCAGTCACCAGTGTTATGCACAGAAAACAAATAATTGTATATAATTTGTAATGAAATTCTCAGAAAGAAAGGAATAAGCTGAAATAAATCCTTGCTGTTTTTTCCGTTTGAGATGCAAATTCTGCCATTTTCTTGGAGCCAAAAGTTAGTTGACATTTTCAAAATACATGTCCATGTTCTGGTCTTTTGCAAAAGCAACATTCTAATTTTCACAATACCATTCTCTATTCAAGCAAATAACCTTTGTCAAGTCCTGATTTTCAACCTGTATGGGACAATTGTGTTTTTCCAAAAGAAGCAGTATATTTCACCCATGACCCAGTATTCTTCCACAAAGTTGATCTTCAAGGGTCAGGTCAAGCTAGTCAGTAATCTGCCAAAAATAACAATCACTAACAATTAAAGTGGAAGTACTCAACCCTTTAAGACTGACCTCTTAGCAAATACATAAGTTTGACAAGAGATTCATATTTTTACTAAAATGTACAATAAATATATATATATATGTATACACACACACACACACACACAAAAATCTATTAATATATATATTGTATGTATGAAACCTGAGAAGAAATGATTTGTGAGCAGAGGCCTGCTGGGCTTTAGTGTACTGAAGTGGGTAGGCCATTACTGAAGTAATTACTTGAACTGATGCTAAACTTTAACCCTGCTGGGAGAAAATTTGAGAACAATCGGCTTTCATTGTTATATGTTTTAAATAATTAAACTTGACAGCATGCAAGATATATTCTTTAGAAAACTTTGTGCATATGATTAAGGATTGTAGTTAAGATATTTTTGTAGAAATTACATATTGCATGCTTTTAAAATACTGCAATGTTAAACAAAGAAAAATAAACAGAAAAGAAACAAGGATTGAACCAATGTGGCATAATCCAATAAATGTTTATTAGGTATTTTAAAAATGAAGCTTATTTTATTTATAACAAGAAAATACGAGCACTTAATTACACCCAAATGTTACTTGATTTTGTTTAATATATTTTTTCATTTAGAATGAAAGAAACCTTGAAATACAGTCATATTGAGCCTGAGTCACATGTGAAGCATTCAAAAACTTTTCCAAAGATGTAAATCACAATTTGTTAGATTGTAGTCATTGTGAGTCACAGTAACCTTGAACCCTAATGAACTAGAATCATATTTGGTTGCTTAAACTTTAAGCTATGATTACTTTTAATCACATTTTATATCCATAAATATATTTAAATACAAATGATGAAACAGTAATAATATTAGAAGTAAAAAAAACAAAATCAGAATCGTATTAATTCATTTGCTGAAATTTATTATAACACAGATGTTTTCAGCTACAGCTGTTGCTATATTAATATAAAATCAAGACAAACTTGATACAGAATAATTTCCAACCTCAGCCTGTTCCCTGCCATAAATGGAATTGATGACTTGCTAACTTGCAAGATCAATTTAGCACCATGGAAACAATAATATGAAGATGACTTGTTTTATAAGAGTGTTATTCTTTTGCATGGTGGCAACATCTCTATGTATATTCATTTTGAAATGAGTCTTTGTACAAGTTTGGCTAGTAAAGAAGAACAATGTTTGGCATTTGATAGGCAGCAGACATAGCTAAGAAGCATTTGGTCTCATCTGTATACAATGAAGGTTTGTTTTTGATTGGGTAGACGACAATAGCTAAAAGGTAAGTCACTAAATTGGTTTGTGAGCCCCCGGAGGAGAAAACTGGAAGACTGTATGATTTAAGTTTGTGTTGCCAACTGTCAGTGTGATAAAGAGCCCGCTTTAATAATTTTCATTTTCTGCACTCAATTTGTGACACATGTAGATTTATATTTTAAGAAATTTTATACTGATATACATAATATTTTAGCACATTTATGTATCTGTTTTATCTATTAGATGTTTTGTTGTACATATTAGTTGATTTGTATGAAAATAAGTTTAAAATTGCAGTGAAGACTTTATATTTTCATCAGTGTTAGAATATTAAGAAATATAATTGACAACAAACAAGTTTTTGGTTATAATATTATTTCTTAAGCTATGATCATATTAGTCTTCATTGACAGCAATACAAGTTTATTGGTCAGCCTAAAAAATTAACCTTATTGAGTTTCTATTGTGTATAATAACTATCATGTTGTTCTTTGCTTTCTTTGAAAATAAAAATTCTTTCAGATATTTCAGTGATCAAGAAATATGATTAATTGATTAATGATCTTTTCCTTTCAACAATATATTGCATAGCACATCATCACTATTATCATCATAATCATAATGCATTTTGTCGTGTTCAAAAATTATGTATGAGCCGAATGAAGTAAACAGGATAAGCAAGGGAGCAACGTCCTTTACGAATACCCTCATATCTTTTTCATATGATTTGGATGAAAATCAAGGATTGTCTTTTAAAATTAGCATCCTTCATTTTTGTCAAGATTTTCTCAAAGATAAAACTGATTCATGAGAAAGAGTTTGCTCCAAGATATTTTAAGAATCATGCGTAGGAAAATAAAGTTAATTTCATTAATTCACAAATTAAATAGAATTCCCTATCATAGTGATTAGAAAGTTCAGACTTGCACTCTTCCTCACTTCCTCTCCCCCATACTTTTTCTCTCTTGTATAATATACATATAAATAAAATGTGTGTGTGTGTATGTTTAAAAAAATATAAATATTTTTCTGGTATTTTTACAATGATGTGCCCTTCACAAAACAAGTTCTGATCATATTTCAGTGAGTTAGCACCTCAGTGCAATAAGCTTTGTATTAATGAAACTTAACCTTCTTGCCATCATCATCATTGCTGTAATTTGCAAATATCACTTTTGATGCTCCTACTTGTGAGAATGTGTATTAGTACATTCTAGAAAAAATTAGACAAAAAGGACAATCATAAATCCCAGTTTATTTAAGTTACCTTTAAGTAATACATGACCTTAATTTGTCCAAGATTATAAGAGTTTTATAACTTGGATATCGGAAAGCTGAGTTTGAATTCCAATTGAATTTATTGCATTCACTTATGCACAAATACCCTTAGGAAAGGTATTAATTTTATGGATAAAAGATAGATTTATAAATGTGCAAGATGGGTTCTAACAAGAAAAATTGTCTGGTATGACACAGTAAAACAACCTCCAGTAGACCTAGCAATTGATTCAGTATAATTGCTCCACTTCATGTTAGTAGAAAGTGTGAGACCAAGAAGGAGCAATGAGTTGCTTTTCTGGAGGTTAGCATCAGTCTTTCTGAGAGAAGGTAAAAATCGTTCTTTATGATTATTTAAAGGATAGCAGCTTCATTTTGGAGCTGTTAATGTTTACAAGCCATTTCTTGTTCCCAGGGAACAACAGGTTAAAGGTTATTTTTTGAGAGGAGTTGTACCTATTGAACTTACTAAGGATTTTAAATACAGGCTTACTTGTTTGTTTTTAAGCGGTGACTATAATGTTTGTTGAGAAGAAAAATACAGAATAGAAAATTCTGAAAAGAACAAAAGATTTCTCTTTCAAGTCATCACCATTTGTTGACTTATTTTTAATGAAGGTCTAGAATCAGTAATTAAAAATAATCAAATTATTTTCATTCCAAGAGTCAATCATCTTATATTGACTTAATTACTGAGTTTTTCAATGAGTGCAAGTCAATTATTGTTTTATCATTTTTCCTTCTAAACTATGTTTTTAAAAATACTTTTAAATTTACTCACAAGAAGTGATTTCTGGCTACCTCTACAGATTCCATAACCACAGTCTAGTTGTCAATATATCATAAATAATATTAATTAATTCTTCAAAGTTTATAACTGCATGTGGAATCAAATTAATTCCCCAATATTGGCTACAAATTTGAACAAAAGTCTTACAAAGTAATTAAAAAGCTTAAACAAAGAAATCTTTTTTTTTTCAGTGCTAGAGTACATTTCAGTATAATTAGGTAATTATTACAGGCTAAAGTCTAAATGACAAAACAATCAAAACTGAAATAATTACACAATAGAAAATTTAATAATTTTAAAGCATTTGTTTATTTGTCTCAAGGACACATGGCCCAGTGGATATAGATGTTGGTTAGTTCCAGTGACTTGACCCAAAGAGTTGTGAGTTCAATACCAGGTTACAGCAGTGATGAACAAAAAATTAGAGAGTTAAGTTAAAAAGGGAGATAACTAATAACAGGTGAAATGAGAATAGTTCGATGTGCGTTGTGGTACAGTGGATATCAGCTCGGAACGAGAAACCGGGGTGCCAAGTTCGAATTCCAGTTGAATCCATTGTATTCACTTACGCGCAAATACCCTTGGGAAAGGTATTAATCCATCTCTTCCTTCCAGTTATGGGTTATTGGGTTCTATAGCCTTGGTTGGCAACCAGTCTACCGCAGAAAGCAATGGCAACCTACTGCGGGATAATCTTCTGCCCAGTCAGTCATGTCTCTTTCGAGACATGATTGCCCAAGCGTGTATCACGTATGGCACTTAACTGACTGAACTGATACCCCAGTGATCAAAATAAAGAGTTCAGTTTGAAATTTCTAGCACCTGAAGAAGGCTGGAGTATACAACAACTGAAACGTCATAAACATGGCAATAAAGATGAGAAGAAAAGTTCGAATTGTGTAATTTTAAAACAGTCACTAAAAAATATTTTAATGTTGATTGAAAAATTCATTTTATATAAACTCTAATTTAAAGAATTGCATCAATATTTGAAAACAAAATCAATTTCTAAATTATCTAATAAGTTAAGCCACAGCTTAACTTATTAGATAATATATGTACAGCATATATATTATTAGATAATATATGTACAGCATATATTATATAAAAATACTAAAAACATAAAAAAGGTAGGTAGATGCTAACATTTCTATAGTACATTTAACATATGAACAGATATAGTGAATATATTAATCATTCAAAATGTCAAAATGTTTCTGCTTTTATAATTCTTCTTTTATGTGCCCGGACGTAGGCGATCATGATTCTCCATGTCTCCCTATCCTTTGTGGTTCTTAGTATGTTTCCTCCTGTTACTCCTGGCAACCCCCATTCCGTCTTGCATGCTCAGTCCACGATATCTGCAGCATCCTTCTGTAGAACCACATTTTCGCTGCTTCCAGTTTTGTCCTCATTTTTGATGATATTGTCCAGCATTCACTGCTGTATTGAAGAACAGACATCACATAGCAATCCAGCACTCTTTTCTTTGTTTCTAGTGAAATTTCCCTGTGTGTTAGTACTTTACTCAACTTCTGGAATGCGTCCTTTGCCATGCCAATTCACCTTCAGATCTCTGTGTCGCACTTTCCATCTCCTGTTAGAACACTTCCTAGGTATCTAAATTTTTGTACTTGCTTGATTCTGGTATCCCCCACCTGTATTTGGCATTTTGGGTTGCACCTTTTGCTGATGACCATGCATTCAGTTTTCTTAAAGTTTATTTGTAGTCCTTTTTTGTCACTCTCCACCGTTACCTTCTGTAGGAGGTCTTGTAGTTTTCTTTCCGTGTCTGCAATAAGCACTAGGATGCTTAAATTTGATTTTAGAATTATTTTTGTCACCATAAAATTGTTCCACATCTCCAGTTTCTGTGAACACTTCTGAATACTCTGTCATCAATAGAAAATGCTTTTCTCAGTAAAAGCAAACAATCAAAAACTATATTTTAAAAGAAAATCACAAATGTAGCATGACTGTCTGAAAGTACAGAAATTTATATTTTGACTACTGAATTTTTTAGTATGTTTATCTAGAATTTCATCACTTAATATATACTATACATTAAAAATTTGACTGGTTAACTAATTATTTGTCATTAGTAATACAGCTTTAGTGCAATGTAGAGTGACTAAGGATATAGGGCTCATATCAAGGATAGTGAATTTATCTCAAAGGAATAAGAGTATGCGCCTCCAGTTGTGGATAATGAATCTACATCAAAAGGAATAAGGGTTTTTGGCTCAAATCATAGATAGTGAATGTACTCCCAAAAGAATGAGGTTATGGAGCTCAAATCATAGATAATGAATGTACACCTAAAGGAATGAGGGTATGGAGCTCAAATCATAGATAATGAATGTACACCTAAAGGAATCAGGTTATGGAGCTCAAATCATAGTGAATGTACACCTAAAGGAATGAGGGTATGCAGCTCAAATCATAGATAGCGAATGTACTCACACTCCACCCACGTCTATTGTACAGGTGTAGAGGCTCATCCCTTGTTCCCTGTTTAGGATGTGGTTTCCAGCTTTCTCTTTTCCAATCTTTTCACTTTTCTTTTTTTTTTTCTTTTTCATTTTTTTTTCTTTTTCATTTTTTTTTCTTTTTCAGTTGGAGTAGATAGGCTAAACTATCGCCTGGTTCACACTCCACCCACGTCTATTGTACAAGTGTAGAGGCTCATCCCTTGTTCCCTGTTTAGGATGTGGTTTCCAGCTTTCTCTTTTCCAAATCTTTTCACTCTCATGTAGCCCCCTGCACATCAGTGGCGTTATCACCTTGCTCGGGGTGATATGATTAAAAAAAAAAAATAGAAAGAAGGTATGCAGCTCAAATCATAGATAGTGAATGTACTCCCAAAAGAATTAGGGTATGCAGCTCAAATCATAGATAGTGAATGTACTCCCAAAAGAATTAGGGTATGCAGCTCAAATCATAGATAGTGAATGTACTCCCAAAAGAATTAGGGTATGCAGCTCAAATCATAGATAGTGAATGTACTCCCAAAAGAATTAGGGTATGCAGCTCAAATCATAGATAGTGAATGTACTCCCAAAAGAATTAGGGTATGCAGCTCAAATCATAGATAGTGAATGTACTCCCAAAAGAATTAGGGTATGCAGCTCAAATCATAGATAGTGAATGTACTCCCAAAAGAATTAGGGTATGCAGCTTAAATCATAGATAGTGAATGTACACCTAAAGGAATGAGGTTATGGAGCTCAAATCATAAATAGTGAATGTACTTTTTTTCTCCTTAGGGATGCTGTCATTGTTGTTGAACTTTTCCTCCAAGATGTAACTCTTCAATACTTCATTTCTTGCATGATAAAACATTTTATCAACTCACAAATATAAATTTTGATGAAGCTGAGTTTTGGTAGAGGAAATTTCTGGTGCCAGTTTTCTAACTTAGCAAATAAATATTATTAAATAATGATTTGTGCTGATGACATCTCAATTAAAATTAAAAATTCACTTAGAAGTGAAGGACTGTAAACATTCCATAAAATTTTGTTTTATTCTTCTTTTTCATAATTTATTTATTAAGAATCAACTTGTATCTTGTTAATCGCATTATTTCCAGCATTAGATTGAATTGGCAGAATACTGATGCAATCATTACAATATGTTTTCTCTACTATCATTGTCCTCTACACAATAACCAGATCACTTGGTAGAATCATTTTATTTGCATTTATATTTACTTGTATTGATTCTTATCTCTTGTATTCTTTTCATGTCTTTTTTTTCTCCTCTTAATGAGAAAATATGAATACTAAATATTTTATATATTCTACCAGAAACTTGTTTTCCAAATTCTGTTTTAAAAATATATAAAATAATCTTTTTCTACCAAAGTTATTTAAAACTACGTATTGTCAAATTTTAACTTAGTTTCTAACTACAATGATTTCAAAATACCCTTTTATATGAGACAATTTTGTTGATATGAAATGGTTTACTTACAGTGTATTTGTAACATATTTTGCAATATCAGAAAACACTGATTTTCAAGTTTCCTTATTCATTCATATTTTAGTTTTAATAATTTCGCCCTGAGCAAGTTGCTAATGTCACTAAGATGCAAGGGGTTATTGTGTATGAGAGAATGTGAGAAGAAAACACTATTAAAGAAAGAGAACAATAAAAGAGCAATAATGAAGAAGACAGACAACTAGCATTGCATTTAAATTTTTGAAGATCAAAGTTGACTGGGAATTAAGAAACCAAAAGAGTTTCATAAGTCAGAAGAAACTGTTATATTAGCATAGAATTTACAGTTACATCTAGTTATTTCAACTGTAAAATAAGACCTTAGCACCAATTTAGAATTCATAAAGTCTAGATTCCATAAACAAAAGTTCATCAGAATAATTACCAGAAAGTTCAGAAAAGGTGCAGGAAAGCTATGTTCAAAAGTGACAGCAATTGAGATGCCAAATCAGGACCAAAACAAGTATTTGTTTCTACTATGCAAAATCAAAACATAAACTTACTTTAACACTGGAATATATTTACAGTAACTAATATTTAGCAAAAGTTTTAGGTTAATATTTCCACAGTCAAGCCATTGCAAAACACAAGAGTTTTGGTTTTCAGAATGTTATCACTGCTTATTGAATAAAACAAAAGAAATATTTTTCATATAGGAAATTTACCTTTGTAAAGAATTTGAAATTTAATAATTTTTACAAATTGATAAAACAATATAAAAGCGTATAAGATTTTTTTTCTTTTATTAAATGAATTTATTTTGATGTATTCCTCAATTGTGGGACTGGAATGTTTCAGTGTAGCTGATTTGTGAGGAATTTTTTTTGGTATAGGGACATTTTGGTATCAGATTAGTAACTGAGAAGTCACCTTGTTAGGCTTAACTCTTTCATTCCCATTGCATACTTTAAACAATAAAAACTGGATAAATTATTACACCAAAGCTGCCAATTGACATTTGCAATATGAGCTTGGAATGCACCATCTCACAATCTGGAAATTTATTGAAGCCCAACAGAAAGTACAAAAAGGACATGATGCATATCTCAAAAAGTTGACTGCTGATTATTAGGCCCTCACAAAGCTAAAAACAAATATAGAGAAATGCTGATGAATGAATAAAAGAAGTCATATTTGAAGTTGAATCATTAGCTCCTATTGAATTCTTTAGAGGTGTTACTCATAATTGCAAAATGAAAAAGGAAATTTTAAGATTAAAAGATTTACTAAGTATTTTTAATATTTTTTTATGATACAGTTTTTGCAATTCAAGTTTTTAATTTATGTTATTTCATCAGTTTAAAAAAAAAGGTTTAACATTTGATTTTAAGAATAAATGACAAAAATGTTGGTTAAAAGTTTAAATTTTTTATTTTTCTTGCAAAAAAATATTAATCGATTTTTAAAGACGGTGATGTCAAAATGTTCTGACGCCAAATTGGCAATGCCTGAACTGCAAATTGTAAAGTATTAGCTTGTCATGTATTAATTAGAATTGCCTTCTAAAATGTTCTTTGCTGTGTTAGGGGTTTTGATATTTGTTACAACTATACAAAATACAGCTTGACAAAAAAAAATGAAACATTTGTACAACAAATATTTATTTTTCAATATAATGTCTTGTTAATGCACTTAATTCAGTGGTGAATATTTGTCACATATATCAAACATTATATAGTAAAAATTTCAGATAATAATGTGTCAGACTGCAAACTCATAATTTATTTACCCTCATAACTATAATCAAAATATTTGTTGGAATTATTAGACAGATATTAAAATAAAGAAAACCTCTGCAAACATTCTCCTGTATCCAATGTCCTTGTATTATAATTAGGAGGCCATTTACTGAAATTTAAAATGGACAGCTATGGGGCTTGGATGAATTGCAGATGTCCTTGAAAATCATTCATCTTGTTGTCCAGTAAATATGGATTTTCCAATGACATTGGCATTCAATATTTTCCATTGATAAAACAGGAAGTAAAGGAGCATGTAATAAAGTATTATCTTATCTCCTTTTTGTACCTGGCAACACATATGATATTACAGAGCCAAACACTCTGTATAAACAGAGACCAATGCATGTAGTCATGTATTGATATGTAATGTTTGAGTAGATTCTATAGACTTAATTATAATGTACAAAGTCATATCATTTGATTTCCTTTGTAATAAAGATAATTGGGAAGACTGGCTTCAGTTGTTTTATGGCTGGTTAATTAGAATATTGTTTTGCTCACTTTTGTTTCTGCTTGAGTATTAGGTCAAGTGATGAGGAGGAATAAAATTGTAATGCAGACAATAATATAAGAAAAGAAAGAAGTGATAAAATAGGATTCAAACAGTAATGCAAAAAAGAAAAGAATAGAAAGAAATGGGAGAAAGGAAGAGAGATAAGAAAGAAAAAATAAAAGAAATTGATGAGGAGTGAAATGAGGGAAAGAAAGAGAAACAGAAATATGACAAGAGATTTAGGATGAAGAGATGTGTATTAAAGATAGAGGGTAGACGAGAAAATAAGAATCAGAAGGAATGAATAAAAGAGAAGATAATGGAAGAAAAAAAAAGCAAGGTCTGCAAGAATGATTAAAAAGAAGAAAAAAATAAGAAAGAAAAAACAATGGAAAGAAAGACTAAATGAAGAACAAAATCAAAAAATAAGGGAGTTGATGAAACAAAAGAACCTTCAAAAGTACGTGCGAAAATGTAATAAAGAAAAAGAAGAATAAAAAAAAAATTAAGGGAAGAAAAAAAATCAACACAGAAATAAAATTAATAGAAAAATTTGTAAAGCAAAAGAGAACAGTTTTAACTACATGAAAAATGTTCCATATATCTTAAGGACAGGTGCCAAAAATCTGTAAACCTCAATTCTCTTTTATTTCATGTGTAATTAGAAGACATATTTATAAAAAGAAAAATGTGAAAGATAGAAATATGTGTTGTCATATGTGAAATGTGGAAGATAGAATGAGGCAAAATGCAAATAATACTTGAATTTTCCACTCAATACAAGTTACTTTATTTCATCTTAAAATATAAGAATAATCTTCAAAAACATTTATAGAGAATATTTAATTAACAAAGAAAGTGTGATTGGTTTTGCTAATTTTTTATGGTTATTCTGAAAGGAATTTACTGATGTCTTTTATGTGTAAAATAAACTAAAAAAAAGATATTAGAAGGAAACAAAGTGCAATCATAATGAAAGACAAATGTGCATTCAAAAACAAACCCACTTGTTTGCTAACCAAATATGAATGATATACAAGTGTGATTCCTGAAGAAGAAGAAAGAGAAAGAAGAAATAGTTACAATCAATGAAGAACAAAGATCCCATGAAACAATTGGCATCATTATAACCACTGCACAAAAAGAATCAAAATAAAAAAGAAAATGTATTAGGACTTTGCATAAAGATTTTAAAATAAATTGAATATGAGAAAGTGAAAATTTCTCAACTTGATCCACTTCATCCAGCCAAGAACTTTTCAGCACCCCCTCATATATGTATCTAAATTTATGAATGCTTTAGAAATATTCCTGAGAGTCTTCAGAAGCAAATGGGGAAAAAATTAATTCAATGCTAAAATAAAATAAAAAATTGTCATGAATAAGAGAGAGAATCTTTTCAGAGGAGACTTCATCAATTCCAGCCAGAAAATTTTGATCTAAAAAGTTTTCTAATCATGAGCAGAAACCATAAATTTCATGATGCATGTTTTTAATTTAAGAATAAAACATGGAATGATTTCTCTGGGTGTCCAGAATTTTCACAAGAACTAACATTTAAACTTGTAAGTAAATATATATATTTTGATATCATCTAAGTAATTTTTGTGCCATTTATTTGAACAGATAAAAATGCATATCTTTTCAAACTTCAGCTCTTTGCAAGTATAATGAATCTAATTGCCATACTAGGACTATCAAATATGAACAGACTTTGATTTGGGGTTTTAGGTGAAAGAACCAAGTAGCTGACTATTGTTGTAGAAAATAAATTATTTTTGAGTAAGTGATGAATATAGAATGTAATCTAAACTCAATAATACAATACTGTATAGATATTAATGCAAAGTTTTACTTGAATTAAATCAAAATTGAAATTTTTTCCATATGAATCAAATGCCTGTCATATAACAAACTAATTTCATATGAACCAATTAATTATATACTAGCAATGTTCTGAACATTTTCATTATATCAACACTTGAATTAAAAAAAAGTCCAAGATTTATTTCCGGCAGAAACATTATTTAAAGGAACAGCTTTTCAAGGAAAATAAACGTCAAAATGTCAACATGAATAAGTTTCTTCTTGTAATTTATAAAATAAATGTGAGTAGTGTGTGTGTTCGGGATTTTCTCCAAAATATTAAGTATAGAATTTTGTTGGAAAATATATTTTTCTTATTCATTTGCATGAATGAATATGATCTTCATTTCTTCAATAAATACTTTTCTTTTAGCTGTTAGAGGTTAGCTTTCTTTTACAATTCAAGTAAAATGTTAAGCTAGACTTTTACTTTGTGTCTATCTGTATAAATTATTCCTCCACTTTATTACCACTTTGCTTGTGTCTACTTTTAAACTTAAATTTTCTTTAAAATAAAAAAACAAACTGAAAAGAAAAGTTATTTTCATAATGAGCAGAATAAGCTGCACCCAGAAAATAGCTTTTCTTATAAACTTATTTACTTTAAATCATCCAGTAAAGTTATTTTGAATATTTATTTAGATCTATTGTAATTTTTGCTTATACTCTAATCCTTAATATAACTTATCTTGCAGAATATTTGACTTTATAATTTGTAGGGACAAATTTGTGCTTTTAGAAAGTGTTGTTTGATTTTTACTTTTTAATAGGTTTTGCAAAAAGGAATTCTGTTTTCTAACAAAGTAATCTTTAGATTAATGGTAAATTATGATTTATATTATGGATTGATTGCATAAATGACTGCAGTTTGGATCATAGTCCTTGTAAAATTCATGGCCCTTTCATTAGCTGTATTGTATGTGTTTTGACAGGGTTACATATGATTTTGAATTCAGAGTCATTCTTCTTTCAGACTCATTGCAAACCAAGGCTGAAGCTATTTTAATATTTTTCTCTGTATGTCAGTCTTTTATAAAATTACATTAGCAAAACCTTAAAGAAGAACCCAGTCCAAACTACTATTTAACCCATATCTGTGAGGAAAAGAGCTTAATTTCTTTTCCAAAGAGTATTTGCACAAATGTAACTTTACTTGAATTTAAACTATTCTCTGATTTCTTCTTCTGAGCCATTACCCCATCCACATATCCAAATTATTATGTTATTAGTTGTTGTTTGTTTTTGCAATGCACCTACCTCAACTGAAGCTTTTAGAAAATTTTGAATTATAAGACTTTAAATATGTTTGATCCTTTTTCAAATACAGTTTGAATTTTTGTTCCCACAGTTATGGTTTTGCTAATTTTTATGAGAGATTGACATATAGAGAAATATATTAAAATAGCTTCTCAATTTTTTTATATGCAAATGATCAGATAGTGATTGTGGGTTTTATGGTTTGTTTATTCCTATATAATCATCATGTATCATAAAACTCATTTTCATAACAGACTATATATTGAAGTTTTCTGAAATATTTACAAAAGTACATAAGAATACTCCTAAATTAGAAAAATAATATTCTTTTGAAAATTCTGATGATAAATGTTGTTTTCTTGAACATTGTCTCCATAAGGATAATATATTTTGAAACAGGTATCAAAATGAACATTATTGTAACATCTTTGACATAGCAGATAAAAATTGGCAGATACTAGAATGTTTTGTTACAAAAATGTCCATGTCTTTGAAACATTTTTAATTGACCAAAATATTTTGTCATTTTGCCACTGAACCTTCAAACTCATATCACAACATAATAATGAAAATTACAAATCTTGACTTTTTCAAATTCATTGACAAAGATGAAATTAATAAAGATCATTAAAGGTTTCTTTACTATATCACAAAATAATTTCCAATCTAGTTTAATTTCTGATTGCTTCTACAACAAAATTCATTGAAAGTTTTAAATATCTATTAAGAATTATGATATTGATAGGCTGTTAATTAAATTAAGTGAGAAAACATATTAATAATATCTTTAAAGTTAAAACACATGGTTGTATGATATTGTGTATCTGTTAATATCTGTTAGATTATTTTGCAGTTTTTGTGTTTCTAAACTTTACCATTTTGGAATTATATGACTTTCTATGTTTCATGACAAGTGAAATTTAATATGATCTTGAGCCAAAGGAAACCAGAAAGGCTTTGCAAGAAACCAATTCCAAAGAGACAATTGGTCATGCAAAGGTGAACAGCTTCATTGATCTTATCTCTTGCAAGAAAGAAAAATAAATTCAGTGTCTAAAAATAATCTAAGTATTTTTCTTGTCTGTCATTTGAAACTTGAAGAAAATTACTTTCCAGTGTTTGTTTGGGTGGCAAAAAAAAAGTTTCAAATCAAAACTCAAATATCCATTTCTCTTTTCTGGCCTAATGATAGAAATAGTTCAATTTTTTGTTTTTATTGGGTCATTTTTTACAAAGAATTGCAATATTTCTCTAAAAATATATATTTAATTTTCACTATTACTAACTGATCATATATGTATTAATAGCAATTCAATATATCTTCCTACTGGAAACTTTTATACAACAAAAAATATTTTCAATTAGTTATATCATGAAATACTTTCACTTATTTTAATAAAAATGAATCTCATAAAAATATCACTTCAGTCAAATTATAGAACACACACTTTGTGCTGGACATACATTTCAAGTTGTGAAATTAATATTTCTACTTGTTTAAGGATAGTATTGATAGTAATCAGTATAAAATGGTTTAACAATTTCTACCATTCAAAAAATGATAAAAAATATTTTTGTAATTAATAGAAATCCAGCCATACACCTGAAATTGGAAATTCGTGAGCTATGCTTTCAATTAACATTATGAATGTGTCATAAAAACCCAAAATATAAAAACATTTACATTGTTTTTAATGTTAATACCAATTGAAAAGAAGTATTTTTGCATTTCACACAAGAAAATTGATATTAATTGCAACAGTACTTGTAAATTCATGATACACCTACCAAATACATAGATACACACACACACACACATATATATATATATATATATATATATATATGTATAAGATAATTTTCATAGAGATTTAAATGTTGTACATATGGAAAGATTTCATTACAAACGAAAAAAATGTAGCAAAATTTTATGCAAGTGTAATGATTATGACTGGACAATATTGTATTATTATCTTGCTATATAATAACATTTTTGTTTATATTCAGTTGAGAGTTTATTTTAAGACTTTATATAGGTTTTAAGTTATGTTCTGCCTTGCTAATGTTTCCAAACTTTGTTGCTGAAAGCATCTTGGAATTTGAAATCAATTTTTGCCTTGACTAAAAATATTTTTTATGATTTCTTGCTTGGTTAAGCAAGATGAAAGACACTGATCTTTCTATGAGTGAAATACATAAGAAAAGCTTTCTTGATTTGAACTAACAAAAAATTAAAAACTCTGCCTTTCAAACAGACATTTTCTTTTATGTGTTTTGTTATTCTTTTTTATCCTTAGAAGAAAGTGGAAAGTTGTTTGAAGTTGGTATCAGTAATAATATGTCAAAAAATTAAATTAAATCTTGAGTCGACTTTTTCTTTATATTTGTCTGCTTAATTAATCTCTTATTTCTGTTCTTGGTTAGTATATTCTGTGTACATGAATTGATATGGCAAATGACAAATCAATTTCAGGTTTTTACTTATATTCTGTCTGTTTCTCTGTAACTTTAAAATTTACTCATTTTATTTGTCTATCATTCTATCCTGATTTAGTCATATTTATCTACCTGACAATTTATTGATCTCAATCTGTTTATCACTAATATTTATTTCAATTTTTTAGGGATGCTTCAATTTCTATTAAGCAAAAAATAAGAATGTAAAAAGATAAATTCTTTTTATGTTACAAATGATACAGATTTTTAAAAATCAGATTACCCTAAGCAAGGCATTAAAGCCACTAATGCACAAGTGGTTACTGAGTGTGAAATAGAAAGCACAAACATCACTAAAGAAGTGAGGATAATAGAAGAATAATCAAGAAGACAATAGATAACAATTTACATTGCAATTAAATTTTTGAAAATCAAAGTTAACTGGAAAGCATGGAGCCAAAAGAGAGTTTCAAAAGTGAGAAATGTGAGAAAAGAAACTGTTAGCATAGAACTTATGGTTACGGTTACTTTCTTGTTATTTCTTATGCTTATTTCTAACCAATTCAGCTGTAAATTGATGAGACCTAGTTACTAATCTAGTACTTAAATTCATAAAGTCTACATATCATAGTGAAACACTCATTCAAACAATTACCATGAAATTATTTATAGAAAAGGCTACCTTACAGCAATGGGAAAATGACTGAAGCCAAGAGGCAAAATCAGGACTAATAATATTGCTAATTGTTCTTTGGATTTTATCAAGGATCTGTAGGTATATAGCAAGAGCTCCAGACCATATGTGACAGATATATTCTAAGCATCAATGCATGTAGACTTATAGATATATAAGATCGATTCTGGAGATAAAAATTGTCAACTATCTTGGCAGCATACCAAGCAATGGATTCAATATAGTTTTTCCATTTCATGTCAACCAAGAATGTTAGCCCAAAAAGGCACAACGAGTCACTCTCCTGAAGGTTAACATCAGCCATGCTGTTTTGTTTTTTTTTACCTTGGAAAAGTGAACTGAACAATTCAATGGTTATTATCAGTAATATTAGTGCATATATATTAGTTTGTATATTATTAAATACAGCCAGTGTGGGTAGTGTAATGGATATTGGTATGAAAAGTAGAATTTCACTTTTCATACCAATTCAAATTCTGAATTAGTCTGTTGCATTTACTTTTGTAAAATGCCTTTCACCTCTAAGCTTGTGTTTAAATAGCATGGTAGTTTAGGTTCTCTAGCCTTAAATGGCAACTAGTCTAAGAGAAGAAAAACTCTGAATTCAAAACTGCGATGGTATTGAGAAACCACTCCACTATCTTTCCCAAAAAGTTATGGCAGTTTATCAGTAATGAAGAAAACTAATCTCTGGAAAGTCATGATCATATATCCCTTTAACAGTAAAAAAAATATTATTAAATAAGATTTCAAAATATTCTCAAGTTTGTGTATATATGAATGTATCTTCTTCTTCCATGTGCCATGTCCCTTCAGGATGTAGGCAATCATGGCTTTCCACATCTCCCTATCCCTGGTCACTCTTAGCACACTTTCTCCTGTTACCCTACCCAAACCATCCACCTGCTCAGGCCCTTCAAATATGTTATCCACTGCTTTCCCCTGTCTCTCTATCCCTCTATCTGACCTGTGAGTATCAGAATCTTTAAGCTTTCCTTCCTCATCACATCTCCCAAGAACTTCAGCTGTCTCTTCCTGATACTCAGTATTAAGTTTCTTTTTGTTTCCATCCTTTCTAAAACCTCATCATTGCCCACATGCTCAATCCATTATATTCACAGCATCCTTCTGTAGAACCACATTTCAGTTGCCTCAAGTTTTTCCTTCATCTTTGATGATATTGTCCAGCATTCGCTGCCATATTGAAGGAACTGTCTTTGTTTCTTGTGAAATTTTCCTGTCTCAGTTTCTGGAATGCATCCTTAGTCATTCCAGTTTGCCTTCAGATCTCAGTGTTGCACTTTTCCATCTTCCATTAGAACACTTCCCAATTATTTAAATCTTTGTACTTGCTTGATTTTAGTATCCCCAACCTGTAATTGGCATCTATGAATGTATAAAATATATATTAAACTTGTATAAATACATACATACACACACACATTTTATATTTTAGCTCTTCTATGCATTAATTTAAAATTGGTATGTAAGTGATATATATATCAAATACTAAAGAAAAGACCAAAATTGTGTTAAACCAACAAAAGCTTTAAATGAAATATTATCAGTGTGCTGATTTTAAATAAATATTTGTTCTTATCAGTTTTAAACCAGCGTTATAGCTCACTACTAACAGTTACAATGTCTCAACTGACTCTAACAAACACTCTATCGGAACTCTGATGCTGAACTCTTTATTTAAGGCATCTTACCTAGTTCAGTTATGTTTCTTATTTACACCACAACACCACCCACTTTTTGAGATTTTTTTATTTTCTTAAATCTTTTATTTTATTTCTTAGTATTCATTCCCTTCTTTTTCTGGTACATTTGTCATGTACTAAACATTATATTTCTTTGTTTTGTGTTAACCACTACTTTTTCTGTACATTTCCTTTTTCTGGTACTCATACTGGCATGTTCATTGAATTCTTGGGGTGTTGGTAAGTCAATGATATCATACAGAACTTGCATAGGTTCTTCCTTTCTTGCAAGCCTTTCTCGAGTAAAACTTTTTTTTAAACTAATTCCAATTGTATTCCCATTTTTTCCTTCTTTCTTTTCTTACCTTTTTTTCTGTCTTTCTTTCATTCTTCTTTTTCATTTTTCTTCAACTTGTATTTGCAAATACATCTCAGAAAGATCCAGCTTCAAAAAGAATTTTCTATCATTTAATTAAGGAAAAAATTTTTCTGGACATTGGTAACGGGTAATTATGTGATTTTAAACATTTGTTTATCCCAGTCAAAAAGTCAGCACAAACATATATTTTTTTTTTCTTTATATACACTGCTGGTGCTGCCCATTTTGAATGATTCATTTTTTAAATTACACCCATTTTTTCAAGTCTAATTCTTTTTCAAACAGTACACTATTTTTTGGTTTAAATACCCTTTTTCCACTTGAAATTTTGCTTTTTTAAAACTGATCACTTGTTCTTGCAATAAATACTTATAGGTAAATCTCATAACTCAAATAATTTCATCTAGTCATCTATTTTTTAACGCATAAGCCTTAGTTTTATACAATTGTTATTAAATGAAATGTTGCAAGTCATTTCACCAATAACAAATAATTTCTCACCACCTGCAATTTCTGAAGTTCTTTTTAATACAGGTTTTTCATTTGCTTTTCATGTGGTTTTGTTGATTATTATGATATCACTACCAGTGTATAGTTGCATTTTCACATACACAAATTCTCTTTGATTTTCTGTAAATTATTTTTTTATCTCAATGCTGTATACAAAATATTTTCTGTGAGAACATTTTCTTGCTTTAGTTTTACAGTTTGACTTTTTATGTCCAACTTTTCTACAACTGTAGCACTTTTAATTCTTAAAGAAACAGCTATCTCTAAGATGTAATCTTTCACATCTGAAACATTGATAAAATTTTCTTTTTCCACAAACAATGCACATTCTTTTTTTTTTAATTTCCATCTCATTCATAATTCTTTGTTTCCTCTTGTGTATGTATTCATCTGCAACAATTTATCCATCGCTTTGTTTGGTTTTAATTTTGTTGATTACACAGTATAGTAGGGTCACTTGGGCACTATTTGTGAAAAAAAGGGCACTATGATGCAATTCACTTCATTAGAAATTTGAAAAAGGCATACTGTACTACTTGCCATTCATGTCAAAATCTCCAATATGAAATTTCAGAGTATTTGGGTGACAATCTGAGGAAAGTGCAGAGGGTTTGGAAAGAGTTAAATGAGTCTAATGGTGATTATGAAGGTACATCAGCTCATAAAACTTACTCTGATTGTTATAAGAACTCTCAAATTTGTTGGTGAGGGTCTCAGACCTAGCATAGAAACCTACATCAAGTGCCTTATGGGAGTAGTGCTGCCTTGTATCAAGAGGGTGGCTGCTGTAATACCTTTTGTCTAGCAAAGGACTCCGCACATGAATGGAAGAACCCAATCATAGCTGTTAGACAATTTCTGCGACCACATCACATCTTACATCTGGTCATTTAACTTATCAGACTACAAACCCCTTGATTATTATTTATGGGGAACACTTTATTATTTATGGGGAACACTTTATTATTTATGGGGAACACTTTATTATTTATGGGGAACACTTGAACAAGAAACCAACAAAACTTCTTGTAACACCAAAGATAAATTGAAGGCATGGATTATGGCAGCATTAACCAACTTAAACAAGGAGACCATGCAGAAGAGTTGCAGGAGATTCTGAGGTTGTCTAGAAGTCATGGTTGTAGCCAATAGCAATTTTATTGAATAAATTTACTCTTTAGTATTTCAAGATATTTTTGTGCAATTTTGGTAAATATATCTGTTAAAATAAGATGTCAGTTTTATTTTCATTTTTGCATAATTTATCCAACATTCTCTCCATTGCACCCTGTATGTGTGAGTTTGTGTACAAAAATATATAGGTTTCATTTGAAGGACAATATATACACACTAACTGTAAATAATTTCTATTTTATTTTTATATATCATTTCAAAGTATTACTCATTTTACCCTTTTTTTAAATTATAGGTGTTTTTGATTAAATTAATCATAGTAATGCATTTTTATAAATACATGTCATAAAAACTGTTTAAAACTGAATTTCAAGTAAATATATTGATAATAACATTAAAAAGTTATTTATATTTTTTTATTATAACTGATGCCATCCTAATCCTAAAAAACATAGTTTGTAACTAGAAACTAAAGAATGAAGATCATGTAACTACCTAAAGTTAAGTGGTTGTACTGAGCAATTGTTTGTGAAATTAGATGTTTGAAAAAGCTACTTAGTATGTTATCAATATCTACAACTCTTAGTCTGCCACATCCGGCTCCGATCTAAATAGCTAAGAAAAATCACTATAACCAAACAAATGAACACATTTGTCAAATTTTGTTGAGCACAAAATGACTGTCATCAGAAACAGTGAAAACCAAAAATGAATGTATTACCATAACAATTGTTTAAAGCAAATTGAGATCATAGGATGAGTGTTCCACAAAAATCCACACACTTCCTTAAAGAATAAATAAGGATGCTTCCAATTCCCTAATGAGTCTAAGGATTGAAATGTTAAGCAACTTCTTTTATGTGTTGTTTTCCTTGAGGATGTATGCAATCATGGCCTTCCACATCTCCCTATTCTTTGTAACTCTTAACACCCTTTCTTTTGTTACCCCTCCCAAACCCTGCTCCGCCATCCATTTGCTTCAAGCCCTTCTTCCTCATTACATGTCCCAGAAACTTCGGCTGTCTTTTCCTGATGTTAAGTATGTTTCCTTTTCATTTACATGCTCTCCAAAACCTCATTGTTGCTAACATGTTTGATTCATGGTATCCTCGGCATCCTTCTGTAGAGCCACATTTCAGCTACCTCAAGCCTTTTCTTCATTTTTGATGAAATTGTTCAGCATTCATTGCGATATTGAAGGACAGACATCACATAACAATCCAGTACTCTCTTCTTTGTTTCCAATGAAATTTTCTTGTCTCGCAATACTCTACTTAGCTTTTGGAATGCATCCTTGCCAATACACTTTTAGATCTCAATGTTGCATTTTCCATCCTCTGTTAGAACACTTCCAGGTATTTCTCTACATATTTGATTTCAGTATCCCCAACCTGTAATTGACATTTTGGGCTCATCTTTTTACTGATGACCATGCATTCAATTTTCTGGTAGTTTATGTTTAGTCCTTTCTTTTCATTTTCTTTACCTACCTTCTGTAGGAGGTCTTGTAGTTTCCTTTCTGTGTCTGCTATCAATACTGTTTCATCTGTGTATCTTGTATTGATCAGATTGTGGCTGCCAATGACAAATCCTAGCAGGACTTCTATTTCTCTCAGAATCATCTCACTGTATAGGTTGAATAGATCTGATGAAAAAAACGCATCCTTGTCTTACACTCCTTTCTATTTTTGTTTATCTGCTGAACTCCTTTCTTGTCTGATGTCAAACAGTTGTCTAAAGTGATATGAAATGACAAAATGTTTAATAATTTTTAGTCTGATGGTCAAAAGTACATTAGAGGGTGAAGTAAAGAGTACCAGTCAGAATGCATTAGAGTGGAGAGTGTTATAGTATCCACTTGTGGGATTAGAAATGATTTAGTCCATTGAAATAAGATAATTATGGATTGTAAGTCTTATCTCAAAATAAAGTTATGCTACCATACACACAAAATTGTATGAGTCATGTGGATTTTTCAGCCAGAAATTCACTCCAAATATACCACCAAACGAATCAGAGGTTATTCTAAAAACAGTGACACTGAGATGCTGCAGTAAGCAATGCAGTAACTGGAACTCAATTTTTTTAAATAATATCAATCTTCCTGCTATATTGTAGAATATGCAAGTAAACAATAAGTGTTTTTTCTCAGAATTTAATACATTTTGCATGGTTATTCTTAGGATTAACATAATGCAACATATCTGACATTTCAAATCTTTCAATGAATTCAACAAAACTATTTTAGCTTCAGCTAAATGACTAACTGAATTTGATGAAAGTGCTTTTCTCTTATCCATTTCAACCTGTTTGGTGAACTACCTGAATATAGAACTGAAATAGTAATCATTCACAGTTTATTAAGCATGCACAAAAACATATCTAAGTATGTACTTACAAAGTCAATGTTTATCAATTTCTATTTCTCTGGTTTTTCTCATCTTTAGTTGATATAGTTCTTCTCTTATATATATATATATATATATATATATATATATATATATATTTTAGTTCATAATCTCCTGAGTTTACAGATACAGTTTAAATTGATTAACTGTTAATATTTGTTAAAATAACTAAATTCATAAATTTCATTATTATCTCATATAAAAATATTCATTTTCTTCCTTGAAAAACATGCAATTTTTACAGCAATTTCTTCTGTCAAGCATATTAAGATAAAATTAATTTTTCTCACAAATTGTGCAATAATGTGTCAACTGTGAAAAGTTTAATCCCAATATGGCACTTGATGAACAAAGCAGTTCTGCTTGGTGCAGTGTGGTAAAAACATTTGAAGTAAAAGGATGGATTTGAAGTAAAAGGATGAATATGAACAAAACAAGGTTTTATTTACTTATCAATAAAATCAATGTTTATGAATAAATCTCTGATAAAATAAGGAAGAAATACAAAGAATTAATAATTAACAATTTTTTTAAAATTCAAACTTTTATATATGAAACAGTAATTAAAGATTCTTATTAAATGCCAGATATTTACACTATAATCTATATGTAAAACAATAATGACACAACCCCTTTTATGCTAATTTCCCTATTTTTATTTGGCTTTTGCAAAGAAAATATTTTCTTTACTTATCTTTTCTTTTCATCATTTTCTGTTTAACTATAGATTCTAATGGATGTGCGTTGTGGTGCATTGGATATCGGCTTGGAACGAGAAATCGGGGAGTCAAGTTCAAATTCCAGCTGAATTCATTGCATTCGCTTACGCGCAAATACCCTTGGGAAAGGTATTAACCCATCTCTTCCTTCCAGTTATGGGTTAAATAACAGGACAGATTGGGTTCTATAGCCTTGGTTGGCAAGGCAACAAGTCTACCGCAGAAAGCAATGGCAACCTACTGCGGGATAATCTTCTGCCCAGTCAGTCATGTCTCTTTTGAGACATGATTGCCCAAGCATGTATCACGTATGGCACTTAACTGACTGATAGATTCTAATAACTTTCTTTAAGCAACAATGCAATTGGACAACTATAACTATTCTTCGTAGACCACCAAAATTAACATCCTGTACTCAAGAATATTTTAATTTCTCACCATATCATTCAAATATCATGTCTACTATTCTTTCCTCACTGGCTGAATCACTCTCATTTTGAGGACATATTCTCTCAATTGATTGCATATAAATTTCTTTGCATCTTTACTTATGTGCATATTCCTACTATCCTCTCTGTTTTAACACCTAGTGGGTCAATCATCATTTGCCAAACAATGAAACTTGTTTCATTTCAATCTACCCTATGGGAATAACAGTAAAAGGAGGGTTAGAAGTCAAATATTCATTCCTATTTGAATCTCTTCTCTGGTGCCTGGTTTAACCAGCCATTGACCAAATTGCTTCTTGGAATAAAAAAAATCCAGTGGAAATATATAGTTCTAGATACATAAATTCCTCTCTTAATACGTCTCCTTATAAAAAAAACAAAACAAAAAAACAAATGCCTTCTGCAAGAGCCACAATAATAAAATACTGTAATAGCTGACGTCTTAAAAGGTTTAAGACAAATTATCACACTACACTTAAGTGTTTACATGTCATTTGTTAAACTCCAGACAACCTTGCTAGTAGATAACAAAGACAACACATGGCTACTTTATTTGATCATTGTCACTATATTTCAAAAGTACCTATTCTTGTCTCACTGTGTATTTGTTTAAATTATGCATGAAGAATATTTTACTCTCCTTATCACCATATAAGAATGTTTTGTCAGTGCCAGAATACTGGCCATTTGTGAGAGTCAAACTGGTTGCTATAAAAAAGGGAGATCCTAAATAATTATTTTCTTGCAATGATCACTGGGATAAAAAATTAAATTTTGAAAAATTAATTTTAAAAATTATTAAATCAAGTACAAAATAAGAATTTAAACTTCTTGTTCATATATATAAGAAGTAACAAATATGATCTTGTTAAAAAAAAAAAAATGATTTTATTTATTCTATCAAATAGTGCATATATATATTACTTCAAACTTTATTTTAGTGAATATCTGTATTTGAATAGATGGCACATTTATTTTAAGCAATATTTATTTTGTTTATCAATCTGCATACTTGAGAAAACTTAATAAAGAAAATATGTCCTCAAATGGTAAAAGCACACAGTATTAGGTGAAAATTATAATTTACAATATCTTGCTTCTCGTTTGAGTTTATATAGTTCTTACAACAGAAAGCAATTTTTATTTTATCTGAAATGAAAATAGAAATGTCAATAATTATACTATTTTATATATCTGTTTGTGAGTTGAGTAATAAAATCTTCTTTACCAAATATTTTAAATATTTCTAATAAGTAAGATGTTATAAGTGGACAGTTATATGGTATATTTATCATTTAAATATATCCTGAAAATTTTACCATTATGGGTTGGTTAATAACAGTTTTATTGTGAAAACATTGATTTGCATAATAAAATATTCAGAGCTTAACTCTCAATTTTGTGAAAAGAATGGTTTTTATTTTACTTCAGGATAAAGCACATTATCATATCACAAAATTGGCATTACAAAGATTAAATCTTGACAATGGGGAATTTATTGTACTCTTCCTATTTATTGTACTCAACTAACTTGCAAGATATTGTCATCTTTTTCCATGAAAAAACTTCTCTATATTATATCTCAATACCAAGCTGAAGAATACTTCATTAAATTCATTGTTTTTTTGGAAAGAAAACTGATGACTACTGTCAAGATGAAATATATGTAGAGAGGTGTAATATTTTGATCCAAAGTTTTTTTTTTCAATTCATGCTGCTTAAATAAAACAGCTATTTTGTAATAAATAACCAGATATCAGTAATGAATCCAACTGATATATAGCAAACAAGACTGTTCTTTTTACAAAATATTAAAAAATGTTGTTTACCTCAAAATAACAATTGATCTTTTGTGTTTGGGTTTTCTCATTAAAAGCTTGACTCAACTTGTCATACTTGATACAAAATAAATTGATTTGCATGCATCACATTTTATCTCTCAGGATTTAAGTGATTTTTTGTTCTTCCTGGAAGAAGCCAGTTAGAATTCCTAATTAATCTTGTGTGTGTTTTTTCCATGAAACAGAATATTACAGAATGATCTGTGGAGAAATAAAAAATGCTTAATTTGGTATTAAATGATAGACTATCTGAATAGAATGCAGCAAGGTGATCTGGTAGGATTCAATATTAAAAACAAAACACCTCAAAAATCATCAGATAAAGTTATGGTGACAAAAATGAATTCTTTTCTTTTTACAATAAATAAAATGATAATATCAAATGTTTATGCTCTGCTGTAATAAAAAAAATCTCCTTTAAATTCCATTAAGCATGGAGGAGTTTTTCTCTAGAAGATTCTGTTGAGGCTGTAGGCCCTCCTTATCTACACACTTTCTGAAGTTATTAAGCAAATCATATAAACTTTAATAATTCAAATGTGGCTTGAAAAGAATTGATTGAAGTTTTGTTCGCAACTGATACTGCCCCATCATCAGCAGTTGTGGTATAACTCTTTGGGCAAAGCTCCTAGGTCTCTTAAGCCTGACAGATACCACACACACACATATAAACGCCTGGTGTATATATTTACCTGTAATTTCTGTAATTTTTACTGGCAATACCAGATAGTAATGTTTTTATTATGACAATGTTGGATATTAGTTTACAAAGTGAGATTCTGAAAAAAAAAACAACTTCCTAAAAAATTAAAGTACAACAATGATAATCAATAAAATATATTTAATGCCTCCCAGGTAAAAAAAAAATCATGGCCTTAACAAAATGTCAATTTCATATATACATTTTTGGCATAGTTGGTAAACTAGTATCTAAATAATTTTTCATATAAAATAGAAATTAATTATGGTTTAAAGATTTTGAGTCATTTCATGAAACAAAAATTCCATCGCTTTTTTTGTTTTTATAGGCAAGTTTATTTCTTTGCTTAAACGGGGCTTATTTTGACAAAGGAAAAATTTTTAAACATTTTCTGGTTTTTCAGTTTTTGCATATGTTAATGGTTTCGGATTCATTTTAATAATGATCTTAATTCTTAAGATTAATTTTAAAAGAATGTCTAAATGAAATTATTGTTACTCATGCAAAAATGTATATTTTTTTTAAGAAAACCAGTGCTGCATTGTATCTGAACTAAGGAAGCACATTGAAAGCAAATTATATAAACTCAGATAGCATCATTTTCTTCTTATTTAGCTTATGTATATTTAGACTGTTTCTATTATTTCTGTATGTAATCCTTTGAAGTTATGTGACATTTTACTCAGTTCTCAAGAAAAGGACTCCTTATTTCCAGACAAAACTTATTCACATGATTCTAGATATCATGGAGTATTTTCTGCTCCAAGAAGAAAAATAATAAAGATAAGACTATGTGGGTGCCAAGAATATTCAAGAGCTAATTATTAAAAAAAATGAGATTTCTGTAAAAACCAGACATGTGAATTTTGCAGACATGTGTATTCTGTCATGTAAGTACTTGTTAGTAAAAATGAATAAAATTAAAAAATTAAGAAAAAAAAAACTGGAATTTGATGATATTTCCTTGGTTAAAAAATTATATTGGAATAACTTTTGTAGATATTTATTCCACGGGAAAAATCAACTCATAAATACATTTAACTCAAAACAAAAATGTTTTCTGATTGAAACTGTCAGGATGACAAGTGAATAAGTTGTTTTGTTTTTTCTTAAAAAAGCAATGTAAACTCTGAAGAGCCAAAGATTATGAAGAAGTAATAAATAAATCTTTATTAGTTTACATAAAAAATTTTTTTTTTAATTTATCAAGGTTTTTGCATTTCTCCCAGCAATTTTTATAAGATTTAATTGATGATGTCAGATCAGGTTTTGAGAAATGTTGTGATAAAAAGATCACTTTTCTAATTTTCAAATTTTGGAATTAAAAATAGAAACAGTTTTTGTTTTTCTGAAATTTCTCAAGGACAAGAACATTAGTGTTAATGCCACTGACAAAGCAGATTAAAAAAAACTTATAAAGTGATATACAGTAAAATATCAATGCACAATGTGCTAAATTGAAAAGGAAGCCTGTTATCATTTCACCCTCATATTTCTTTGGTAACTGAGATGAGCCAACTGGTGAGTGTCTGTTATCTACAAATTGCTATACCCCACAAAGCTACTGCAAACCATGTTAGCTTTAAACACATTTGCAGTTTAAATTTTCATCCTAGTGCCCAGGACCCAGAAATTCTGGATGGTCGATCCTTCTTTGCACTTATTCAAAGCTCAACCATCTGCTGTTGCAAGTGACACTTTTGTTCCTTAGTGAATGTGAATGGTTTGTCACTGATTTGTAAACATGCGCTCCCGGAAACTTGATCACGTGTTGAATGTGTGAACCTGTCATCTTCCAGAGAAAGCAAGTGGATGGTGGCTTTACAGTCTCCACCTCATACCCCATAGCTGAGGTGTCTGTAAACAGTATTAAACAAACACTTACTCACTCACTACCACATGCACCCACCCATACATAGACTTTTAGCAAGGCAACATGGATCTACATAGACTGAATATGATTATCACTTAATATTTACTGACATCAATATGCAGAGACTGAAACACACACGAATAAACTAAGATACATATATATGTGTAGTCACACACACACATACATACACATTCTAAATATGAATTCTTAATCTGTTACATGAACAAAAATAAGTATAAGTGGATATAATTAATACATGCAACAATTGGCCCAATAAAGACAAAAGCATTTGTATCTGCATTGACTAAAATAAATGCATACAAAAGCTAAGACATCCAGAAACATATACAGATGTAGCACACGCATCAAGAAATGAATGCATACATTTACATTGCACGGATATAGAGAAAGAGACATCACGCACACAAAGAGATAGACATACATGTCTATAAGAAAAGGTATCTATTTGTATATGTAAATATGTATGTATATCTGAAGCTGGACATTACTATTTGTAAAACATAATTTTTGCTATATTTAAATGATTTGTAGATGTAGATATAATGACCATCAAAATCAGTACTGCTTGGTGCTTCAAGTGATCTTCAGGGTCTGAAGAACCTCAATTCTCAAGTAATAAAAGGAATAAAGAAGCCAATCTTACTGATCATATAAATGCACCCATATACCAGACATAAGATTTCTTAATCAGAGGTTTGCCTGTAATTGGAGATTACCTCAGATCTCTTCAACAATCTGCTCTGCTCAGGATATGTAATAATATTTTTCTTTCAAGTACAAATTACACCTTTTTGAACATTCTCTACAAGTAAATGTTTTTCACACCTTTCCACTTGAAGCATTTATCTACATTTGGCCTCCTTTTCTCAAATGTATTTTGACAATAAGGTTCCATAATTGAAAATTTTCTGCTTCCAATGTCTGTCAGTAGCTCTTTTGTATACCATATATGATCTATCATCCACCATCACAATAGCTTGTCATATAATATTCTGCATCAAACATTCCCCATCTAAATGACTTTCCTCTCCATTTCCAGTTACCTCAGAGGTTAGAATATCAGAAACTTTCAACATCTCATTGAAAGTTCATGTGTTTCCATCACTGAAACAATAGATTAATCTCCAAATGCAGACATCAGGACAAGTATCTTTTATATCATCTACCTACCACCAACTAGGGAATGGTAGGACAGGTCTGCATATTTCTGATTTTATTTAATTGACCAATAAGGCTGATTTCTATTTTTTGCCTGATGATCACTGTTCTTATGTGCAAGTTTTAGTACCAATTTAAAGTCATTTTGTGTGGTACCATTAAATTTTTTTGAGAAGGCTGTGTCTCAGCAGTTTTATACAACTATATAAATGAATAGCATGATAACTTACCAGCTAACACACATTCACCTGTGGATCTTTAGGTTTATAAATGCCAGACTATTAGAAATAGATCATGGAGTGGTAACAATTAAATGTCAACTGACAATGTGGAGAATATAAAGTTATATCAGCATGGATTTACTGATGGGAGAGGGGTGTCTGGAGCCATTCACTGCTCTTGTTAATCTGGTGCCAACAAATAATCTTTGTGATGATATTTATTCAACACTTCTGATCTGGTATTTAACATTAAGCACTTACTTATTTTTACATTTAAGCATTTATTTATTTATATACAAATGCTTAGCATTTATTTGTTTTTACATTTTATAATCCTGTAGATTTTATTTTTCTTACACGTGTGTGTGTGTGAAAATAATAAGAAAGTGTAAAAGCTATATCTAGATCCCAATGCATTTATCCTTACATAAAGTTTTGTGTTTCATTCATTCTAAACTGAAGACATCAGAAGGCACAGAAAGCATCGTTAATAGCTTTTCCCCTTTTTCCTTTTTATTATTTTCAATTTTATTTTGGATACATCCTATAAACACACACACACACACACACACACATATATATAACAGACATACACACATAGGAATGTGCAGAAAAATTCTCAGACCAACCATTTTCTCAAAAATAATTTTTATGTTTGGTTAATTAGTTGCTTTTAGGAACTGTACTGGGCTGAGGATGTGCGTTGTGGTGCAGTGGATATCGGCTCGGAACGAGAAACCGGGGAGCCGAGCTCGAATTCCAGTTGAATCCACTGTATTCACTTGTGCGCAAATACCCTTGCGAAAGGTATTAATCCATCTATTCCTTCCAGTTATGGGTTAAATAACAGGGCAGATTGGGTTCTATAGCCTTGGTCGGCAACAAGTCTACCGCAGAAAGCAATGGCAACCTACTGCGGGATAATCTTCTGCCCAGTCAGTCTTTCGAGACATGATCGCCCAAGCGTGTATCACGTATGGCACTTAACTAACTGACTGACTGGGCTGAGAACCTTTCAGCATTCCATCCTATATAATACACATTATCATATATGCACAGTCATCACATATATACACACACACACACACATAGAGTTTAATTTAACCCCCTTTCTTCATAATCACTTACAATTTCTAGCCCTTTTGTTAAAACATTGATTCCCACTTGTATACCATGCCTTTGTATTTTCGGTCACCTTCCAGCAGAACCAGAGTTGGGGGCTGAGATGCATCTCACATATCTGCCTATTTTGTTATCTTTAATGTTACAAATCACAAAAAGATGCAACATTCACATCTTGTACTCAAGGATTTCAAGGTTTTCTTTTCACATGCATGCCGACATTGAAAAGATTTCCACTTGAAGGGATTTGCTTTACTTCAGCATCATTTGCTTAAAAGTCTGGAGTTCTGTTTACAGAAATTCTACTTCTATTTCCTTCACTTGAATCATCTCACTTAGTAATCCCAACATACCTTTGCATTCTTAGTTCATTCAGATGTCTGCATTTATCTCATGAATCACAAACAAGTTTCCATGTGATATATTCAACATTATATGCTTATACACTTATAAATATGGAAATAAGTTTAATAGACAAAAACTGATGAAGCAAGGGAAAAAACATGGAACAAATAAAGATGAGAAAAAAGAATGAGTCAAAAAGAAGGAAGGAAACAGGAAAAAATGATGAGGAAAAATAAACAGATTAAGGAAAGAGAAAAAAATAGAATGGAAGAAAAGATTAGAAGAAAATAAAAAGAAATAAAAACAATATAATGGAAAATAGGAGAGAAGGAAAAAGAAAATGATTTATTACAAAAATAATTTAAAATCAGAAAAGAGTGATAAACCTTGGGACAATGGAAAAGAAAACTAAGAGCAAGTAAAAAGCAAAAATAGAAATGACTAAGTGAACAAAATAAAATTAGAAGTCAAAATCTACAGAAAATAAAAAGAAAACATATTTAACTCAACTCTGTACCAAAGTGTGTGTTTAGCTATTTTTTATCAATGAAAAATTTCAATGAAACTGTTTTTTCCTCATGACAGATTTCATTTAAATGATGGATTTATCATGAGCCACTTATTAAAAAGTACCAGTAAAATTTATAACAGAAACCAGACAAAAGAAAAGGCTGAAAATGAATAGACAAGAGATAAATTTAAATTATATTTTAAAGAATACATATTAAAATACTATATTCATTTGTAATAATTGTAAGTTGGAAAAAAATCCAATAGTATTTATATCACAAAACTGTATGCCTGTTAGTCAAAAAACATGACCTGCCTGTGTTCTCAGTGATAAATTTGTTAAAGCATTGAGCCAAAGGTTATATAATCTAAGCTGCTATAATTTGACTAAAAAGTATTAACATCGAGGTTTCACTTCTCAACTTCTCTCTGTGATGATGAAAACAATAAAAATGTGTATCTAAAAAATATTGAATAAAGTAAATTTAACAGAAAAAATATTGTGTTGGTCTGATTTACAATTGATTTTTTTTGTGTGATTTTTTTTTTATCATACAAATGCAAAAGATGACACTTAATTTTGTGCTTTTGAAATTGTATAAAATAATCTGAAAAATATTTGGTTTAATGTATTTCTTTGTTTGAAAAGCGGAATATCATTCAATCTGTATTTAAGATGTCTGGCAGGGTCAAATCGTTCCATGTTATGCTATGAAGGATGGAAGCATGCCATTTTGTCTTTCTTTAACAGATACACTTCTTATTTAACAAGTCCTTGAAAGCCTGTTATACTAATAAAGGAATTTCACTGAGTGATTGTATTATATTGCAGTAGATGTGTTAGTTATTACCTATTATAATGTCATCTTGAAAACAAAATAATGTTAAAACATTTGTTGATAGAACAAAGATGAAGAAATATACAAAATTGTCTCAGCTTACAAATTTTTATGTTGATACCAATTTGTGTTTTCAGGTTTTCCTATAACAAAGTTTAATTTAGCTAACAAAGAATTTATCATATTATATAACTTTACTTATAATGGGTTCCATTATAGCTAAGGAACATAAAGCATCAAATTAAGTATAAATTTGGCCAATTCAGTTCCAGATTTTATTAATGTTTTTTTTTTTTTTAAATGAAATTAAAAAAAATATCTACTATATAAGTAAAATATATAAAAAGAAAATGCTAAATAACATGACAGCTTAAATTTTGGTTAGTGATTAATTTAGAAATCAAAATTTCAAGTAATATATTTTATCATCAGACTTGGATTTTGCAGTGACCTTTGACCTCGTACTAGTAAAATGTTGAATGTTTTTTCATTGGGAATGAAGAGTTTGACTTTACTTTCTTTACAAATATTTTTGTTAATATTTTAATTTTTTGTTTGGAACATTCTCATTATTTTCATAGTCTTCTTAAGTCTCAGGGTGTGTGGGAAAGAGGAGATCAGAACATTTTACTTTTCATGTTATTTAAGCAACTACCATATTTTGAATCACTGATCCAGTTTTAAGTTCATAACTTTGTGTGAGCACAACCATCAATAAATTTCTAAACAGCCTTGTCTACCCAGTTTCACTCATTTAGGTCAACCTGTAGTGTGGTTTTCAGGCACTTTCCTAAGTTACCACACACTGGGTTCACCTCCCCAGAGCAATAAGATCAAGCAGTCACATACCAGATAGAAAAGAGAATATGATTTGAGCATATAAAGACTTGTAAAAATATATTGAGCAGATTTGCATGTTATATATGAATATATCAATTTGTGCACAACAGCATATCCGATATACATGAGTTGAAAAATAGGTATAAATGTATGTAAATATGTAGTCTTATTTAATTATTGGAAATGTCTGTAATAAAAACACTTTAAACTGAACACATCATTTTGGTTTGACGAAATTTGCTTGCTTTTTCTGTAGAAATTAATTCATTATTTACAGTAATTTGTTTCTGAAGTATCTGCTATGACATTAAAAATCACTCTTAAAAATGCATAACAATTCAAAAGTTATATTTATTCCGTCAATAAATGTCAATATGGGATGTACATTTTTTAAAACAATTTTCCTAAACCAAATAAGCCATCTCAGATAAATACCTTGAATTTCTACAATAATCCATTTCTGTATACCAATTCTGTCCTCATGTAAAGATTCAGAATACTGTGGATTTAAGCAACATTTAAACCAAAGTTAGAACTCTCTATATTATTTTTTGTTTGTTTTTGTAATTCTTTTTCTTTCTTGAAAAACAAGGCTGAAAAATCTCAATGACAGGATTACTTTAATATTTTTTTTTTGAGAAAGAATGATCATTTAAGCCAAGTTATGAAAAAACTGCTCATTAAAAAAGACTAAGAATTGCCATCAAGTTTACTTTCTTTTCTCAAGCAAGGTCAGCTATCAGGAGTCATGGTTAAAAAATAAATGTCAACTATCTTCTACTTCTTGCTCCAAATACAAGAAATCTATAAGCATTTTGGGAAAATATTGTTCTTTTTTTATACTAGGCAGTATATATTGACCTTACTGGACTCCAAAGGTAATTTATAATCAATGCATTTTCTCTTGGGGTTGATATTGAAATAAGACAAGACAGATTATCATGTTATACTGAGTTTCTTTTATAAAAAATACAGGATAAGAAAATAAAATGTTTTAAGGAAGGGAATTGGTATTTGAAATACAAAAAAGATTAAGCATACATTAATATTCATTTATTAAAATGAAAAAGCATATCATGAGAGAAATATCTCTCTCTTTCTACAGGGTGTGATAGGTAAATTGTCATTTTATGTTTTTAATATTACAAATGCATGTTACCTTTTTGTTGTTGACTGCACAATATAATAAGGTCAGTTGGGCACTGTCTGTGAAAAAAAGAGCACTATGACGCAATTCACTTTGCCAAAAATTTGGAAAAATCATGCACTGTTTGGCATTCCTGCTAGGAGCTCCAATATGATCATTTCAGAGTGTTTGGGTGTCAATCTGAGGACAGTGCAGAGGATTCAGAAAGAGTTGGATGAGTCTAATGGTGATTACAAAGGTAATGTTTGTTTTTATAATTTTTTTATTTCTTGCAAAACAAGGCTGGAAAATCTCAATGACAGGATTACTTTAATTTTTTTTTTTTGTTTTAGGAAGAATAACCATTTAAGCCAGTTTATGAAGCAATCTGCTCATTAAAAAAGACTAAGAATTGCCATCAAGTTTACTTTCTTTTCTCAAGCAATATCAGCTATCAGGAGTCATGGTTAAAAAAATAAATGTCAACTATCTACTTCTTCTCACTCCAAATACAGGAAATCTATAAGCGTTTTGGGAAAATATAAGAATTCAGAAAGAGCTGGATGAGTCTAAAAGTGATTACAAAGGTACAGCAGCTTGGAAAACTCACTCTGATTGTTCTGATAAGAAGAGAACTACTGAATTTGTTGGTGAGGGCTTCAGACTCAATACAGAGGCCTACATCCAGTGCCTTGAAGAGGTAGTGTTTCTCTGGGTCAAGAGGGTGGTTGTGGGAATATGTTATGTCTGGCAACAGGATTTTGTACCATGCCATACAAACAGGAGAACCCAGTCATGGTTATCAGACAATTTCTGTGACTACATTAGCCCTTACATCTGGCCATCTAACTCCCCAGACTTCAACCTCCTTGATTATTAGGTGTGGAGTGCAGATCAGCAAGAGGCTAACAAAACTCCTTGTAACACCAAAGATGAACTGAAGGCAAGAATTATGGCAGCATTCACCAACTTAAATTGTCATATTGGAGCTTACAGAAGACTCTGAAGACATCTGGAGACCATGGTTGAAGCCAATGGTGATTTTTATTGAATAAATTTACTCTTTTTTTTTCTATTGTACCCTGTGTATATATAACAAGTACTAAAATCAGCACACAACATTATCAATAATTGTATTACTTCAAATATTATTTTTAATCAACACCTATATTTAAGTAGAGCATCCTGTCTTTTTAAACAGTGATTATTTTGTCTACCAGTCTGCTAATTGAAGAAAAAATTAATGAAGAACATATGCCCTCCAGCAGGATTTGAAAATACATAGTAGAACTTAATCTGATCAGATGTGCTTTAAACCACTCACAGAATCTCTCACAGCTCAGCAAAGGTTCTATTTGTTCAGATTTTTTCAAAAGCTGTATCTGCTCAGTTTTATATTTGAAATATAAACAAATCAATTCACTAATTCTTTAGTAATTACTTTGAGGCTTTAGATCTAGGAATCTGTATTCATTTGGTCTGTCAGCTTGAGTATTGACCATAATTAATATAGATTTTTCTGGCTGACATTGCTAGTTATCACCTCTAAGTTCTTGTTATTATTACTCATTTAAAAAAGAAAAATCTTAAATAGCATCAGTAGCAGCCATATACATTAATAATTGTTGTAAAGATATATGTGTGCATGTAACAGATCAGAAATCATTCCCTACTTTTAAATAATGTGTTAGCCACACATTAAGTGGCTGGAAGTATCTATGTAAATATTTTTTGAGAACTTGTCTGAGTCTTGTATTTCCTTTAACCAGTCATTTAGCAACAGACTTAAATGTCTACTGTAGAGATGGAAAGATTCTCAAGAGATAAATGAGCAGTTCTTATAGTTCTTGAATATTTGCTTAATTCCTCTTGTTTTCCTCCAATTCATAATTGGTAGGAAGACACATTTAATCTGGTTTTCCTGTATTTGAAGGCCAGCCAAAGACTTGTTCTTTAGATACTGATACATATGAGTACTTTTAACATTTGGATGCTAGTGGTGGCTGTTTATCTGGTTAAACTCAATTCAATTTCAGATTCTCCTGAAAAAAGTTTAAATTCAACAATAATGTAAAACAACCTCCCTAAACAATTTGCAGAGGAAGTCAACATTATTGATGTGTTTTCTTTTTAAGTTGAAAAGTCAAATAAGAACAGGAAGCCTATAGTTTTGTTTGGATTATATCAGTCAAAAATGATTCATGAAGACTTTTTGTCAAGAGGATTTTTATTGTCAAATTATATAAGCTGTTTTACTGGAATAAAAGGACATGTCTGCCAAATGATATCTAACCTGTCAACTGCTAGATTTTTATCTATGGCTTGATGAATGATTTAGACTCATATGCTGATTTCTATTGCTTGTAGTGCAATGCTTCTACTGGCTAGTTCTCCAGTTTTTCATCAGGTAAATATCATGTATTTAGCATATATCATGTCATTATCAGATAAAACTCATTATTTCCCTTAAAGAGGCATACATTTTTAACTTTACTTTTATACAGTTTATTCTTTTTCTGTAATTTGAATTTTGCCTGTTAATCTTTGGCATTTTTTTATATATGTATGCACACACACACACACACACACACACACACACTATATTTACAGAATTATTTAAAAAGAAAGAACAGATTTCAAAAATTTTATTAAAACAAATGCTAAGAGACAGAAACACATTCGACACATGACTAGATAGAAAAAGGTTCAAAGTTATTAAATAAACTAAAATTTTTTAAAACCTTTTTTAAATGCTTCCTTTTTTCAGATTTTGTATAAATTTAAGTTGTTATAATTTGTGGGAAGGAGCATCTTGTTCATTGTCTGTCATCCTCTAACTCACCAAATCTTACCTAACATGATTTTTATCTTGGTGGGGGGGGGGGGGGTATATAAAATAGTGTTGTTTCACCTATCCCTGCTGCTTTTTAAGTTTCAAGGCATCAAATATTTAAAGTTGTGAAGTCAATATCCACAGATCAATTGATTCAAGTGTGGTAAGAAGTGGAATCTGTTTCAATGTTTATCATGCAACACATAGTACTCATACAAGTTGAACAAGTTTCCTATCCTGTAAAATGTTGAGTGTGTTTCTGTCTCTTACATATGTTTTTATTAAATTTGTCAAAATCTTACCTTTTTTTAATAACACACTATATATATATATAGTAATTTTATTATAATGATCTTATTTTTTTTCTGAATAAATCATTTTCATCATTTATTTTAAAATATCATCCGAGAACAGCATTGTTCTAAAACATGAAAATTTTAGTGTAGTGATATAATGCTTTTATCAAATATTGTAATAACAAAATTACAATATTAAGCTCTACTTTGTATTGAACACTGTTTATAAAATGCTTGAAAAGTAAGTTTTAATCTACCTGTTCTTTCACTTTATACACACACACACACACACACACACACTAGTATTACCAAAAATAACTCATTTTCAAATGAAAAATATTCAAAAGCTCTACAACATATTTGTATTGACCACTTTTTAATACAACTGTGTACTGCTCTAATTTAATTATAGCCAAAACATTAAACACTCTCTATGCCTTTGTATTGTATAATTCTGAAACATATGTGATCAAAATTTTGACCTGGAAAATATTTTAATAAAAGATAAATATAATTTACTTAAAAATGCATAGAAAGTGTTGTGATCTATTAATGTGCTGTGATTAATATACAACTGAACTATTTCCGTTTATTGCCTCTCTTTAATAAATTGGAACTAAAACAATGTGGGTTGAGTAAAATTAAAAATAAAATGAAATAGATAGAAGTTGAAATTAACTAAAATGCAATTTCTGAAATGTTTAATAGTAATCATTAATTTGTATTTATTATATTTTCATTTATAAAGTATATTTTGTGATAAAGATAATTCATGAAACATGTACAAAAAATTTTTCAAAATTTTCTTATTTATCATTTTATATATATATATATATATATATATATATATATATATATATATAAAACAATTTTTTATTTCTTTGTTTTTCGTTTAACATTATAGAAAAAAATCATACACAAACATACATCTCTACCATAAATAAATTATAAGTTTTTGGCAGCAATCTCTATGAAACATCTGTGCAAATTGAAATTTTTCTTCTTTCTGTACCAAAAAGTAATTAAATATACATACACACACACACACACACACACACACACACAGGGTTTGATGGATGAATTTAAATTATTATATTGCCATTTAAATTATGCAAAAATGAATGACATCTCATTTTAACATATATTTACCAAAATTAAAATTGCATAAAAATATCTTGAAATACTAAAGAGTAAATTTACTCAATAAAATCACCATTAGCTTCAACCACAACCTACAGAAAACTTCAGTATCTTCTGCAACTCTTCTAGATGGTTTCCCTGTTTAAGTTGGTAGATGCTGTGATAATCCTTGCCTTCATTTCATCTTTGATGGTACAAGGAGTTTTGTTGGTCTCTCGCACAACAACTGTACCTCTCACGTACTAAT
Source organism: Ascarosepion bandense (assembly GCA_037127315.1). Taxonomy (NCBI): domain Eukaryota; kingdom Metazoa; phylum Mollusca; class Cephalopoda; order Sepiida; family Sepiidae; genus Ascarosepion; species Ascarosepion bandense. The sequence goes on from JBBBDQ010000570.1 coordinate 3,703,314, forward strand.
CAAGGGGGTTGCAATCTGGGGAGTTAGGTTGCCAATTGTAAGGGGTGATGTGGTTGCAGAAATTATCTAACAGCCATGAAAGGGTTGACCTGCGTGTGTGGTATGGTGCAGAGACAGATAAACAAGTATATACATTGATCTCTCTTCAATACAAAATCTGAAACAGTTCCACTTATCATTGATAAGAATATCTTATGTTACTCAACTAGTACAGAATTAAACTTTACAAAGTGCAGTTCATGATGTTATTCTCTAAATAAATGTATAGACTGTCAGTCACAGAAATATTGTGTAATATATATCTTTAGGTTTATAAGGAAGTTCAAAATAAATACAGAAATGTAATTATTCTAAAACAGTATCTATACTATTTTGTAATCTTCAGAATGTCAAAGTTTTGATATTTCTGCAGTTGTATGGATTTTCATTGAATATTTTTTACAAATAAAATAAATCTTTTTTTTTTTTTTTTTTTTTTTTTGAGTGATTCAATATGGTTAAATCTAAAAAGCATTAATATATTCCTTTTTTAAATGTCATTCAAGAAAGATATCTTAACCAAGTAATGATTTCTCTTTCTGCTGTTCTAATAATTCTCATAAACTGTAAGTCAGAAGTCATAGTATTCATGGCTGAAAACTTATTGGTGCCTTGTAAATCATAAATCATCAATTTTAAGTAACTTAAGTCAACTTTTTGCTATTTAAGAATGTAGGAAAAATTAATTTTGATATTGAACTAAGATCAGTATTTTGACTCAACAACTTCTAAAACTGTAAATAAAAACTGAAATATTAATTATCTTCCACTATATTTTTCAAATTACTTTCTTTCAGTCAGTCAGTTAAGTGCCATACGTGATACACGCTTGGGCGATCATGTCTCGAAAGAGACATGACTGAATGGGCAAAAGATTATCTCGCAGTAAGTTGCCATTGCTTTCTGCAGTAGACTGGTTGCCAGCCAAGGCTATAGAATCCAATATGTCCTGTTATTTAACCCATAACTAGAGGGAAGTGATGGATTAATACCTTTCCCAAGGGTATTTACTCGTATTTGCAAGGAATTCAACTGGAATTCAAACTCGGCTCCATGATTTGTCGTTCCAAGTTGATATCCATTGCACCACAATGCACATCCAGCATACTTTCATTCACTTTGCTTTAATATTAGTTAAGCTGTTTAACATGAAAATGCCTATTTTTTAAGTCTGACAGTTTTATATTTTTAAAGGTAATATTTTAATCAATATTTTAAATTTATTATTTATTGATTATTCTGTAAAAGTTTAATTTCTTTTTATTTATTTTTGCTACATTTTAAAAAAGTAATAAACATTTAGGGAAATAAGAATTAACTAATATAACAGTAATTCAGAATGGTTAAGCATTTAATATACACTGACATGTAGACAAACTTAGAACCGAAAGAATTTCCCTAAATTGATTTCAATATATTTTGAACCATGCATATGAGTGTTTGGGATTATCATTAAATATAAACTGGTACTTTACTTGCATAAACTTTTTTTTTCCAGAAATAAAAGTTTGTGTGTTATGGAGTTTGATTATTAATTTCATGAAAAATTCTTCATTGCCATATAACAGAAGCATCAAACATTTAAATAATTTGGCAATGAAAAACATGACACAATTCAACTTTAGCTTTTAGACAGTCTTGTAATAATTTTGTTTAAAAGTATTGGCATATAAAATATGTGAGAAAGTCAATCATGACCTTTGTGAAAGTGTATAAAGAATTAGAATTTCTTTAAAAAAGTTTCATCAAAGACAACATTTCAAAAGTTCATTAACAATCATCCCAAATTCAGTAGCTAGGGATCTGCTCCTAGGAAAGTTGGTTCTAGACAATTTTTCTCATCAGAATTTGTTTTACATATTTATAATTCTACCATTTTTCCTTACTTTGAATATTACTGCTGTATCTTGTCTGATGCTCTTGTTATATATTTAAAGATTCTTGACTTCTGTCACTTTCCCATCACTATAACATAGTTTCCCTGTGGCTTTTCTATAAATACTTTCATGGTAATTGTTTCAATGAGCCTTCTTCTTTGGTACCTAGACTTTACTAATTTAAGCTCAGTACTAGATTGGTGGCAAGGTCTCATCATTTTACAGTTGAAATGACTAGATATAGCTGTACGTTCTATGCTAAAAGTTTTATCTGTCACCCTTCTTACTTGCTTCCCAGTCAACCTTGATCTTCAAAAATTTAAATGCAGTGTCAATCACTATCATCTATTTTTGTTAATTTCTCTTCTTTTATTCTCTCTCCTTAATTTTTCTCATGTTCTCTAACATTCAGTAAACCTTTGCATTTTAATGGCTTATTGCGTTGCTTGAGGTGAAATTATTAAAAAAATGTATAATCACAATCAGATATTTGTTTAATGCAGCAAATTAATTATCATGCGTTAAAGGTTTATTCAGAATAGTGTATTTATTTTTTGGGCTGTTCTAAATTAATTTGGTTAATTTAAAAAAATATTTCAAAACAAGTCACCTTACCTGAAGAAGGTTAGAGAACTAATAAGTTGAAGAATAACTATTGATGAAACTTTTATGTAATACAGGGAAGCCCAAACGTCAACAAGGAATTTCATCATTTAATAACTTTAATTTTCTCAACTTGAATTCACAATACCATAGTATTATATAGAGTTTATATGCAAAATAAATGGGTGCCAGACAAATGAGGGATACCATTTCTGAAATTGTGAGATATATTCACTTTCCACAATCTATGATGTCACAAGCATACTTGGAAAATTTAACTAACCTTCATGGACAGCACTGTGATTGAATATTGGTCCTTAATGATTATAACAAGAGGCATCTAAGAAGGATTGATTGTGGTAACGGACAAGCAACATTGTCATGAATTACCAGTTGTACATTTAACAGATAATTTCAGCATTATATACCTTCTATTGGATATGGGAGCAAATGGTTCATCAGAGTGTTCCTATTAACATCCTGACAATAAAATTGTTAACAAAAACATTGAAACTGGAATTTTACAATTCAGAGAATAAATTTCTTGAAATATTTGACATTGTTGCTTGTCAATGAAGCCTATGTTTGACAATATTTAATTTCCAGCAGTCTGTATTCTGGTTCATATTCATTAACTAATATCTAACAAGTATGAAAGTATAAAGGGGAAAATATAATAGGAATATATAATAAAGTACTTGTAAACAAAAATGAATGTCAAAGAAAGATAAACAAAGTGTGATTTTGAACATTTAATATTAAGAGAACTAATTCAACTTCTAGTTGGGTATTAAAATATTGATTATACACAAGCATGTTTTTCAGAGTTGCTTTAATAGTATTTTTATTTATTATTGATTAGGATTTTATCATTTCAAACAAGTTCATCATTCCAATCTTTATTTATGCTACTTGTTTCACTATTGTTTTATTTTTGTATTTAAATGACTATTTTGTTAAATGTGGATATCACAAAATAAAATTAGCCACAAGACAACGCTGATTAACCTTCATAGTCAGGTTAAATTGATTTTACAAGAAAGAAAAAATAAATGGAAAAAATTCCTTGATGATTCCATTAGTGAATGGTGAGCTGAAAGACTGGTATAGTTTTACAAGAACACTTTTTATAAGTCACACTTCTCTGCCCCAATGTATGATTGATGGATATGCAAAGAATTGAAAAGATCTCAGACAAGATCTGTCAGATATCAATTAAGTTTGACTCAAAACTAATAATGTGGTTACTTGAATCCCAAATAAGCTTGGTTTTTCTTTTGTTTTTATTCTAATACAATCAGAAATAGAAGAACAAATCAAACATGAGATGATAAATATCATTCAAATATTTGTGGTTTCTTAGAAACTGAAACAGTTTCAGCAACTTTCATCATGTACAAGCAGCCAATTCAAGCAATTGCCAATCATTTTCTGAGAGGAGTGAAAGTTTAATATTTAAAACAAATTTGTGGAAAGGTATTTTGAGATAAAAATCTAATTAAAATGTTTTATGTCTAAACTTTCATCTATTCTACAATTTCTATATATAAAACATTGCTCTCATTTTTATTCATAAGAATATTTAATGGTCTACCATTTGTAATTGCCCAAATACTTATTGCTTAACTTTGTTAATTAAGCAGAAGACAATGTTACAAGCACATTCAAATTTTCTCAGCAAAACAGTGTCATATGTGCAAATTGGATGATCTTAAAAAGTATCTGTAAATGAATTTTTCACCAAACTGATATCAAAATTTGTAAACATAATCAGTCATTTGCTGATTATTTTTCTTAAAAAAAATTAAGAAACATTGTTGACAAAATGTTTTCTTCAATGTTTTATGGTTGTTTCTCAAATTTTCTGTATATTTTTTTTAAATATATTCCCTCTCCTTTTAATTTGTGTCAGATAAGAATGTTATGTCTCTTCACCAGGTAAAATGGTAATATTAATGAACATCTGTTTTTCTGTTTATACTTTTTACCTTTTTTATAGACTCACCTTAGATTTTACATGTATATACCCCTCACAGTTACTATGACCTATGGCTCTTTGTTTCGTTTACAATATTTATGATTACCTGCTACTTGTAATGGAATCTGACACTAATAGTTTTCCTTGTCTCCTCACCCACTTGGACTGCATCCATAAATGCCATTCAGTCTGGTTCTTATTATTTAAAATAATGCAATCTTATTGAGCACTTTAGAATTCCTCTAGAATTTCAGACCTCACTTCAATCCTCTATACTTAATGCAGATTTATTAGTACAAAACTTGCCTACATTTTGATGAGTACCTGTTTGCTATTGTAAGCCTGTTTTGCCTTGAGAATCAATGATAGTGAGTCCATTCTATGAATTCTTAGCAAAACGTATTTTTCTTAAAGATTTATCATGAGTGTTTAGATGAAAGCTATTGGCCTCATATGTGTCTGTGTGTTTGTGTACATTTTTACTGTAGAATTTTGATGGGATAAACTTTGCTAGAGCAGCTACTCGACTCAAGAAATTCTCCTTCATACCACATAACAACTCTGTGCCAATCTATCAATACATGCATCACTGGTTTATATCTGGGTCGAGATATCAGCGATTGGTTGAGGTATGACCAAAAGTTTGCATGACATTCTCATATATAAACAAGAACCATGTGTGCGCTTTCTTTCTTTTTCAATGAAGGATACACATGAGACACTGTCACTTCATTTGATGAAGTAAACTGCCATTTTCTTTGTGACACTCCTCCCAATCTTATGATTACAAATCAAACAATCTGGCGTTTGATGTAAAGGGACGATCTCCATTATGTGTGTTGGAGAGTCATCTCCAGAGGAGTCATCAGGCATATCCAGAGTTTTTGGGCCCTCTGCATCTGTGGAAGCATCAAATTCATAGAGCTCAATTACCCAATCACTTTCAGATGGCAAATCATCGTCAGTCAGATGTCGATATATCAGAGATACTGATGAGATCCTTCCACCTCTTTCCCCAGTCAACCAAAAAATCTTTAAAGATTTGCTGTGAAATGCAGTGTCATTGTCAGTTGCAATTTCCGATGATGAGAGAACTTGCATTAACCCATACATCATAAGTTTGTGCACCATTTGCCATCTCATTCTGGCATATTACTGCCATTATGTCCTCAGTCATGTTCTTAAGGGGAGTATCTGTCAGTTTATTGTCCCAGCCAGATATGATCGATGCTGTTCTGCATTTAACAAATGATACAGTGAAATGGTGTCAACAGGAAAGTGACCAACTAGCTTTCCATACCACATGTGTTACATCATGACCTCAGGAACTGATGAAATGTCATTTCCATGTCTTTTGTTAGTGAGTTGTTTTTCTGCAAACCAAGAACACAAGTTCTTTGCAGCTTTTTGCAGGTCAGACCAAAAGCAGCCAAGTGCTCTTTACTGAGTTCATGCTTTTGTCAATATATAATGAAGGTGCCAGCCAATTAATAGCATTGCATGCCCTCCTGATGTTTAACAGTTGGAACTTTATCAGGTGCCACTCTAACTGGTGGGATGCTAGCCACAGCAATTTCCCTAGTTACAGTCTGATCCTTTATTATAGCCTAAACTCGGTCTAACAGTTAACTTGTAGTCATATCTTCTATCCTGGAAGACACACACACAGTAGTTGCTTGACATGTATTTGCAATACTGTTATGAATTCATATGCCAGTCCTTGCTCAGATATCCCACTAAATTGTCTACTAGCTTCTTCAAATCAGACACAAACATGTTTACACACTCTTCCAGGCACAGTTGCTGCTCCATAAACTGCTTGTAGGCTAGGAAATGATCCAACACAAAGTCAATCCACAGGGTTTTTTATCTGTTCAGCATTGGCTTGTTGCTCTGTACTTAATTGCTTATTACCATAGTTCTTCTCGGAAATATAGACACGCACACTTATATATAAATTATTTGTTATTTAATTTTGATCAGAAATATTATTGTTTATATAGTTGCTAATTAGTTTATCTAAGTAAAATTTTCTCAGTCTTATATCATTTTTACAAGTTGTGGGTTTAATGTTCTCATTATGTCATTAGACAATGACTTTTATGACTAGGTTATGGAAAAGTGAGTTTAAATAGACATTTTCTCCGCAGAAATGGGACTGAAATGTTTTGTATGACTGGTTGAACGAAACATGCTTAACCATTGATCATTTCTATGGGATTATTTATTGGACTGTGCTAATAAAACACAATTTTCTCTTGACTCCTGAGTAGGAATACAACAAAATAATGTTTCTTTATGGGGGATAAGAAAACATATGTGATTTATTTGCAACTTTATATTTTTATGGACTTTATTTTAATTATGAAATTTGTTACTTCTATTTAATGCTTTGGAATAAAAAAATGTGATTATTTTGTCAATTCATATTATTAGATTGAAAATTGTTGGAATTAAAGGATGAAATGGTCACAGGGAATCTACTTGAGTTTAATTTATAAAACAAAATATACACTAGGTTTGTAAGGTAAATACTGTCTGATCTTAATAGTATTCTCTGAATATAGAAAAAGAATTACAAGTAAAATCTGAAACAGATTTAAGTTAAATAGATTATGCTCAATGTGTTCACATTTTCCTAATTTTTCTTTATCAATAAATAGTATAAAATAAATTTCTTAGTTTTTTTGTCCCATAAGATAATCATGATTATTCTTTATTAACCAATAAAAATAGAAAACCTACACTTTTTGTAGACTCTCCTCTCTTAGTTTGAGACAAATAGGCACACACACACACACACACACACACACACACACACATAGTATTGGTATGGCAGCAAATACTGGAAAATCTCTTCAAAGAGGAATGAGAGACTCGAAGCAATAGAAATGTAATTCTACAGAAGGATGATGAGGATATCATGTGAGCAACAACAAGGTTTTAGAAAGAATGGAAATAAAAAGAGACAGTTTAAGTTTCTGAGACACATAATGAGGAAGGAGGGCTTGGAGAACCAGATACTCACAAGGGTGATAGAGGTAAAGAGATGGAAAAACAGTGTGTGACATAGTTGATGGGCTTAGCAAATGGATAGCAAGGTAGAGTTTGAGAGAAATAACAAGATAAAATGCATTAAGAACTATAAGTGATTGGAAGATGTGGAGGGCCATGATAACCTACATCTTGAAGGGTCACAATACATAAAAGAAGAAAGATTACATCTATGAGAGTGCTCATCTAAAAAGAGCAATATTTATATTTTCATCCTTTTAGTTGAGTACTGTTGTAAGTGTAATAAAGTACATATATATATATATATATATATATATATATATTTAGCTATTAAGGAAAGAAAATAAGCTAAGCCCACAACAGAAATCATTATTTATAGTAAAAAACTGTGTCTTCATTTATAAATATATAAATTTCAGCAATCATAAAAATCTTATCTGTCACCATTTTTCTGTTTGATTCTATTAATTAAATTCTCTCTTTAACTTTGATATATTTGGGAAAAAAGCCAATATAAAGTTGTCAGTTACATATTGGTTTTAACATGTAAATTTCAAGCTTGTCATAAATTTATTGATGACCTTTAATTAACATAGAATTTCTTCCTGAAGAAAATCATTAAAAAATCTGTGTAGAATAAGATAACTTGTGATTGCCAAGTATATGGATTACTTATCATTTCAAATTCATAGCAGCATATTAAAATTTGATATCTCACAATGAATAGTTCAATGTATAATATATTTAAAGTAAGGTATAATGATGTAGATTGTTTGTTTTTATGACTTCTGAATAGCAAAATAACATACACACACATATGTAGTGTATCGAGGCAGCAGATAATTTTGTAAACATATATTGTTAAACATAACAGACAATGAATGTCTATTATGTTTAAACATGAGGCATTCTAAACATCATATTTTGGCTTTAATTTCAGGTGAAAATAAAGACAAAAATTGTCCAACATCTGTTATATTTAACAATATATATATATATATATGAATTGTTTGAACATTATTTTTTTTATCGATACTCGTATTTAAGTAGATATTCTTACCGGCCTGATTATTACGAAAATGTGTGCCATTCAGCAGGATTCGAACCTGCGACCCCTATCTATATAGGGGAAGCTACCATTTGATCTGGTAATGTCTTAGACCTCTCGACCACGAATAGCTTCCAGTGTAAACAAGGTTTTTATCAAGCCTATATAAGACAATTTTTGATAAACAAACATATCTGCTCTGAAATGTATCGTAATGTCAACAAATGTAAACATGTTAGGAAATCAACGAATTTTAACAAACTTGGTTATAAGCAACCAACAATTATACAATTATCATCGTAAAATAATCAGGCCGGTAGAAATAAATATATAATACTGTTTCATTAAAAACAGAATATCTACATAAATACGAAAAAATAATGTTCAAACAATTCATTTCAAATTGTTGGTTGCTTATAACCAAGTTTGTTAAAATTCGTTGATTTCCATAATATATATTTCATAAATAAAAAATGAAATATTACCTGCTTAATGAAATCATAACTGTTTTAACTTTCATGTCATAATGTACAATAAATATAACAGCAGCAAGAAGGGAATAAAATGATTTCTCTTGTTATTTTTCCATACTAAAATTCACCCAATTCAAAGTTCAAGAGGCACTCAAGATAGAAAATTGCTGTTAAAATGTTAATGTTGAATGTGTAGTAGTAGTATGAGTTTAAGAGGAGGGAGCAGGAAGTGGAGATTATGAGGATAAGAAGGAAAGATAATAATGGATGTTGGACTTGAAGAGATGCACTCAAGTAAAAGTAAAATAGCAGTTGATTATTACATTATACTCTATTATACCATTAAGAAATCTTACTGAAAAATCCAGAAATCAACAGATTTTTTTCAGGACCTTTGACCTGGTAATTGTTTTTGTTTTGGGTTTTTTTACTTACCTGTTTCTATTTTAATATTTTGAATTGTTTACATTGATAATGGTATTTTTATAAAATATATATAAAGAAGACAGCAATTGAACTTGGAACTGTCATGTTAGTTCTTCTATTTACATCTTATATTCAGAATCTTATGTTCACCATAAATGATTTCTTTATAAACCTTGTCTAAAAGATTTATTAAAAATTCATTGTATTGGGATTTCAACAAAATTAAAATGAATGAAAAGCAGTCAATATTATTAAAATATCCAAGTAACTAATCCAAAATAAAATTCATAATTGCAAAGTTCTGTCTATATACTTTGTATGATGTTAAGAGGCCTTTTAACCTTGAAATTAAATAACTTAAGAGCCAAATTTGAGAGGAAACCACTTGGACACTCTGAATGGCATATTTAGTTTTCTCTCATTTTCATAGTCATGAGAAGTGAAGCAATTCTTTAGAAATTTCTTACAAAATAAGTGATATCTCCATTTGATACTATTGAATTAATTCTTTGGAATTGGATGAGATACTTTGGAATTGGATGAGGTACTTTCTAAATTTGCCAAGAATGATTCAGTTTTTTCTTTCAGTTTTGTTCTAGTATTTTTACTCAACTCTAATCCTATTCTGATTTTGTTTTGCTACATCATCCACTCATTGTCAAGTGACCAACTACACAATCAATCATATCTTTTACATGGCTATGGCAGCCTGTCAATATTTAACAAGAGTATCATCCTTCTAAAGGATGAACAGGTTATACTGAATCCTGAGGCAGATTCTCAAAGAAAGTAGAAGATGGCAAATAGTGTCATGAGATGCAATACTATCTTTTTACAGTGCCTGATCTTAGTCAAAACTCATTTCTTAATTCTCACTGACATTTGCATCAGCATTAACATGCAAATGTATAACAATCAGCGAAATATTGGTCTGACATTTTGAACATCAATTGATAAGAAGGAAGCTGAGAAAACAAAATAGAATCTAACAGCAGGAAACTTTGACCCAAACACACTTCTGAAAAGTAAAGTCACACATTTTTCTCACAACTTATCACACAAAATATCTGGCTAACTGTATTCAACCAGTTAACATTTCTTAATTTTTGCATATTTAAAAAAAAAATTTTCCAGTACAATAAGTAAAAAAGTAAAGACAGTGTAATATTGAATTCATTATAATTATTATATATTTTATTGTTGACATCTGGTAAAGAATATCTACAGAAAACATAATTTAAGGTAGGTTTGTGTAAGAAATTTCAGTGTTGTTATCTTTTGCTTGAAATGTGTTCAGATCAACAAGTTATATTGCAACAACACTAGTTCTGTATATCTGGATCTTGCTTAGATCTTGTTTCAATTGCTTCAGCTTGTTTAGATTAAAGATTTCATATAATATTGCTAATTAATGTTGCATCTTTGAGAGATAACTTTTATAAAATCAAAGGATTTACAAATTAACCAGTATAGTACATTTAGTTTTAATCTACAATAGTTTGGTTATATTAGGTAAAGGATTTTGTATATGTTTCTATGATTTTCTGTAAATTATAATGGAAACAAGTGCTAACATTGCATTTGCTATGCAAAAAAAGAAAAAAAAATGATTTTGTTATTTTTACATCAGAAGAGCTCAAGGCAGTTTATTTTGAAGTATGAAGAAATAACTAAACTATATTGTCAGCTTTGGAACAAACAGAAAAAGAAAGTTAATGTTTGCTGATACCACATGAATATGTGTGTCTAGTGAGATATTGTCTAACACATGTGCATCCAATCCACAGTTTATCCTTAAAGTTTTGTCTTTTTTCCTATTAGTTTTGTTCATTACTTAATTCTTTTCAATGTCATTATTTTAACATTGATTTTGTAAAGCACCACAAAGAAAAACAAAGCTAATGCCGATAATACACATTTGCAGAATTTGTTATAATTAAATTTTATTTACCAAAAATAAAGACTAAAACAAAGCATAACTTGCATATCAACTTCTAATGTTAACTTCAACAAAAAAGTAGATGGTCTTATATGAAGGTTCAAATATTGAAGGAGATAGTAAAAGTGTTAATAATTTAATTTTATTTGCTAAGAAAATACATAAGTAGTCTTATACAGCAATTTCTAATGGTATTTATAACAAAAATATAAATGGTATTATGTAAAGGTTCAAATATCTAAACTATTTAAAGAATTTCAGATTTATACATTGAAGGCTTAGTTACTTTCATTGAATTCAGAGGAGGAAATCCTTTTCCCTTTTCAGAAATTGTTTCCATTTAAACTTCTGTAAAAAAAAAAAAAAACAATTCTGGATGTATGTTATTTAAAACCAGTACTTTCATCCTTTTTCATGATCATGATTCTTTCTGTTGTTGGTATTTCAAAATTGACTGACAATAAGATATATGAATGATTTCCATGATGCATCTCAAGGTATAATTAAACTAAATAATTAATGCTTTCACCAATCAATGCAAATTGCATTGTTCACTACACCTATCTCCTCACAACAACCATTTCTGTTGATTGAATCAATAAAGACAATTCATCAAACAAGAATTGAAATATATTCTACTGCCTTACTTGATTATTTTATATACAACTTTACACAGTTATATGACATGATAGCTTCTTGCCAAACAACAATCATGTTGTTAGCTTGATTCTTTTGGATGCCAAATTACATTTGCTATCATTAATATCTATCTTTCTCTATCTCTCCTTCTTTCTCTCTCTCTCTCTCTTTCTGATTGAATAAAAATATTTTAAGAACTGTTTTATTAATGTTAAAAAAACAAAAGAGAACTTAGCCAGAATTGGAATGTATTGCTTCCATTTTATACATAGCATAAACTATGAAATTTAAATGAACAGTTGATTTACTCATGCCAAAAAAATTAATGAAGGATGATAATGATGAGGAAACATACGAGTAATTTTAGCAAAACATGATAAGGAATTTATTTGTGAATTTACATGCTTGAAGTTGTGTCAGTAGCTCATTCCAGGAAAATAAATAAGGAATTTTTATAGTTTTGTCAGATTGTCATAAAGAGGAAATGTTCATACAACCTATTGAATGATCTGGCACAAAATAATATTAAAAAATTTTTGAAACAAAGGTAACTGAAAGGATATATTATTGCATACATTCAAAGATAGATGAAGAGTGATTGTTTAAAATACTTAACTTTCTTCAATTGTTGAAAGAAAATCCTTTGAAGAGTGACATGCTTAGTTAAAAGCTAATAATATAATTGGTGAGTAAGTTGACACTAGCAAAAACTTCAACACTGAACTCAGTGAACAGAAATTAAACCTTATATATTACTTCACTCTTCTTCCTTTAATTTAATTTTTCTCCCAATTTATGACAAAAAGAATTTTGCATTGGCAAAACTTCCTTTTTTTTTTTTTTGCTCAACAGCTAATTTTGATGAAGCCAAGGTTTTCATTGGTTCAAAACAATTTCACATCGGCTCACAAATTTATTTCCATCTTTTTATCAGCTTTCTGGCCAATCTCTGTGAAGACAAGGTTTTCATTGATAGAAACAAAAAATTCACATAAACTCATCAATTCACCCAAATTTGAAGGTAATGGGTAAAGAGAATTATTATTTTGCACTACAAACATTCATTAATACAAATATTTCTGGGGACACTTTAGCAAGAGTAAAGGCTAATTTTAAAAGCATAAACAATTTTTATGTGATTTAACATTTCTGAGCTATAATTATTTCAGCAGATCAAAGAATAACCATTACTTTTACAAACATCAGAAGACTTCAAGCATTATTGAAAAACAATATGCTGGTTTTATATGACTGGGAATTTAAAGGAAACAAAACATTGAATAAATCACATTTATGCAAATTCAACAAAATATTTTAGCCTAATTTTTTTTTTTTTTTTTTTACCTTCTGGTATCCATAACTAACCAGTGAACTCATATTCCCCAGATGGTTTTAATTTAGAAGGATGTAAGGAAGAACTGCTTTCAATCTATACCCTGCACCAGTTGTTTATGTCTAGCCTGGCCTGGTTTGTATGAAAATAGGATTTAAGTGAGACACAAAGTTTTGTAGATAAAGAAGGTAGGTAAATATAAAAATTCTCTCCCATTCATAGAACAAAACTAGAACAGAATTTAAATGTCAGATGCGCAGAGTGATTAATTTTTTTTACTTTTTGTAATTCATAAGTTTAATATTATTATATGTGTTATTGAACTACTTTTTATGAGAAAATATCTAAAGTCTCAATTCTGGTGTTGTTTTTATATTTTTGCTTTATATAGTTTTTTTTCTTTCCTCAAAATATGTAATGATCATAAAAACTCAGTACTTACAGCAGAATTTCACATCTCTCAGTTTTAATTCTTCAATAATTTTGACAACTGTGTCAAGTGCCAATCATTTCAAAATTTAAAAAGTACATTTACATATACTTGATTACAAAAATTCCCAAGGAGAGCCAGAAAAGAGCTGGTTGAAAACAAAATTAAAAACATAACATTTGTTTATAGGCCAGGTATTCAAATCCTCGATTTTCTTCATCCAAGATGTTTGTTTGATTTTTTTTTTTTTGTTTCTTCTTAATTAAGGGTTTGAATGTTCTCAGAATGTTATTTTATATATATTTTTAAGTCTATAAATTCATCAAATTGTAACAATTCTTTTTTTTTTGTTGTTGTTTTCTATAATAAAACAGTAAGATATCCCAGCAGATTCAATGAGCCAGCTTTATTAATATCAGAATGAGACCTGAGAGACTAATGAAGTAGAAATTGGCTGGTTCACAAATACTTTTGATCTGATCCAAATTTTAAACCATTAAACAGAACCTGCCAAACAACAACTGCAAATCAATAGTGACTGTTATTTTTAGCTAGCAAAATTACAGCTAATGTAAACAAACTATAGAAACATAAATGATTGGCTTAATAATGTAGTCAATTAATATGACTAGGAATAATAGTTTGTATCTATACTGTTTTCATTACATGTGTTGTATGGTACATGATATATTCACAAGATGGATTCCATACCTTTATCTATTTCTTATTTTTAATTATTTTAAATTCATAAGTAGCAATACAAACATATACCAAGAAGAGGTGATCAACATTAGAGACAGCCTTAAGAGTAAAAAACATCCAGTAAGGATGATATCAGCTTCAGATATCTAAGGTTTGAGGCCAATAGTCATAAAATGCTACAGTCTTTCTACCATACATTTGAAAGTGGTTTCACCCTATTGCAACATCTTTATTAAGCCAAACCTTCATGATCAAAAATTGCATAGATTCAATTCTATGCATTTGTAGTTGTGAAGATAAAGGCAAATCCAGTCTTACAGTAGAAGTATGGTGAAATATCATAAAGCCATAAACTAGTAGAGGAAATGATGAAATTAGGTATGACTGACCATATACAGAGGGAAAAGTGGTGGTCATCAACTGAATTTATCTTGAATCATGGTCAACTTTGAAGGGATCTATAGTTTTACTGTCTACAATATTAGTATCAAAACATTATTTTGCCAAAGTTTCTGCCTGAATTTCTGAGATGAGGAGTTATCATGGTTTACACTTTTTATATTTAGACTGTTGACCTCATCTTTGTTGTTACTATTACAACATTCCAGCCATTGTACCCTCTGGCTTTCTTCGGATGTATATCAATCTGAAAAACTTACAGGGAATTCTGAACTGAATCCTTTATTTAATCTATGGGGATAGACTGTTCTCATTTCACAATGTCTAGTTGTATCATTTAGTTTTTATTTTTATTTAGTACAGCACGGTTATTGCTCAACCATTTCCACTAAGTGCAAGTACACCCAGTCCAACTTGGCAATTGAACTCATAATCATTGCCACCAAATTTAACAAATCAACACTCTAATACACTAGGCCATTATCATGTAAGACTACTCACCACTGTTATGTTCTCAGTCATCTTGATTGACTATTTTCATAAAGTACCCAAACTCTAGCCCAGATATCAGGTTTATCCAATTTAGCTCTATATTCATTGCAAAAGTTTTCACTTGAGAAAGTAGTTTTCCTGTACTTTTTTTACATGTTTCTTTTTGTGTTGTTTACTTAAAAGCAGTAAGTTGTTTTCAATGTCATTATCCAATATTATTAATATGTTGTAACTTTTGTCGAAGTTTACTTTCATAACACCATTTCTTCATATATTTTCTTGTTGGTCAATCTATTTTTCCTGTTCATAATTCAATAACTTTACTATATCTTATTTCTCTTTTGGGGTTATATCTTTCTTATGACCCATGGCAATTTCTATATCTGAAAATAAGAAATTACAGGGTGTGATAGATAAATTGTCCTCTAAATTATGCAAAAATAAAAATAACACTGACATCTCATTACATCCCATTAGCATGGAATAGGCTTGCCTCCCTGAAAGTAAAACACTGCACCTCCTTGGCCTTACACTCTCAGCAGATCTCAAATGAAATGACTATATTGAATCCATTGCTAAGTCCACTGCTATGAAGGTCGGTTCTCTGTGTGAATCTATCCTGCACATATATAAATAAACCATCCGCCCGTGTATTGAATACCGCTGCCACATCTCGTCGTGTGCCCCTGCTACTCTCCTTGGGCTTCTTGACAAAATACAATGGAGAATTTGTAACATGATTGATACTGACTTGGCGGACCAGCTGCAACCACTCTCTCACCGGTGTGACGTGGCTTCCCTGTGCCTCTTCTATAAGTACTTTCACGGCTTCTGCTCCGATGAACTTAGGTCATTGGTGCTACCTAGGTACGAATTTACATGAGATACTAGATTAGCAACTAGGTCCCATCCTTTTACAGTGAAACAGATAAGATGTAACCGTAATTTCTACTCTAACAGCTTCTTTTCTCGCACTTCCTGCCTGTAGAATTCCCTTCCATATGCCTGCTTCCCCGACAGCTACAATCTCCAGGAGTTTAAATGTAAGGTCAATACACACCTCCTAACACACTAACTTGAATCTATTCTCTCAAACACTTTCACCATCTAACCAACCCTCATTCTCGGTACCCTTACCCGTCTATCACCCTCCCTCTGACATTTCCTTTATCTAACCAACCTCTTCCCATCACTTCCCCGACCCTATGTAACCCCCTGTGCAATAGTGGCAGTGAAATGCCTTGCTCGGGGTGAAATGATTAAAAAAAAAAATCTCATTTTAACTGATATATTTATCCAAATTACACAAAAAAACAAAAATATCTTGAAATACTAAAGATTAAAATTATTCAATAAGATGTCCATTGACCACAGCCTCCAGACCACTTCAGAATCTCCTGCAACTATTCTGGAGTCGCAGGTGATTCTTCTTCCTTGTTTAAGTTGGTAAATGCTGTCATAATCCTTACCTTCAGTTCATTACAAGGAGTTTCAATGGTCTGTTGCTCAACTGCACCCCTCATATTGCAATCAGGGGAGTTAGGTGACCAGATGTAAAGGGTGATGTGGTCAGAGAAATTGTCTAACAACCATGACTAGATTCTCCTGCTTGAGTGGCATGGTGCAAAATCATGTTGCCAGACATAGGGTCTTCCAGTAGTCACTCTCCAGAGCAGCACTACCTCCCCAAAGCACTTGATGTAGGCCCTCACCAACAAATTCGGGACTTCTTTTCTTATCAGAATAATTGGAGTGAGTCTTTCAAGCTGCAGTACATTTGTAATCACCATTAGACTCCTCCAAATCTTTCCAAATCTTTTGCACTGTCCTCAGATGGACACTCAAACATTCTGAAATGTTTATATTGGAACTTCTGGCATGATTGTTGAGCAGTACATCATGCCATTTTCAAATTTCTGGAGTAGTGAATTGTATTGTGGTGCTCTTTTTCTCACAGATGATGCCTAACTGATCCTATTATACTGTGCAGTTGACAAAAACAATGCATATGCACGAAATTAAAAATATAGAATAGCGACAATTTACCCATTGCACCCTGTTTATGTATTTCTTTATGTGATGATGAACATTCTTCAAGTTGTATATTAAAATCTCACACCATCAAATAAGTTTTAGTAAATATTTCTAACAAAGCATTAAGCCGGAATTTACCTTGCATATTTATCATAGAGGTGTATATTAAATATATTACTGATATTGGTGGGCAAATGCTAATTATATTATGAAACTATTGATTAGTATAACAAAATCTCACATAGCTTAGGTTTAAGGCTCCAATTTTTCAACACTCTATTCTCCTATGAGACACATGGCATACTTAATTGGCAGATAAAATTAAGTTAGCTGGCAGTCATGTGTTCAATCTCTGGGTTAGGTTATTAGAAATTGTTATATGCTCTGGTACAGCAGAAAAGAGAAGCAGTAAACACAAGAACAATATTAACCCAATAAAATTAATCAATATAAGATTTTTTTTTTTATTGTAGATTGAATAAAGTGTTTAGTATTTTTATTTTTTTTATTTTTTTATTGTAGATTGAGTAAAGTGTTTAGTTTAAACTATGCCAGGCACTTGAATGATACAGTATCTGAAACACTATGACACTCACTCCATTAATTTGGAAGAATTAACTGATATAAGATATGTTCTGGCATGGACAGAGTAAAATGAGAAATAATCTCCCCAGTGGATAGAATAAGTGTTCAGTTCAAATTATGTCAGGCACCAGAAAATCATATTAGCTGATGATGCTCATACTATTAATTAGGAAGAATTGATACAAGGTATCCACTAACATGGACAGTGGAATGAGCAAAGGGTTCAGAAAATTCTAAGAAGATTACCAACTGTGCTAGGCACCTTAAGATGAGCAAAGGATAAAACAACCAAAACATTGTTACACTTGCAGAGAAGATTAGGACATTCGTCCAAAAAGATATTTGGTCTGCTCCAGAATTTTTCTGTATAAGTTATTTCACTACCCAGGTTTCTACCATGAGTGGTATCTTCAAGCGATTTTTAATAACTGATTTTACCGTTTACCATTTTTCTTTTTAAGAACGCTCTTGTAACGGTGTTTTATTTGAACGTTCACATGGAAGGGAATTTATGAACGCGCATTGTTTAAATTAAAATAAATTATGATGTTTCCTTATTACTATTTAAGTTTCTGGTTTTTGTTTTTGTTTTTGTTTTGGCCAAAACAAAACGCCAGAAACTTAAATAGCATTGTACAAAACAAAACCACTAACAAAGAATGCAACTGCAGGGACAAAAATAAGTGTCCGATTCAAGGTCTCTACAACACAAAAGAAATAATTTATAAGGCAGAGGTACATGATCCAGATGGCTAAAACAAAATATATTTGGGTTCAACCAAAGACACCTTTAAGACCAGGTGGTTCAACCACAGATCTACATTTAAAATAGAAAAATTAAAAAACAATACAAAATTGGCTAACCACGTCTGGAAGTTGAAATCAAAATGTGAAAAAGATCCACACATAACATGGAGTGTTGTAAAAACGGCCAAGCCTTACAACGGTAGACAAATACGTAGACTGTGCCAAGAAGAAAAATTAGAAATTATGATATACCCAAATAAAGACGAACTGTTAAATGAAAGAACAGAAATTATAACTAAATGCATCCACACTAAGAAATACCTCTTTCATTCATACAACCATGGATGAAAACATTTAAATTCATTTTAATTTAAACAATGTGCATTCATAAATTCCCTGCCACATGAACGTTCAACTAAAAGACCGTTACAAGAGTGTTCTTAAAAAGAAAAATAGTAAAAGGTAAAATCAGTTATTAAAAATCGCCTGAGGATATCACTCATGGTAGAAACCTGGGTAGCGAAATAACTCATTTAAAAATGGAAAATATTCAAAAGTTCTACAAATTGTATTGAACACTTTTTAATACAAATGTGTACTCGTCTAACCCTATTAGGACCAAAAACTAAGTATTAAACAATCAAATATATATATATATATATATATATAAACTATACGTCTTTAAAACATGCATCATTTTTGTCAAAGTTTCTGAAAATTGTTATATATTGATTCAACTTGATCAGTTTGGTTTTTGGTAATAGGAGTAGACAGGTTCACTTATTGCCCAGTTCAAACTTCTCTCTAGTTTTTTGGGGTTTTTCATTTTTTCTAAAGTCTACTTTAACTCTATACTTCTAATGCCTCTGCCTAAATTCTGAAATTAGAAAATAAAAATGTTGATATATTTAATGACTCTTACCCAGAATATTGCAGGTTGTGTAACAATAGTAGATAGGTTGGCATATTGCCAAGTTCATACTTCTTTCCCATTTTTTGAACAATAGTGGAGGTTTATCCCTTGTTCCATGTTTAGGATTGGGTTTCCAGTTCCTTCTCTGAAAGTCTTATTATTCTCTTCCACTTTCAGTAAACCATTGCATCTTAGTGGCATTATCTACTTACTTGGGGGTGAATTTATTAAAAAGAAATAAAGACACATGAAGAAGTTCAGTAGAACAGAATCTTAACTGTTTTGATAAAAAGGAAATGAAGAACACAGTCTATAAATCTGTCTATAAAATCATCATTTTTCATTTTAATTATTTAACTCATTTGTTTCTTCAAATATAATGAATTAGAATTTATGTTCTGAATAAATTTGAAAACATAGTATACAGAATTTACAAATTGATAAGGAAATAATTATGGAAACAATTGTTTATTTATAAATTTACTAAATTATTAAAATATATAAACCAATTATAAGGAAATCCTTATTATTTACCTTATTTTATGAAGTTTGAATAAATTGGTAATTATCTAATGTTTTACCAACCATTCATTGAGAATGTAAGAAATAGTATAAGTAAATAATCTAATAAATAAATAGTGTTATTTATTTTTTGTTCTCAAGAACAAAGAAAATTTATAAATTCATTTTCATCGTATATTGAGGTTTTATTAACATTCTAATCATTACTTTGAATGTGTCATTGAAAAAATGTCCTATTGACACTCTATCTTATTGTGGGCATGTTTCTCCGTGTTTGTCAAGAAGACTTTCCTATCCCAACTCTATTATTTAACTGAACATGAGTATGACTTTCAAGCTCCCCAGTTTTCTAAATGATCTGTTTTCTTCAATTATTGCATTTCAAGTTCAGTGGTGTACAGTAATGATATCATGAAAGTTCAGAAATTTGTAATGCAGTATATTTTTCAGATCTCTCCAGATATAGAGCAATAACTCCCCCACTCAAAATAGTTTGGTCTTGTTGTTGATACTGCAGACTTTCCTCAATTTACTTATGATTTTAGATGCTTTGGTTTATCATATTGAATCCCCTTCTTTATATCCATTTATAATTTTTCACACAGACACACAAAAGTTTTCATTCCTGGCAAGAATTAAAATGAAATATAGTGAGATACTATCTATTATTTCATTTTACAATTCATGTGGAGACCATTTTTCCACCTTTTGAATCTTCCCTATAATGTCTTACAACTGTTGAGTAATTGGTACTCAGTTCCTCAGCCAATTCCAATGTTGACTGAATGAAGGAAAAAATTTTGCAAGTCATTATTTGCAAATTCTTAGTCTACCAGTGCATGGGTTGCTTCCAAGTCAAATCGACTTTTCCTGAACTTTGCAAAATATTCACCATGCGTAAATCTGCCAACTAAACCGTAATCTTCATCAATCATTATCTTCACTCTTGATGTTTTCTCCAATTTCTCTGCTACGTCTTGCTTTCTTTTTCTCAAAACAGGATAAATGAACAATGAAAATCAGTTTTCAAAGAATGATGGGAAATTTTGCATTTACCTAATACCATTTGATTCAAGACACTGGAAGCAAAAAAAGTGGATCTTGAAGGAAAAATTAAATAAAAGTAAAAATCATGTCTCTCATTAAAGAATTTGTTGAAAAAGTTTATTCAGAAAAACTTTAAAAAATTAGATAAATATGCACAAACATTAAGATTACATTTATGCTTGCATTGAAACTTCATAGTTTTACTAATACAAATCAGATTTACAAAGATGAACATATCTGAAAATACAATTAGTATAATGCAATATTAAATTTTTTTAAACTTTTGACTTTCAAAATTCAAATAGGGATTATCAGATTTATCAAGATAGCATAATAATTCTGCTTCTCTGAGTGACACAAAAAATGTGATTTTATAAAGATGTTTAAAATCTTTTATTTGTTAGAAATTTCCCTTTAGCTGACAAGTATCAGGTTTGTAATAAAACGAATCTTTGTATTTATTTTCAGATAATACATGCAGGCATATACAAATACTATCCAATACATTTATCAAATCCAAAGCTAATGATTTTTTAATGCCATGTCCATTCAGGATATTTTATAACAACATCCATTTCTGCCATAAGGGTCTATATTGTGTTTTGTATATTGGCTTATATATAGATATGTGTGTTGTACTGTAATGGATATCGGCTCCAAATGAGAAATTAGAGAGCTGAATTCAAATTCCAGTCAAATTTGTTACATTCACTTATGCACAAATACCCTTGGGAAAGGTATTAATCCATCTCTTCTCCCTCCAACTATGGGTTGAATAGCAAAACAGATTGGGTTCTATAGTCATGGGTGGCAACCAGTCTACTGCAGAAAATAATGGCAACCTACTGCATGAAAATCTTCTACCTAGTTAGTCATGGATTGAAAGAGACATGATCATGAATGGCAATTAACTGACTGACTAGGATTAAAAGAAAAGCCACAGAATATTAATATATGCAAAATAATTATATATGTGTGTATGTGATAGAGAATGATAAAGTAAATGTTGGAGGTTCAAGAGTTCTATTATAAATGACCAGGTGCATATGAGAGAGTCCAGAAAAATGCATATATATATATATATATATATAAATTATATTTTAGAACATGTACAGAATTTCTTTTAATATATCCACTACAAATAGTACATTTGTTTTGACATTGAAACTACAATGTCTCGTCAGGTGGTGTGGACAAGAATGGAAAGCCTCTTTTCTTATATTTGGTCAGTTGTGTGTGGGATGTTGGTTGGGGTAAGTGATAAGGGAACAAGTCTCATGATGGATTGACCGTTAGAATTTTCAAGAAAGTGGTGTGGGTAGTGAATATAGTTGATTAATGAGTGTCTTTGAGTTTTCTAGACAGATTTAACATTAACAGCTAGAATATAAGTTTTTATTTTCTTGTGACTAGACAATATCCTTTAGGATTTCTTAGAGGAACAGGTTAGGGGTGGGATGCTTATTTTGTACAGAATATTTTTGTATTTAAGCAGAGTTTTTATAATTAATCTAAATTTGTATATTTAATCTTAATTTTGGATTTAGGAAATCCATTTTTTTTCTATTAAATTTTAAATTTTAATTAGATCACAGTTTGGAAAACAATTTTTTCTATTAAATTTTAATTAGATCACCGTTTGCGGTAAGATTTAATGTAAGAGGTAGAATTTAATGTTAAAAATTTAAGGTAATAGGTAAGTAGGTAATATGTGCGTAATAAGTAGAATTTTATGTAGGAGGAAAGATTAAATGTTTGTATTTAAGATAATAGGTAATAGTTGTGTTTGTATTTAAGGTAATAGTTGAAGATTAATGTGTCTATTAAAGGACAGTTTTTATAATTAATCTAATTATGTATATTAAACCTTACTTTAGAATTTAGTGAATTGATTTTTTCTATAGAATTTTTAATTTTTTAGAAAAAATTTTTTAAAAACATTTCTTTAAAAAAATTAGATTTGTGGTTTGTGGTGTATCATTTCTAGAGGATCCTAGCTCTGGCTTTTGTAGTATTTTTTAGCATGATTGTAAGGTTAGTTCTTTAATGTGCTTGCAGTTTACTGTGGTTTCATGTCTCTGGTTTAAAAGCTTGTTGCTATTCATATATTTAATGATTTCAATTTTTTCTTGAAGACAAAGGAAACATGGTTCCTTTATAGATTTATCTGTTCTTGCTTGTTTAAGGATTTTCCATTTAATTTAGGCATTTTATTTTCATATTTTAACTTCCAAAAGTATTTGAAGAGAGACGTCATGTTTTGTTTTTCTTTGTTATTGAAGGATGAGAGGTGATTGTAAAATTGCTTTTTAAATACGTTCATGGTATTTCTGATATATATTTTTCATCTTTAGGATTCTCCATGGATGAAATCGAACACATATATATCAGGAATTTCGTATGACATTTATTGGTCATGGGACATTGGTTAGGGTTTCTACAGTTACAGAGGCTGTTATTATGAGGCGGACTGGTATTAGTGTTGGAGTTATTTTTGTTGTGTGCTTTTAATAATTTGCTGTTATGTACTTTAATTATTTTTTCTAGATTATTGGAGCAGCTATAGCTTAGTTTTATTATATTTTTATTGAAGATTTTGCTTAGAGGGTTATTTTTAGGGAAATGCTTATCTATTAGTTTAAGAAATTTATGTCCCAGCTTAACTGATTGATTAAAAGGATGGTTATACCATATGATTTTTCTGTTTCTATTTTTGCTTTTTGAACTCCTGAACTTTTCCACAAAGTTAATTTTGGATGATTGATATCTGCTTTCTTTAAGGATTCTGTCATAAATTACCTTGTGTTTATGAAATATTTCTTTACTGGATGAGTGTGTGTTAATGCGGCATTCTATCGATGATGGGATATGCTTGATAATGGATGATGGGTGATTATAGAGTTGGGGTTTATATATTGGGTTAGCATTGTTTTTCATGTAAGGTTGGAAAGTGTTCGATACTAAGTCTAATGCTATGTCTAGCTAGTCTACTTGCTTGATATTGGGGTTAATCACTACATTAAGACCAAAGGATTTAAAGACTTTATGAATTAATTTTCTAGTTTTATCAACCTTACCTCCAGTAGATTTATTTATTATCATGAGTCTGTCATCTCTATATAGTCCTATATTGTTCGTGTTGATTTCTTTATGCACAGTGAGGTTGTACAATAGGAATAATCCTACCAGATCTGAAGATTCTGCAGAATCCAGGGCTCTCATAGATAAATCAAAATTATCCGTTGAATTTTTTGTCTACTGTTCGTTGTCATGGATGAGAACTGATTTTCTACAGTTCAGAATTATTTTGATTTTATCCTTTGAGATGTCTGAGTAGAATTCCACGGATTCCAGGGCAAGATTGAAGTGGTCCTCAGAAATTGATGGGTAAAAATCCACAATGTCAAACTGTAAGAAGGTGGCATTTTTTTCCCCAAGGTTTTCAAACCATTTGATTACGTCCATTGTACACCTCCATTGCATTAGTTGAATTTTTTTCCTTATTTGCTGGTTGACTCTTTCTAATATTACCTTACTAATTCTACCGATTTCTGATTTTGTAGGGTTTATTATTCTAGTGGGTAACTTTCAGTAGATTTCCGGCTTATGGTCTTCTAAAAGTATGTACGCCTCCTTTGTTGCCATTTTGTGGACTCTGTCACTTATTTTCAATTTATCTGTAATTTGTTTGTCTATGTGGTTTATTCTATGTGGTTTTGGTGCTCCATGCTAATTTTCCTGTATTTTTTTGTTAAATTTTTCTTAATCATATCTTTGTATCCTTTGGGATCCATCTTATAGAAATTTGATGTTTTGATGTGCCGTGCTAATTTTCCTGTATGTTTTTGTTAAATTTTTCTTAATCTTGTCTTTGTACTCTTTGGGATCCATCTTATAGAAATTTGATGTTTTGTCTGATTTGACAAAGACCTTATTAGATTTGTTTATGTTACTAACTAGTGTGTCCAAGTGATTTAGGAATTTGTTTTTGTGTTTGTGAAAGGTGATTTTGTTTAAGATCTCGAACAGATTGTTCTCGAAGTTAAAAAGTTTGTCTATGAGAGATGTGGTTTTTAGGTTTCTAAATTCGAATGTGTCCTTATTATCTGAAGCTCCATGGCCTTTAATGAAGAAATACGCCTTCCATCTCATCCTTCGTATTAGGTCTTCAGTTTTTTGGACCAGCTTTTGAAAGTATTCCTGTTTGTTTGGAATAGGAATATTTTTCAGCGAAATGTTGAAATTTACTTTATCCATGTTCAATGTTTATCTTAATGGTAAGAGTGCTCAACTTAGTATAGGAACGGGTTATCTGAGTGAATACAGAGCAAAGAAAAAATTTTTACAACATCCAAAACATTAATTTAAAACAGTGCTCAATATATAATATATAGAGCTGTGAATATTTATTATAAATTATATTTTAGAACATGTACCGAAAATTTTTTTAATATATCCACTACAAATAGTACATTTGTTTCAACATTGAAATTACAATGTCTCATCAGGCGGTGTGGACAGCTCTATATATTATATATTCACAGCTCTATATATTATATATCGAGCACTGTTTTAAATTAATGTTTTGGACATTGTAAAAAATTTTTCTTCATTCTGTATTCACTCAAGGATATATATATATATAATTTCAATGCAAGACTGTGTGAATATCTAAGTTTGCCAATGTCTCATGTTTATGCTGTATTTCATCTCTTTGTATGATATAATGAACACAGCATTGGAGAATGGATAAAATTAATTTATCTATTTTGCTTTAGGTTGATTTTCTATTGTTATAAGCACATTTAGAAATCTGCTTTAAAAGTGCCAATCTACTTCTAAATGGATCATGAACTTATATCCTGGTTGAGAACAGCTCTTGTTTCTGATTTACTTGATAGACTAGGAAGTTTTGTTTTCTTGATGGATTGATTTCTGATTGGTCAGTTAAAATATGGCTTGGCAATTCTGAATATACAACCATTTTTAGAGATGGTGAAATTTTGATCTTCCTGTTATTATTTATTTATTTTTATTTACTTATTTTTTCTATTACTACAAGTAGTTTCCCATTTCCTCTCAGTTTTCTTTCTCAAGTCAGGTGAGCTGAATTTATACTGTTATTTAACCCATAGCTGTGGGAAGAAGATGAATTCATACCTTTTCTAAGTGCATTTGTGTAATATGAATGCAGAAATTTGAATTCCACTTACAAATTTCACTTTTTGTGCTGATAACTGTTCTTCTATGCACCATGTCCTTTCAGAACATTGGTGATCATGGCTCTCTAAAATTTCTTGTCCTTTGTAAATCTTAATAAATTTTATCAAGACCATATATTATAATTTAATACATTATAGACAGTTTAAATTGATTGCTTTGATTGAATCATTTCTTATAAACATAACATGACTTAAGCTAATCTCATTAAGATAAATATAATGAAGTGCTGAAAAGTTCTTAGCTTGACTAAAAAGACCTTTAAAAAAGATTAAAATGTTTGTGAAGTTGAAAGCTTTTCAGTATCCCTCTCATAAATACGTCTTATACTTGTTTTAAAGGACTGATCCTTTATTCAAACTTAGTTGAATTTATTTAAAACCAAGTTCCAATAAAATTGCATCAAATTTTAGTTCTGATATAGGAAATATAAAACAAATATGTATACTAATAAATTTTATTCTGAATCAATGCAATCCTACCCATACTAATGTCCTTATTGTGAGGCCTGAACTTCCTGTAATGTGTCGATGACTTTGGGATGATCCATTATCTAAATATGTGTGGGCTTGATCTCTCCCTAGCCTCAATGATTTGAATAAACTGTGCTCAATCAACTCTGGGCTCTTTGTCTGATCACAACTCATGACAATTTTTATTTCTGAGCCATCCAAGCTTCCTGCCACTGACAAGCATATTGAATATGAAAATCTAGATCTATAATTCTGTTATTTAGTCTATTCACATGGTAGTCATGGTTATATCTTAGCAAACACAAGAATGCAGAGTTGATCGAGAGGAAAAGCAAGTTCTGTCAGGATGAGACTTAGTGATGTGTCCAGTTCAAGCTTAAAATTTATACATACTTAAGTCATGGATACACTCTATGGATTTTGTTATGCGTCACTTAATTAACAGCTTCATCTTAATTGTCCATTTAAATTGTAAGTTGGCAATTTGCTTTTAGCTTCTTTAATTTTTCACTTCAATAATCAAGGGATCTTTCCAGTTTGAAATTGAGATTTCTTAATCTTTATAAGAAGGAAAAAATTCAAAATCAACATGATTTTTAAGCTTATGGATCAAACTTGTTACATACAAATTGATTAGAATTCTTAATTTCAGAAAATGACCCATTATATCTTTTGACATTTTTATTTGAAATAAGTGACCAGCTAATAGCCAAGAAAGATAATTCAACAGTTGTTATTTGTATTTTGATGTCCTTATCAATTAGGACAGAGAAAACTGATACAATTAACATATTAATTGTCCAATATAATTATTTTTGAAAAGAACTTCTCAAATATCTAAGTCACCTTTTGTTTACCCTAACTAACTTTCTCTCCTAAACTTATTTAATGAATAGATATATTCCATAAGTACCCGGCCATCTTTGATAATATACTCCTTCAATTCTGATTAAGATTTTTCAGTAAGAATTTAGTACCATTTGAATAATTACATTTTAATAATGTTAAATGTATTAAATTAAACATTATTTCAATATCTTTGTTAGATTGAGAAACTGGATTTTAGACGCTAATCTAGATTTAGAATTAACAGTAACTGATGATGTTTTCTAATCATATTTGCTGGTGAGAAATATTTAATGAACATACAAAAATCTGTGTTTGCTTTAAAAGTTATATCTCATCATCATATTCTGTTTATCTGTCAATGTGTTTTCAGAATTGCTTTCATCCTTTATTTTTAAAAAAATATTATATATACTTAATAACAAAAAGGTTTTAGAATATGTTATTTGGTAAACAATGGTTGACAAAGAACCAAACAGGGATTGAGAAATTTTATATTGGTTAAGACATTCTAAAACTATAACTAAATAAATCTTTATAGTAACTAAGGCACCTTTATAATAAATAATAAATTAAATATATGCATACTATAAATATTTTTATGAATAATAATAAAAATCAACATTGTATATGTTTATCGATACAACTTATTAGAGTAGGGCAATAAATCCATAACCTGATAAATAGTTATATGCCAATGTTGATCAGATATCTTCATTGTAAATGTCTGATATGAATGATTAGCATTCACCAATGAATTAACAAAGAAGATGATGTTGAAAAATAAATATTTGTTGGATAAAATAATTTTTTTTCTCTCATTAGGTTACTGGGTTTGTGATAAAGCTAGATAAATTATATATAATCAATCACAAACACACACATGTATATTGTAATGTTTATATACAAGGGTATGAGGAAATGTTTTCAGATTGACTTTTCAAAATTTGGTGAAACATCATCATTTGAGAAAGAAAGCCTCCTTTTTAGGTTGAGAATTTTTCATCCCAGTCCCACCTTTCACTGTCTTTTTGGTCATATATATATATATATATATATATATATATATGTGTGTGAGTGCACAAAATTCCTGCCTATGGGATTAATTTCTGATATAAAATGAAAGACATTCACAAAAAAAGCTGCAAGCAATGAATATTTGATTTACAAAATATGTAATTTCTTGCTTTTATAATCAAGCAAACTTTCTTGATTGTTAAACAAACAAATATTGATTACCAATAAGAATGTTTTTTGTACATGCAAAAGTATACAACAGATTTTATTCAAGTTTAGATATAAATATTATTTGTTTGTATAATAGTATACATGTGCAAGTTTGTGTCTATGCACATATATATATATATATATATATATATATATATATATATTATTTTTAATGGATACTCATATTTGAAATAGATGCCACCATTTTTATTTTATACAGTGTGTGTTACATCTATCAGTCTATGCAATTGAGAAAACTTAATAGACAAATATCAATGTGCTCTCTGGCATAGATCAAACCTGCATATTTCTTTGTATGAGAAACCAGTTTGATTCAGTGTATCTTAGATCACTCAGCCACATAGAAATTGGTACAGAAAATTGAATCAACTTCATATTTTTACCAACTCTGTTGCATTAACTTTATACTAACACTCTGAGAAAGGCTTGAATTTTTATCTTCTCTTGTCTATTATGATTAAAATATTAGGATAAATTAGTTGCCTTAGTTGGGCAACCAAAGATAACACCTCTGAATTCAAACCTCCTGCCAAAATACCATGGGATTGCATGGTAGGGTAAGCCCCATTAATCCCTATGTTTTACACACTTTGGAGAGATCTGAATCCTGCAGAGGAAGTAGAAGAAAGCTGATTTAAAACAAAACAAAAAAAAAAGCAGGTAAATATCAAAGTCTGTTGGAAAAAATTTAAAACAAATAGAAAATAGCCTATTTAGGGCAAAGGCTTTTGAGTCCTTTTCATAAAACTCCTCTTGGAACTTCACATACTTATTCAGTGTTTCTTTTACTTTTCAAAACTGTTTTCAAACTATCCATAGATACAAACAGTAGAATGGGAACAATCTGTCCTTGTAGATTGAATAATAATAATAATAATAATAATAATAACGGAAAGAAAATAAAAAAAAAATACCACGAAATACGACGAAAAGCAGGACAACGAAAAAATACGATGAAAAACACTAAAAAATGTACGATCTACGATATTCTTTCTTAGAAAGAATATGTAATAATTTCTTTATATTTGTTCATTCATTTTATATATTTATTTATTTTTCGATAATCTTACTCTCGTTGGATTTAATGAAAGAATAACACAGAATACAGTGGGCCAACAAATTATTTTTAAATTTTACGGTAGTAAACTCAAAGGTATGTCCACTTTTTCTTTCCTATTAAAAAAAAAAAAAAAATTTGAAATTTTTTTTAAACGTAAACATTAATTTTTAATTTCACTATTTTAAACATAAACATTAATTTTTTTCCTCGTATATAATTCAAATTGTATGTTTCTTCTGTTAATGATCCTTAAATAGATTTATTAACTAGTTTTCTAAAGCAAGACAACGAAAAAAAAAAAAAAAAATACGACGAAAAACACTAAAAAAATGTTCGATCTAGGATATTCTTTCTTAGAGAGAATATGTAATAATTTATTATATTTGTTCGTTCATTTTATATATTTATTTATTTTTCGATAATTTTATTCTCGTTGGATTTAATGAAAGAATAACACAGAATACAGGGGGCGAACAAATTATTATTTTTAAATGTTACGGTAGTAAACTCAAAGGTATGTCCATTTTTTTTTTTCTTCCTATTAAAAAAATTTTTAATTTTTTTTTTTTTGCAAGGACAAAGGTTAATAGTAGTAACAATTGTTTTTTTTTTTTAATTTAACAATACTCTCTAAGTGCAGTGATGTTTTTTTTTCCGTTGAATGGCCGTTACTTTCCAAGTTTGTTTGTTTTTTCAACCAGCGTCTCTCTCTTTGAATTTTTCTTTTTCTCAATATGAAATTCTGTTTTAATATAAACAGGATTGTTTTCTTTAGATATTATCGAAATTTTTTTTTTTTTTTTAACTATTATAATTTTCTTAAAAACAAAACAAAACAAGAAAATAAATTAAGTCCGATGAAAAACAATTTATATGGTATTATTTTATAGAAAGTTTACGTATTTATTGATATATTTATTTTTATTTATCTATTGATTTAATTTATCTTATTCTGATAACCCTATTTTTGACCAGCGACTTTATTGAAAATATGAATGATAGTGGACGAACAAATTATTACTTTTTTTTTTTTTTTTTTTTTTCCGTTGATCGACCGTTACGCCCAAGTATGTTTGTTTTTTTTTCAACCAGCGTCTCTCTATTTGAATTCTTCCTTTTCTCAATATGAAATTCTGTTTTAATATAAACAGGATTTTTTTTTTTTTTTTTTTTTTTTTTATGAAATTCTGTTTTATTTTAATTAATTTATCTATTTGCTCTTTAAATGAACCTAAATAAAATCATCCGTATTATATTTCCTTTAACTGTCGATATTTCACAAATTTTTTTTTTTTTTTTTTTTTAACAAAATACTCTAGTATTGATGTGTTGTTTCGTTGAGCCGTTGCTAGGCCAAAGTTTTTTTTTGTTTTTTTTTAACCAGCGTCTTTCTCCTTGAATTCCAATCGTGTATATGTCAGATGTTGCTTGGCAGCCCATTTAGGAGAAGGAAAACTCCGAACAACAACCCGCAACTCAAAGTGTTAATCGTGCCGAGGAGTGAATGGCTACTGCGTTATGAGGTCACAAACGATCCCCTACAGGCTTCGGGGCCCTGTTTGTAAAAGACCGTTACCCAACGTGCCGGGCAACTTTGGGTGGACTTTTGGACCGTGCGTCACTCGTGGGAAAAACATGAAAAATACAAATAGAAATAAAAAGTCCAGTATGGCTCTTCCAGTGGATAAACAGGGAGCCCGTCCTTCAGGAGGGAACCTACCTGAGGTCGAAAAATCTGCCATAGGAACAAACTCCTACACAAAGAATGAATCTTCAGGTCCCCACAACCAGGATAATCCTAACGTTGGTCCTGAAAATTCACCAGCTAGATCTACAACCGTATATTTAAAGAAAGAAAAAATAAAACAAGCCACAGATCATAATGTAGAAACCGTGAAACACGCAAATCACTGCGAAGATAATGCTGTAAATAACAAAGTGCTGGAAAGGTGTGATCTGACTCAGTTAAAAGACAAAAATAAAACGAGTTCAGAACACATCGAAGATAATTATTTGACGGAAAATAAGAACAATATACAGGAAGCCAAGATAGAAATAAAAAACCATCTAAGTCAAATACAAAATATTACAATGGAGGAACGTGGACAGCTCCCAAAATTACTACCAACAAAACATAACCTCCGTACTATTAAACTCTACAATGCAGCACTGAAATCAATACTGGATGAAGACCCTCATACAAATCTTAACGAAATAATATATGCATCAGCAACAGCAGCAACAAAAAAATTAAATATCAAAATAAAAACAAGGCAGTCTCGTAGACGTGAAGTTCCACCTTGGAAAAGAAAATTAGAAAAAGAAATAGAACAACTTAGAAGTGAATTATCAATATTGGATGAACTGAGTAGAGGAATAAATGTAAGAACTAGGAAAAGCAGAAGAGCCGTAAAAAAATATAACATCAAGAATGAAAATGACGTCTTATCAAATAAAGAAAAAATAAAGCAAAAAATCCAACTGAAGGCTCAAAGAATAAGACGCTATGAAAAAAGAGCAAGATTTTACAGAGAAAACAAGATTTTTCAGACTGATACAAAGAGATTTTACAGGGAAATAGGTAAAAAAAGAATTGAAGTGACAGTACCCACCAGAATGGAAGAAGTCACACAGTTCTGGGAAAAGATATGGGCTTGCCCTAAAGAACTTAGCAAGGAAGTACATTGGATTACGCAAGAGACAGAACGAATGAAAAATAAACCCGAACAGGCATGGTCTGGAATTACAGAAGATGATGTTAAATATGCACTAAAAAAAACACACAATTGGAAATTCCCAGGCATAGATAAAATTCCTAACTTTTGGCTATATTATTTAAGCGCATCACATAAAAAACTAGCCAAAGAACTTCAAGAAATGGTTGACGATCCCACTAAAATTCCTGCATGGTTGACAAAAGGAATTACATTTCTTCTACTCAAGAATGGTGACACAAAAAATCCGAAAAACTACAGACCAATTACATGTCTTCCGACAACATATAAACTATTAACATCTATTTTAACAAAGCAGACATATTTATTCTTAGAAAGAAATGACATGTTACCGCTTGAACAAAAAGAGTGCAAACATGGCTGTTATGGTTGTAAAGACCAATTGCTGATTAACAAAATGATCCTGGAAAACTGCTACAGTACAAAGAAAAATCTTAGTACAGCCTGGATAGACTATCGAAAGGCATTCGATAGTGTGCCACATGACTGGATTTTAAAGACTTTAAATATATACAAGATATCGCCCGTCATCATCAATTTCATCAAACAGTGCATGTCTATATGGAAAACAACCCTTTACCTCAATCATATAAATGGAACCTATAAGTCTGATGAAATAAACATCAAAAGAGGTATATTTCAAGGTGATTCTTTATCTCCCTTACTATTCTGCATATCATTAATAGCACTAACCAGTCAACTTAACAAGACAGAATGTGGTTATAAGATAGGACAAAAGAAAATAAGCCATCTATTTTACATGGATGACTTAAAGTTATATGCTAAAAATGATAATGAGCTGGAAGGTCTTCTGCAAACTGTAAAATGCTTCAGCGAAGACATTGGAATGAAATTTAATTTGAATAAATGTGCTAAAGCTACAGTTTTACGTGGATCAATACAAGAAACATCCTCAATTAGCCTAGACCCTGCTGTAACAATAAAAGAATTGAAACCAGAAGAAGCTTATAAATACCTAGGTGTAAATGAGAGCGAAAACATTCACCATAAAAAAATGAAAGAAATAGTGCGTAAAGAGTACTATAGAAGGCTATGAATGATATTAAAAACTGAATTAAACTCACAGAATAGAGTTATGGCCATTAATAGCCTTGCAATCCCAGTTGTCCAATATAGCTTCAACATCTTAAACTGGACTCTAAACGACATCAGACGAATGGATGCTAAAACAAGAAAGCTTCTTTCTAAGCATAAGATGCATCATCCAAAGGCTGATGTAGACCGTCTATACATACCCCGTAAAGAAGGTGGAAGGGGTCTTATTCAGCTGGAATTGTCATACAAGACAACAACTATTGGCTTACTAACATACATAGAAACAACAAAGGATTGGATGATACAATTAGTAAGGCAACATGAAGAAAGAAAGAAAAAATATTCAATAATAAAAGAAGGCAGTAAATACAAACAAGATTTACAGTTAGTAGATTCTGTAGAAAAGCAAAACAGTAGCCAAGAACCAACTATTGCGGCAAAGAATATGAAAATGAAAGCCAAAGATAAAGCTCTTGAAAAGATGAAACAGCGCTGGCAAGACAAACCTCTGCATGGCCAATATCCAGTATGTGCCAATAAATCCAATGTTGACAAAGTTAATACTCATCGATGGTTACGTGCATCTGGATTAAAGTCTGAAACTGAAGGATTTATACTTGCAGTACAAGACCAAAGTCTTTTCACGAGAAACTTTCAGGCAAATATTATGCATAATAATATGGATCCAAAATGCAGGTTTTGTGATAAACACCAAGAAACAATAGACCACCTAATCTCAGGCTGTTCTGTACTTGCTCCAAATGAATATAAAAATCACCACGATAGAGTTGGGCAATATTTACATTGGGCAATGTGCAAACATTATGGAAAAGCTGTAAACAAACACTGGTATGAACATCATCCAGCACCGGTTACAGAAATAGAAGATGTAACCATTCTATGGGATTACACCATCTACACAGACAGAAAAATTGAAGCAAACAGGCCAGACATTATTGTTAAAAACCAGAAGGAGAAAACTTGTCTATTAATTGATATGGCTTATCCAGCGGATTGTAACATAGCAATCAAGGAATTTGAAAAACTGTCAAAATATAAAGACCTGGAAATTGAAATAGAAAAAATGTGGAAATTGAAAACAAGAGTTGTGCCAGTGATAGTAGGTGCACTTGGAATGATAAAAAATGGAACAAAACAACACATTGAAAGAATCCCTGGAAACCCCAGCTTAAGAGATATACAAAAAATTGTCTTATTAAGTACAGCCCACACACTAAGGAAAACGTTATCTATGTAATGCTGGGGATGATAGGGAAGATAGAAAAACATGAAATGGAGTCATAACAACACGCCACTACCTGCCTTAGGTCTCCCCGCAGACTTGGTTGGTAGTGAGACCAAAGCAGAAATCGAAATATGATGAAAAATGACATAATAATAAAATAGTCTCTTGTTTTTTTTTGTTTTGTTTTTTCTTTCTTACTTTCAATTCTTCACTTTGAAATTTTCTAAAACTTATCTGGATTTGAATAACATCAGAAGATGGCTTTTGGTTACAGCAGCTAAAATGTTGTGATAATAGTAACAATGATAGTGACATTAGTCCAAGTGAAAAAATTACAAATAACTCCTCATTTTAGAAATTCAGTAGAAGTTAATTTATTATTACTATTATGTCGAAATTTGATTGAATTACTAGTTGAATGAAACCCAACACATTCATGTACAAGAAAGAAACCTGTATTCTCATTGTTTTCTTCCTATAGCTTTATTTTTATTCTATCATAATTTCTTTGTTAGCCTGAATAATCATAAAAATTTTTCTTGATGCATATTTAATCATTAAACTAAGAGAAATTATAAGAATTTGAACATCAGACATTGGTAAGCTTACCATAAACCACAAACCAGAAGTTTTCAATTTTTATTATAGGTTTAAGTTTGCTTGTAGAATAGAGTATCATCATAATCCAGTGTCCCATCCCTTAAGTTTCAACACTGACACCAAAAAAAAATACTGATAATAAATAGATAATAGTAAAACATCCAGGACAGACTCTTCAGATTGTTGCCCACAGACCAGGGCATAACCGAACTAGAATTTTGAAATAATGAAAGTGAAACAGATCTGAACAAATTCAAAGAAATAATAATTGATTTAAGATATTTGTATATAAATATATGTGCTTTTGTTTGATGTACTCCCAAGATGAGGTAGATTTTCAATTCTTGATCATCTCATACAAAATTACCTTTGCCTTTCCAAATTTGCCAGAAGGTTTTGGCATTGTGAAGTGTCCAGTTTTTGTCAAAGTCGCCCATACAGTGTAATGAAGGCACGTAACTTCATCTTCATATTTATTTTAACTTTTCTCGCCACGCATGCATAATATGAATTGCTCTAATAACCAATATGATGTTCATCATTGCAACACGCACATCTCTGAAAATGTATCAAAATAAAGGCATAGTGCCAAATATGAAAAACAATCTTTTGTTTTTTTTTTCTTTCTTACTTTCACTTCTTTCTTCTTACTCCTTTTTCTGGCTTTCTTCTATTTATTCTTCTTTTCATATCAGTCTTCAATTTCTCTCAGTTTCTTGACTCATATTTCCTTTATTCTCTTTTTCTTTATCTTTTACCCTCTTGCAATTTCTTACTTTTTCATTTTTTTTCTTTTCTCTTTCTTCCCTCAATATATTTACCAAATTTTTCCTTCTCCTTCAGATTTACAAGTGTGCATTTTTTGTGCCTCATAGTTTTGAGGTAACTATGTGAGTGCTTCAAACCTCACAGTTATAAATTCAACTGTTGCTGAACACTGTTAAAATAATAGGAAATTCAATGTTATATTTTGATATTGATACATATTCATATATCTATAAAGCCATTGGCATTTGTGTTGTATTTTTGTAGCTCAACACCATTTGAAGGTATGAAATATATTTAAGAAATGATAAAGATTTAAATAAAAACAAATGATGTGTATTATGAAATTAATCTAAGTGATGTATATATTATTAAAATACAATGAAATCCCAAACAAAAAGATGGAATTTATTAAAATAAAATTTATTTTTAAATTCAATTAAAAATTCACTTTTAATTTAATTAGATATTTGAAGAAAAACTAACAGTAAAATAATTTTTCAATGATTTTAATTTTTCTCTATGAAATTCTCAATATTTTCGGTTCTGTGAATGCTGCATATCTCAGAATATAATAAAAAATATTGTGTAGTCATGGGTTACTTTATTATTAGATATTTTAGATAAAAAGGATAGTATTCATTTAAAGCTAAACTTATTAAAAATGCTACTAAGTAATTATAGAAAAAAAGGAAAACATTGTGAAAATACATTTTATTTTTCAATTCTTATTAAAATACTTTTAAAATACATGTTCATAGAAAATACAAAATTAAAGAATAATGAAAAACACACCATCAATTATTCTTTTGCAAAGGAAAATTATAAAAATCATTGTAATTATCTATTTTAAAGAGAATCCAGCAATAACACTTTTTATAAAAAGCTTTCAATTTTTTTTTTACATATGTAATAGTGACATTATTTTTAACAAATGTGGAAATGACAACCAAACATATGAAGATAAGATTAAGATAAAAGGGTTATTATTTCTCATGATTTACAAGGTTGATTGTTTGCTCATTCCAGAATATCATATATCATTTGTAGGAGACTAAGGGTTTCATTTTATCTATAACACAAAGTAGAAGTCAAGTTAGACTCACAGAAAAAATCAATAGACATATGTAGTCAAGTGTTAGTCTCTGCTGTTGCTGCTGGTTTCATCACTGACCAAAGTGCCTTGGTGTTGCTGCTTGCTGATGGCCTGGTTAAGCAGGCCTGACATGAGAGTCCATCACTAAAACCAGCCAGCTGAGAGCTGAAATCAGCATTGTCTTTAGAGTGAGGCAGTGGCTCAAAAAAGTTGCTGCAAAAAACATGTGGCCTTTTATTGGGCAGAAAATATATTTCATGACCATGATATTTTTGGGTGGTATTCTGGAAGTGGGGGCATGGAGTCAGCAAAATTAAGGTTTGCTTTTTTTTGTATGAGCTGAGTATGTTGAATATGGGTTTAAAAATATTGGAGTTTCAACTGTGTATGACACATACCTCAAAGTCAAACTTAATACATTATTATAATTTTAAAATAAATAAGTAATAATAGTATTCATATTATGAGCTTAGGTAAAAACATAATGACAAATTTTTCATTACTTGAAAGTTTTTTCTTCTTTGAAAAAATATTCTTTGATAAATAATCTTTAAGGTTTAATAATCTTCCATAGAAAAAAATGATAAAAATATGTGAATCATCTTCCAAAAATTTATACAGCTGCCTTGACCTAAGTTCCCAAATTTTGTCACATGAAACGATTCAACTTTCTTCTTTTTTTTTGTTTTTGATATAAGATATATTTATTTAGAAATTTTGCCAGTTTTCAAGTCAAGATTTACTGCGATCTTTCCAAAACATAAATGTTTTAAAGCTGATAATACATCTTGAGAAATTGGTTGCCAAGTAAACAAAAATTGTGTTGCCAACAAAACTAACAGGACAGAAATCAGTGTAAAAGCAGAAAATATTAATATAAAAAAGTTATACTGTGAAAATGATGTTTGACTGATATTTTTAAGCAACTTTCTTCAAGTTTCACATTTTAATTCCTGATTTCAGTGGCTAAAAATAAAGAAAATTCTAATATCAAATTCATCCAGTGTTATTTATTAATCTTAAAAGTTGAGATCACCTTGGATTACTATGGCATTATATAGCGGATTCAAAGAAAGAGGAAATAATGGAAAAGTGCCAATATTCTTTGAAGGACACGACAGTACTATTTCTGTTATTATTATATATTAAAATTTCTTTTTCATTATGTGATGATATGAAGAACAATGAATTTGATATATTCTTTCTTATTCTCCGAATTGTGCCTTATTTTGGAAGTTAGAAAAAGAAATCGACACTGGAAAGACTATTCAATACTTAGGGAAAATTCTAATTCAAAGATAAAGAAGTATATTTTATTTAAATATTGAAAATGCATTTATGCAAAATGAACTACAATTGTTTGTAGGGCATAAGAGAATTTGAACAATAAAAATTGTCTGATACTATAGTTTGTTTTAAATACTGACAATGAAATTTAAATATTTGCATCATGAAATTCAATTTGTCAATTCTCATGATAAAGATTTGTGTAAAAAAAAAAAAAAAGGAAAACCCACTAATTGTTTGGCATTTGAGAAACCAAATTAATAACAACATTGTTGAAAATAATAAAGATTTTGTAAAATTAAAATAGCAAATGCAATATCAATTTAATAAATACTGTTTACCAGTAATTTAATTATTTTGTTTCTCACCCAAAATTAACTTGCACAAATCATGATACCTTGCCAATGTATTTTAACATTTATTTTATATATACAAATATATTCCAAGTGATGTTAAATATTGAATTAATTCATTATTTTGTTGTTACCACATTCCAGCTGATCTACTTTACAGTCTTATTGGTATGTGTACGTAATCATATAGATCTCTTCTCTTTTTTCTTTCTATTTTTTTCTTTTGCAGACAAATTTAATAGCAAATAGAAATGATGGCTTATATACCACTGAGCTCAGCTCATTCCCTGCAATAGGAGCTACACTGACAATATAATTCTCAGTAATCTAACATAAGTGATTCCATATTTATATTATACGGATACTCTCTAATTCTATCCTTGCTGATCATTAAAAACTACACTATCATGAAATTCATTCATCTGATTAATAAAATAATATGTACTATTTCTTTCAATTTTCTCACTCTCCAATAATGTATCCTGGCTATTATTTTGAGTTTGTCTCAGGATAAACTCTTTATGTAGTCTGTGCTACGAGACTTTACTATTCCTTCTGATTTTAAGGTAAGAGTTGGTTTCTTTCTTCTTTTCTTTTGCATATTTGTATATATAAGTGCAATATTCTCCCACTGAGGACCAACTTTAATAAGGAGGTTATAAACGGTAGTTATACCAGAGAAAATTACATTTGTGTTGTAATACCCACAAATCCTTTGAATTTCTTCAACCACTTCAACCACATTTTTTTACATTTGGTAGTCTTACAGTAGTTGTATATAGATGATGTTTCTGGTGTTTATCCTGCATCCTTGTCTAAGAAACATTACTGGATTTCACAAAATTCTGCCCTCAGTATTTTTATTTGCCAATTTTTCTCATGTTATGCCTATAAAATTTCTGCTTCTTCTAGAACAATTTTCTTTATGAGCATCAGTCAAAAATAGAATTTGTTTTTACTATCTCTTTTGGAATATACATTTTCTTTTAACTTTTCAAAGTTTCATGTTTACTGCCAGGTAACGGCTGAAGTGTAATATCAGCTAAATAATCTGTCAGTTCACAAAGAAATTATCAACAATTGTATCTTGTATAAGAAAACAGTTGCAGGCAATATATGTAAATATATTGTTGTCTTTAAAATATTTAATAGTGAGTTAGAGTATTTAATATACATGTTTACATGTATCTACAGTTGAATTGGTTAGATGTAATCATAAGTTCTTTGCTAACAATTTCTTTTCTCACACTTCTTACTTGTGGAACTCTTTTCAAGCTTCTTGATCTCCAAAAAATTAAATGCAATCCCAATCATTATCTTCTGTTTTCTTCATTTCTCTTTTATTCTTCTCACTCCTTAATGTTTCTCTTTTGATTATTCTTTCGTACTCAGTAACCTTTGTGTTTGTGTGGCTTTATTTCCTTGCTTGTGGTGAAATGCTTCTATTCACTACTCATGAATTATTGGGTAAGTAATCAATCAGAAGTCAATACTAGATTTGTAATTGGTTTATACTAAGAAATATACATAAAAACTTAAATGAACATTTCAGCTACAATTTATTTATACATTGCATTGCAATTTAAGCTTGTTGCAAAGAATTTCGCCAAATGATATCATTTCAAAACTTCAGTCAGTTTGTATTTTATCTGTTCAGACTCTTAATTTGAAGAATCCATAAAAGTAGAGCAGAAGTTTCATATTATCCAACTAAAAGCATGGATCTTTGAAGAGATGAGATCACTTCCAAGAACAGTTTAAGAATTAGCAGTCATTTTAAATTTGTTTGCATGCAGAGCATCTTTCATCAATGACCCAAATAGGAAAGCTATAGAAATTGTAAATAAATAATGTCTTATTGTTACTAGTATGTATGCGTATGTGTTCTCTTAATTGAACAATATGAGTAAAGGTGATGATGTTATATATGTTAAACATCACACATGCTGCACTCAAACCAGCAGGCTAACCATAAATAATCTAAAACAATACATGAGAAGTTTGTTTTTATCATTTCACCCCAAGCAAGGCAGTACTGCCACTAGTGCACAGGGGGTTACATAAGAGAAGAGTGATGAGAAAGAGGGACAAGTTACAGGGAGTGTCAGAGAATGGGTAAGAGAAGGATGAGAATACTGGTGTGAAAAGAGCTACATGAGAGTAGAGTAGACGAGGAAAAGAACATGATACAAGGGTTGTCAGGGAAAGTATGCAAGTCAAGGAGATAGGCAGTTGACATTACATTTAAATTCTTGGAGAATATAGTTGTCAGGGAAGCAAGTATACAGAAGGGAATTCCACAGGCAGAAATTGCAAGAAAAGAAGCTGATAGAATAGAAGTTGCAGTTATATTTGATTGGTTTCACTGTAAAAGGGTGGGACCTAGTTGCTAGTCTAGTATCTCAAGTAAATTCATGCAGAGGGGGCACCAGGGAGCTAAGTTCATCAGAGCAGAAGCCGTGAAAGTATTTGTAGGAGAGACAGAGGGAAGTCACATTATGTTGGTGAGAAAGTGATTGGACCAGGTTGGGATTGATCACATTGCAAATTCTCTGTTGGATTTTGTCAAGAACCCTGAGATGAATAACAGGGGCACTCAACCAGATGTGACAGCAGTAGTCGATGTGCAGGATGGAGTCAGACAGGAAAAACTTTCTAGCTCTACATAGTGAACCAACCTTTCTAGCAGCAGATTTAGCTATGGATTCAATGTAGTCATTTCACTTAGGGTCAGCTGAGAGAGTTAGCCCGAAAAGGTGCAGTGTTTTGCTTTCACGGAGACTAGCCTGATTCATGTTGATGGAGGGTAGGAGTGATTATGGTAGTTAAAAGATAGCAGTTTCATCTTGGAAGCATTAAAGTTCACAAGCCATTTTTTACTCCAGTCCAGCACAGATTAGAGGTCCTTTTCAAGATCAGCAGCGAGGTTTACTTTGTCAGCTTCAGCAAACTTCTTATTGTGGTAGGAATAAATGGTGGTGTCATCAGTGTAGATGTCTAATTGGGATCTGATTACATCAGGGAGATCATTGAAGAAGATCAGAAAAAGCATAGGACCTAGAATAGAGCCTTGACAGACACCCACGTTCATATGATAGTATCTGGAAGCATGTTCATTCAATACTAGCTTCATTACGTGCTTTGAAAGAAACAACTGGATTAGATCAATCATCCAGTTATACCACATGCCTGTAGCTTGTGTAGAAGGCCAGAATGCCAGACTCTGTCAAATGCTTTGGAGATATCTAGGGCAGCTTGAGCTTCACTGTTCTTATCGAGAGCCTGATATATATATATATATATATATATATATATATATATATATATATATAGTGATGGTTGTTAGCATATCAGCAGCAGACTTGGTGAAGCAGAAACCATACTATTTGTCAGAGAAGAGACTGTGAGCTGTAAGATGTTGAACCACTTTAGCAAGGA
The DNA here is from genome assembly GCA_037127315.1 of Ascarosepion bandense. Classification (NCBI taxonomy): domain Eukaryota; kingdom Metazoa; phylum Mollusca; class Cephalopoda; order Sepiida; family Sepiidae; genus Ascarosepion; species Ascarosepion bandense. The sequence continues at coordinate 3,745,978 of JBBBDQ010000570.1, forward strand.
TAATAGCTTTGAACAATTTATCTGAATTGCCTGGTAATCATAAGTTTAACTCTTGGATCAAGGTAAGGCTATTATTAAAAGTTCACAGACAAAATACCCGATCTGATATTTACAGTAAAGGTTGAGAATGAGAAGATTCAACTTTTAAAAATACAAAAATCAACTAAAGGAAGCTGGAGACCTCAACATACAAAATGCTATGAGAAAAACAACATTATACATAGAAATCAATCAAAATTAATAAATAAGTAACAAAAATGCAAAGTAAATCCCAATCATTTTTATTATTTATTAATATTAATATTTTGTCCAACCAATAAACTGGATTAAATTAGTTGTGCTATCATTAAATAATGAGAATATGGTGTAAAAATAAACTGAAATATTACAAATTATAGATCCTAATTGCTTATAGGTTTTGCTTGGCAACTAGAATTAAAATTACTAGAAAGTAACTGAACTTGAAGATAATAACAAAGTAACTCATAATGAAACTAACACCAAATGCTAGAAAAAGTTCCAGTCAAGGGATGTAATAAGTTCATAAAGAATTCCAGTCAATGAAAGTAATTCAAAATATATATGACAATTCTTCCCAACTTTGCTTTTATTTATTTTATCTTAATCTTTTATTGTTTTGATGTTGAGATTGTTTGCGATATCTCTTGAATCTGATTCTGAGATACTGTATCTTCTGGGATTGATGTAGAATGTAAAATCTCAGATAAAGAAAGCCCTAAGATAAAAGGTTTGTGGTTACTCAGTGGTTTTAGAAGCTGTCAGACTTGGATTCATCTACTTCTATAGTGCTATTTTCAATAAAAGACTCTTGTTTACTGATTGTTGTAGACAGATCTGATCCCACCAGAGTTAGACCAGGCACAAACACTGTCAACTCATGTCTACATATTGGGATTAGCCTACAACTAAAGATTCATACTTGTTGGCATGGACATTACATTAAGAACCAAACCAAGGGTCACTAGCCAAGTGGATAAGGAATGACCATTGGGCAACTGGCATAGGTACAGAAATGTCTTTCAAGGGGTGTAACATGAGTGGCAGTATATAGCAGAGATTTTATGTCATGCAGGACTTTGAGCAGAACAACTTACCACTGAAATTCTGACAAATTTTTAAACTACTTCTAATCAATGGTTAACTGGGACAGGAAATGGCTTATAAATTTTTATGCCTCCAAAACAATGCATGGCTGATGCTAGTCTCCTGGAGAGCAACTCCTTGTGTCTCTCTTTTGCAAATGGCTTGAAGTGGAATGACTATATTGAAACAATAGCTGCATCTATTGCAAGGAAATTTGGGTCACTGTGTTGAGCCAGAAAGTTTTTCTTGTCAGAGCCTATCTTGCACATTTATAAATCTATCTCTGTTATTCATCAATGCATTGAATATTGTTGTCCCACCTTTTTATCTTTGAAATAGTTAAATGTAACTGCAACTTCTACTTCAACAATTTCTTTTCTTGTACTTCCCACCTGCAGAATGCTCTTCTATTTCCTTACTTCTCTAATAACAATCTTCAAAAATGTAAATGCAATGTCAGTTGCCATTTTCTGTCTTCTTGAATCCTTTTCATCTTTTATCTTTACTTCAATACCCACTATACCCATTTTTTTCTCTGTTTCACTCTCTGAAACCCCTGTGTACTAGAGGCATTGTCATCTTGCTTGGGATAAAGAATTAAAAAATAATATTGCAATAATTTTTTTACATTGTTAAAATAAACATTTGAAGACTAATAATTTGCTTGTATCTTTCTAAGGCAAATCCATTTTTTTTCTTTTAATGATAAATGTTCAAGTTTAATTCAAAATTACAATTATTTCTGTTTTTAATAATTGACTTGAAAAAAAAAAGAATGAAAATATGATTCAGAACAAAGACAATCATTTGTAAATTTTTTTAAATGACTCTTGAGGTGTGGCTTACAAGAATGATCAAGTAAATTGGGTGTCCAATAATTTTGTTGTGCAGATCAGGTGAAAAAATCTGCCTGGAAAGATAATTTGAAAAAAGTCTTCAATTTCTCATTATTTTTCTTATTTTTGAAACTATTCATTATTTTTGGCATTTGAAATGTTTTAAAAACTTTGCAAAATTTCTGTCTTTAGCATTCTATTATATTTGCCAATTTTTCTTATTTGGCTGTTATGCTTATAAAATTTTACATTCTTCTAGAATGATTTCCTTTTGATTATGAATACCAGTCAAACGTGAAATCACTTTCTTGGAATCTCTTTTGAAATAGAGACTTATTTCTTTTCTAATATTTTCAAATTTTTGTGTTTACTGGGAAGTAATGACTGAAATGTAATATCTGTTAAATAATGTGTCAGTTTTCAAGAAATTATCAACAATTGCATATTGTATGGGGAAACAGTTTCATCATAAACATTGCTTATGAAGATAGGGTGTAGTAGGTTATGATGACAAGAAAGCATGTGTGTATATTTTAACAGCACAAGATAAGGATAAACAGCTTATTTTAAAACAAGTAATCACACATTAAAGTTTATAGATTTGATAAACAGCCAAAAGGGAGAAATATTCATATTAAATTATCAGACACTAAGTAAATTTCCAAAATTTATTTTTCACACAAAAGAATTACAGTTGAATTCAGTATAAAAGATATATTTTTAAGTACTTAGCATCAACCATTGAAAAGAGTCCTTGATATTCTCAGTAGTCATTAGAGGCTGATAATGTAGTAGTATGAAATTTGACACCAGTGATATTCAGAAGCATAGTCTCTCCTTTTCTCTCTCTCCTGTTTCTCTGACTGACTGAGCACATTAATAAATAGGTCAGTCAGGTTACATATATTAGATCAAACACAAACTTTTTCTTGAGTGGGAAGAAACATGACAGGGTTTCATTGAAATTTCACTTTATTTTTTTGTAACTCACTCTTTTCAATGGTTAGAAAATAAATTCACACTTGCAATTTTTTTTTTTATCAAAATAGGTTTTCACACTTTGCAAGTTTGCAACCTGTGAAGAAAAGAAAGTTATTTTTATTTTGTATTTACAACATCACTTTCCTTTCCTTTGACATAGTCTCTTTTAGTACATGAATAAGTTTATTATTCAATAGTAGTGGTATATATTGTCATTTTTCCAAGTAACCAGTCTTCCAGACTTAGTTTTTGTTATGTTTTGTCTGCTGTTTTGTTTCCATATTATTGTCAAATTCTGATGGAGTATCTACTTGTACTGGCATAGCTTTATCAATATCAGGCAGTTTCACTGTTTCTGAGACAACCACTGGTTCTAATCAATCTATGGACACATTGGTATTGACATCTTCTGCAGTTGTAATAGTGAAAAACTTAGACCTGTGTAACGTTCTTCTAAAGATTTTCGAACTCTGTCAGTTCTCAGCCATACAAATTCACAATCATTTATGTTCTTTGGTATACAAGGTCTTGGCGATGAATGTATGTCTCCAGAAGAATAATCCTTCATATCCAACTTTCACATTTCCTTTATCAGGTTTTTTTATTGCCAGGTTTGATATCTCATCTTTATCCTCGTCATATGATTCAATAAACAGTCTTGGGACTTGCATGTGACACACCTTTACTGCTGTATACGTCACTGGATGTGATTCTGATACTTAAAAGTAGAATAGGTGAGGCTGATAGCCATGAATTCTACCTTGCAATAATTGTTGTCTTTAACATCCTGTGTGCACATTCAATTATTTTGTTTGCCTGAGGATGGTACACAGTTGTTCTCTGTCTGTGAAAGCTGTTGACAATTCTGAAAACAATACTGACTCAAACCAGACCGTGATTGGTTAACCCTTCTATTGGTTAACTATAAAATGAGTCAGCTCATGGCTGGTTCACTAGTATACAACAGTACCCAAAAAACTCCAACATAGGTTTCAAAAAGATACATTCTGTGAGTGGGAGGATTAAGTCACTAAATTTTGGTATTAATTTTCTGTTAAAATTGATTGTACTAGTAAAAATCATCACAATGTTTTTGAATCCTTGAGAGGAGGAAAATTGTTCAGGTTCTGAAGTTTATTAGTGTTAGGTTTGATCTCTTTGTTCAAAACATTAAAGCCCAAGAAGTCAAGTTCCATAGCAGTGAAAATACATTTTGAAATACAAATTTAAGATCAAACTCACTTACCTTCCGAAATACTTAAGCTAGATATTCATAATGAGAATCCTCATCATTGTAGTATATTAAAATATCATCAATATATACAAATGTGCACTCCATACCCCGGAAGATGTGATCCATCATCTTGTTGGAAGGTACTTGTGGTGTTCCATAGCCCAAAAGGCATGTAGTGATATTCAAATAAATCATGTTCTATCAAGATTTCAGTTTTACATACATCATCAGGATGTACCGGTATCTAGTGGTATGCTGATGATAGATCAATCTTTGAAAATATCTTTTTTCCATGCAATTTTGTAGCTATTGAGTTAAAATTGGGAATTGGATAGCAGTCCAGTTTCATAATGCTATTCAGTTGTCTGTGGTCACCCAATGGCCTGTATATGCCAAACTTCACTCTGATTTAAAAAGAAAAATTATGCCAGCTTGCTCAAGCTTTTTAAATTCTTACTTGGCTATGTTAGATTTCTGCTTTGACAGCTGTTGCACCTTTGTAAATACAGGAGGGTTGCTCCCTGTTTCATTTCTGTGAAACACTTTTGATTTTTTTGTGTTAGGATTTTGATGAGGGGGATATTAGATTAAGGTAGCCTTCCATAATTTTTTTAAAGATTACTGTACATTTTTGTCATCATAGATTGAAATGTGTAACATAAATTGATAGCTTGACATTACTTTGTTTATTAGTAATTGTGTCAATCAATTTATTTTTACAATCAACTGTTAGTCCATAGTGACTTAGGAAGTCATATCTCAAAAGTAGTTTTGTAGTGTTAGCTACAATAAATGTCCACATAAAATTCCTCTTAAGGTTTTTTATTCTCACATTTTGTACAGTCTGTCCAGAGCATGCTATTTTTACATTGCTTGCAGAAACCAGTGCAATATTTTTAGTATACAGGACTGTGTTTGTCAGGTATTTCTTTGGAATACTTGATATGGCAGACCCAGTATTCACAATGAACCTAATTTTCTGGACTCTTAAATGTGCAGTTACTTCCAAAAGTGGCGGGAAGGTGGAAGCCATCAACTCCACCACACTAGTTATCTGATTTTTCTTTTTCTGCTGGTGAAGGTGGTCATGAGGACTGCTGTAATTTAATCTTTCCTTTATTTGGCCACATACACCATGGTTTACAAGATTTAGCATGATTTGCATAGTAAATATGTAACCTGCATATTTTTGGATTCTGGTTGAGTTGATATGGATTTAAAGTAGCTTGAAATTTGTAATTCTAACTACAGCAGTCTTTTTCTTCTTTTGGTTAAACCTGCTGAATGGGCTTGGGGTTTTGCTGATTAAAATACAGCAGTGTGTTGTAGACCATTTTCCCAAGTTTTTCTGTTTCTAAATCCACTTGTGCTGCTAGGATGGGTCTTAAGTTAATTGACATTGCTTTGATGAATTTATGTCATATGATGTTGCTGCTCACTCCAATTTTTGTAGCTAATGCCATTAGTTCAGTTAAATAAATGGATGGTCTACCTGTGAGGATACGAGAAGACATTAATTTATCAAGCAACTCTGGCTTTGATTTTTCACGCAGAGCTATAACTGCTTCTTTAAGTTTTTCATAGTCTCATAATAAAATGGTAGGTAGTAATTTGCACACTATCTCTGGCAGTAATGCAGCCAACACATGATAAAAGTGCTGAAAGGTAGTCCTTATCTTCATGATATTAAACTGTGCTACCATAATTGTGAACCAAGCAAATACATTTGATTCTATAAACATAAGCGGTTTGATGGTTACTGTTTGTATTGATTAGTTAGCCTCTGTGATCGCCTGATTCATATCTATTTCATCATTAAACAGTTTGACTTATGTGAAAGCCATAAGTTTTTGTTTCCTCGCATGTCATAGGTCACCAGTGAAGATAGGGTGTGGTAGGGTATAATGTCAAGGAAGCACCTGTGTATATTTTAAAGGCACAAGATAAGGAATTTATTTACAAATTACACAGTTGTAATTGTCAGTAGCTCATTTCACAACAAGTAATCACACATTAAAGCTTATAGATTTGATAAACAGCCAAATGGGAAAATGTTCATATTAAATTATCAGACACTAAGTAAATTTCCAAAATTCGTTTTTCACTCAAAAGTATTACAGTTGAATTCAATATAAGCTAAAGTTTCCAAAATGATTAAAACAAATTGAAATAGTTCCTTTTTCACATAAAAAATTACAGTTGAATTCAATATAAAAAATATTTTTAGGTACTTAGCTTCAACTGTTGAAAAAAGTCCTTGATATTCTCAGTTGTCATTAGAGGCTGATAATGTAGTAGCATGAAATTTGACACTGGTCATATTCAAAAGCATGGTCTATGCTTTTCTCTCTCTCCTATTTCTCTGACTCCAACTGACTGGGCACATTAATAAATAGGTCAGTCAGGTCACATGATTAGATCAAACACAAACTTTTTTTGGGGTGGGAAAAAACATGACAGGGTTTCATTGAAATTTCAATTTATTTTTTGTAAATCACTCTTTTCATTGGTTAGAAAATAAATTCACACTTGCAATTTTTTTTTTTTTGTTTTTTATCATAATAGGTTTTCACACTTTGCAAGTTTGCAACCCGTGAAAAAAAGAAAGTCTTTTTTATTTCGTATTCACCACACTTATTTTACTTTCCATTATTTTTGTTATCAGTTAAAAACAAGATGTAGTACAATTGTCTTACACATGTCTTTCATATATTAATACGTGATCAAAAATAGTTTCTAATATGTTTGTGTATAATACAACAAACTAAAGTCACAATTCACTGAATGTTTTTTGAAAATGATAAACAAGCTATTTCCAATTCTTATAATTGAAAATTAATTTTTAAAGTGTGGGTATCATGTCAGTAAGCTAAAAAGTTAGCTTTAAAACTGAAAAACTATAACATTGATATTGTGGCAAGATATAACCAAAACATCCCCAGCCAATTTCCCAAACAGCTCTTAGAATAAACAATATTAGGTAATTTTTTAAAAAATAAAAAGAAATAATAGTTAACTATAAATAACAGGAATATAGTTCCTATTTTTTATTACTAACAACAATGATGATCACTCAAGAAAAATAAGTAAATGAAGTCTCTAAATGACCTCAAGATCACATGACCGTATCCAGCTTATTTAGAGCTTTGAATTTGGTAATTCAAAAGTGCTAAAATTCGAAACTGAACCTAGAATGTTTATTTTAAACACATCTCTATCATATAAAAAGAAACTTTGTCTTTAACTGTGCATATTGGATAGGGAGAACAGTAACCTATTCATAGAAACCATTTCAATGTTCAGATAATTAATCTTATTCCTTATAAAAGTTAACCATTTTTAAAAATGTTATGGAGTAAATAGAAAACTGAATGCATGGTCATCAGCAAAAAGAGCAACCCAAAATGCCAAATACAGGTGAGGTATACTAGAATCAAGCAAGTACAAAAATTTAAATACCTAGGAAGTATTCTAACAGGAGATGGAAAGTGTGACACAGAGATCCAAAGGCAAATTGGTATGGTGAAGGATGCATTCCAGAAGCTGAGTAAAGTACTAAGACACAAGAAGATTTCACTAAAAACAAAGACGAGTGTGCTAGATTGTTATGTGATGTCAATTCTTCAATACGGCAGCGAATGTTGGACAATATCATCAAAGATGAAAGAAAAACTTAAAGCAGTGGAAATGTGGTTCGACAGAAGAATGCTGCGTATATCATGGACCGAGCATGTGAACAATAAGGTGTTGGAAAGAATGGCAACGAAAGAAAATTAATAGTGAGCATCAGGAAGTGACAACTGAAGTTTCTGGGGCATGCAATAAGGAAGGAGGGCTTGGAGAACCTGATACTGACAGGCCAGATAGAAGAAAAAAGAGACAGAGGAAGGCAACGGATGACATATTTGAAGGGCCTGAGCAGGTGGATGATGGAAAGGGGGTTGTGTGGTGTAACAGAGGAAAACGTACTAAGAGCCACCAGGGACAGGGAGACGTGGAAAGCCATGATCACCTACGTCCTGAAAGGACAGGGCACATAGAAGAAGAAGGAGGAGTAAATAACACTCCTCAGTGACAAAATGTACTAATCCAGATGCTATAATAAAGAACTCTTTGTTGCCCAAAAAATCAGTTATTCTTGTTTTAATGGACATATGGCCTGATAGATATAGACGTTGCTTAGTTCCTGTGACTTGACCCGAAGAGTTGTGAACAATAGTCAAAATAATGTAAATACTGTGTTAGACGGGGTTTGAAGGAATAAAAAAATATTAACATCAGACTTATCATTAACACGTTATGATCCAAAAGCAGAAATTGTAGTGGTTTCAGATGCTAATGATTACAGTATAGGAGTAGTAATTTTACATAAATACAATGATGGTAATAGGAAAGCTGTCACACATACTTCATGTTTGTTCTTACCAGCAGAAAAAAACAACAGCCAGATTGAAAACGAGGCATTTAATGGCATTAGCAATTATATTTGCAGTGAAAAATTTCACAAATTTATCCAAACCAAACACGGACTTCTATTATCAATTTATGGTTCAAGAAAAGGAATCCTTACACATACAGCAAATAGATTACAATGCTGTGGTATCATCTCATAAATTATAATTTTAGGATAGAATACCAAACATCCCAAAAATTAAGATATGTGAATGGGTTATCAACTTTGATATAAAAAAATAATAAACTGTTTAAGAACACTGTCATTGCAACATTAAGAAGTGAAATAGAAATTACAAATATATTATGCAATGTAGTATTCAAATTACCAGTTACCTTGAAAGAAATAAAAGTAAAAGCAGCACAAAATGCATTTATTGCAAAAATAAAAAAAACAACTAAAAGAAAGTAAAAAAGAACACAATCCAGGCTTGAATGCTTATTTGCTATATGACGGTGTGATGATATTCACAAAAAGAGTTGTAATAATAAGCATATTACAAAAGCAAATATTAAATGAATTTCATAGTTGGCATCCAGTAATTTCAAGGATGAAATTTCTTATGTGAAGCTATATATACTGGACTAAAATGGATCAAGACATTGACAAAGTAGTAAAAGCCTGCATAGTTTGTGCTCTGGCAGAAAAATCACCTACCATAACATTTCAACCTTCACCAAAGACAGATACTCTATTGTCAAGACTGCCTATAGATTTTGCAGGTCCAATAAACGGATCACATTAGTTTTACTAAATGGCCTGAAATTTGTAACTGCAAAAAAAAAAAACAACTTCTTTGGTGATTGAATTTTTTAGACAAATTGTTTGCAAGATATGGCATTTCAGATTGTCTTGGATAATGGTACACAATTGATTGCTCATGAATTCGAAGATGTAATTTTTGTAAATTGTTCTCAATTGAACTGCTGTATCACCCAAGGCAAAACAGATAAATTACAAATAAATAAAAGTGAAGATGTCATCAAATAAATAGCACACCCCCGATGACAAAATCAACTAATCTAGGCACTAGACTCCAAGTATTTCAAAAATTCTGTTAGTCAGTCTTCAGTGTATTTCATACAGACATAATGGCAAGTGTCTAAGCAAGACTTAATATTATAACCAATAGAAACTGAGTTATAACACAAAGCATTGACATAGCAATAGCTGACCAGGTGGTACGGGAAAAGAGGAAAACATCATCTGAGTTGCAGATCAATGACTAATGATACAGTAATCTTGGACAAGGCAATTTTTGGTCAATTGAAGACATGATCAAAGTCACTATCATAGCAACAAATCTACATTGCAGTCTGACTAGTTGATCTTCATTAAAAAAAAAGTTCCCAAATCAAAGACAAAAACAAATATATCAATAACAACCAATAACTGATTAAGCAGTCATACTTCACTGATTCATTTTCTGATTTTATTGTTTTTATATAAATGCAAAAGATAACTAAAATATAGATGAAGGAGTTGATAAAGAGCTACTGACAGACAGTTACAGTCTTCAATATAAATGGATTGAATTGATTGAATTTCAGTCAAAAGTATAGATTGAGATATTTTAACCTTGGTCTGAAGATTTAGAGTGGATTTTCACATATTTTAAGAAATCAATATAAATCTTTTTCTCTATTTTGAAACATTTTTTCATAGCCATCATGGTGATAATTTATGAGTTTAATTTGCTGCAGTTAAAGGGTTGATTCTCCAATTTTTCCAGTTATCTATTTATCTGCTGCCAAAATAAATCTCTGTAAATATACAGATTATTTTCATAAAACTGGAAAACACAGTGGCCTTACTCTTAAATAAATCATATCTAGTTCATAAATCCTACAACTTATAAGCATTTTACCACTGTCTTTATTTCAAAAGAACAGCTTATTGGCTAAATAGAGAAGACTTCTAATGCACAGATGGTGAATATATATGTAAAATCTTATCACAACTTTTCTTCAACCAGGAAGAGCAACTTACTTTAGAGATAATACTGATAAGACAAGTATTTAGCTAAAAAGCTTGTTTTAAATTTATTACATGACATTAGGAATGTTTACTTTTAATCAACATTTTTTTTAAAAAAAGAACACTTTCATTACATCGTGAAACCTTTCATGTATTATATGTTGTCTCTGGATTCTAGTGATCTACTAGCAATTCCTCAGTAGGAAACCCACTCTGCATCAACAGACTCAAACAGTAATAGGCAATTTTCTTTTGGGTTTTTTTATTGGAGGGGGTATATTAGGCATTGCTTTTGGTGGAAGCAGTACTGAGAACAAAATAGAACAGATGTCAACAGGTCAATAACCCATCTTCTGCATGCGATAGCTTGTCTCTCTGCTGAAATTAGTCATCTGAAAATGAATCTGAGAGAAATCATCAAAGCTATGAACTTCTCTACTGCCGGAAACATATTGTTGGTTTTCATGTGTGTTTGTGCCTTATATCAAAGCTTAAAGACAATCGATCAGAATCTGGATTCCATACCAATGTGGTCCAAGCCAACCCCACTCAGTTCAGGTCATCTGAAAAGTGTGGTAGAGTTTGCCATTTTTGTCTAGCCTGTGCATTATATAATACTTGTGAAGAAGGAAATTACTGCAAAAGTAATTCAAACTTACCAAAAAGGTAGCTTTTAAAATTCCACTTATCCTATCGGCACAATGCTTCTATGACGGTCTTTGGGAATCCAATTCGTAAAAGTTCAAATAATCTATTACTCTTGGGGTCATCAGGAGAGAATGTGCACCGTTTCGGGGCCTTCCTCTCTACGGTTTTCATTGCACACCGGCCCCCCTCACTGATGTGAGGCCCCATTGTATTTTACCAACCGTTTCAACGAAAAGCAAAAATGATTTTAAAATAAACGGTTAAAGAGAAAAATATTTTCACGTTTTTCTCCACGTTTGCGCGACAAAGTTAGCATATTGTTCTATTACGATATATTCCACGTCGCGTCTCTCTTTTTCCAAATCCACATGGAACCATTTTCTGCTAACTCTATTAATTTCTTTATACTGCGGGCTCTGTTACGGCCTTTTATTCCTATTTCACCCAAAAATTTGTACAGGGTGCTTGACGCAAATCCTCTTGCTCCAATTTCCACGGCCTTAATGCTTACACTATAACCTTCTTTTTCCAGCTGTGATTTTAAATCGTCGTATTTACTTTCTTTAAAATCATGGCTCTGTTCCATTCGGCTTTCATAAGGAATTGTTAATTCCACTAAAATAATGTTCTTATTTGAGAACAGAACAATATCTGGTCGAAAACCCTTTTTTGAGATTATTTTTGGGTAATTGATACTCCAGCCTTTAAGGTCTGCAGAGACTTCCCAATCGTTACCAGATTTAAGAAGGTTTTGTCCAAGTGTAGCTAAGTTTTTGGGCTGTTTAGAAGAGGCATAAATTCTTCCTCCTTTTGTAACAAATTTTTGGGTTGACTTCGAAGAATCAGGCTTCATATACTTTTTTATGACTCTGACCAACTCATCCAAAACATTATTATGTCTCCATGTATATCTTCCATTGGCCAGAGCTGTATTACAGGAACTAAGGACATGTTCTAATGTCTGAGGTTTTTCTTTGCACAAGGGACAAGTTGGATCATTTTCTTTTTTCCATTTCACTAGGTTGTTTTTAGTCGAAAGCATATCATACGTAGACCGTATCAAAAAATTCAACCTAATAGGAGCCATTTGCCAAATATCTTGCCAATTAATCTTGTGAATGTGTATTTTTAAAAAAATTGGCATAATTTTGTCTCTTATTTCAAACATTGAAGATAGAAGAAAGTAAACAGTATTTCTGGCATTTTATGCCATTTTTAAAAAAACCCAATAAGTATGGTTAAATCAAATGCCCAGAAATATTTTTTGCAATTTATAGAGGAGTTAATGCAATTGATCAAAGATATCAAAAGTGATTTTTAAAATTTTTCATTGACTGATTCTCCATTAGTTAGGTTAAACTAATTGAATCAAAGCAAGACATCACTTGATAATAGTGAACATTATATGGCAAATGGGGAGTGATTTAATTTATTTAATAAATAGATGGTTATTTTAAAAAGCTACCAGTGAGATAATTCATAGCAGCTTTAAGATGGTTGACTACTGAATGTTCCTGAATATCTAAGAGTTTATTATTAGTCATTAAAAAAAAGTTTCATTTTAAATAACCTTATTCAAAAAGATGACTATTCATTGTATTGTGACAGCTGTCACACAGTGTGCATTTAAACAATATTCAAAATTTGGTGTATTTTTGTTTATTTTAACGTTGGAGAAAATATGCAATAATTTTTGGCATATTATTTTAAGAAGAGTAACTATATGATTTAAAAAAACAATTTGTGTAGTTTAAGAAGGTAACTATAAATGAATGTGTCAGTTAATGGCTTGAAAAGTTTTATACAGAAGATTTCTCACTGAATGAATGTATTTGTTTTGGTAGACCAGTTGAAGTTAATATGAATAAAAAAAAGACATTAGTTGAGAATAATCAACATAATACAATGTTTGAGAAAGCTAATAGACTTAGAAATATCTAAATCAAGTACTGAAAATCATTTGAACAAGCTTAGTTATTTGTCTATACTTCTGAGATGAGTTAGTATTTATACTGTTCTGACTGCTGTCTTTTTTGTCATGATGTTTTGGCTGTTTTACACTCTGGCCTTCTTCAGGTGATTAGAATTTTGTACTGATCCCTTTATTTTGGTCACAGGGGTATATTGTTCTCGTTCCATGAGTCATTCAACTTTCAGATGTCCTCAAGGACACATGGCCAAGTGAATAAAAGTGTTGGTTAGTTCCAGTGACTTGACACAAAGAGTTGTGAGTTCAATACTTGGCAAAAGCAGTAGTTAACAAATAAAGAGAGATAACTAAGACATCTGGAATTGAAATGGCTCATGGAACAAGAATGGTATACCCCAGTGATTGAAATAAATGGTTTGGTTCAAAATTCCAATCACCTGAAGAAGGCCAGAGTGTACAACAGCTGAAACATCATAAATATTACAAAAAAGATGAAGGCAATAGTCTGAACAGTGTAAATAGTGTAAGCTGGTTATGTTAGATATGTGTTTTCCAAGTTAAAAATAAAATTCTCAGATACTCTATTCATATCTGATTATATTGTTTAACAAATTGTGATGGGTTATGAGAATTTTATATTTTATGACAGTGTGGAATGCAGTACACCATGGGATAAGTGAAGTTAACCACTACTAATTGCACCAGATGTTGAGCTTCATCCAAGCTAAGTGATGCTGTATATATGCTACAATTAAATGGGAGTTCTCTATTACGATTTTCTTCCAGAGAAGCAGCTGCTTAGTTCAGACAAGTACTGTTCCCAATTAGATCAACTGAAGGCAACAAATGATGGATTGCATCTAGAATAAGACAAGAAAAAACACAGTAGGCAATCAGGAGAGCACTAGATGGCATGTATCTTTTCTGGAATCTTTTTGTCTATCCACTATAGTCATTCAATATTGTAACTTTAGATTATCATTTTACCAATCTTTACAAAACTATGCCAGTAAAAATAATTAAATTTCTTAAGTCTACAAATGGCACTTCAAGCATTTCTTTGTTGTGAAAAATAAAAAATGGAAGATGGAATTATGAAGTTGCCTGAAATATGGCAGATGATACGCAAAAGATTAAATACAGTGTTTTATAAAAGTTGGGAAAACTTACCCAATAATCATGAAAATAAGAAAAGTATTTGTCTTAGATTTTACTGCCTTGATCCAGGAAATCATCAATGCTACATGGCTTTTGCAAAAATCATCATTGATTTTTTTTTTTGTGTTGAAATTTTCTATAAAACTTCTTACAGATGATCTGTGCTTTAACTCGTGCAATCTTTCTTTTCATAATATTCCACAGATTCTCTATTGGATTAAAGTCTACAGATTTGGGTGGCCATTCCAAGAGCTAAATATAATTTGTGAACCATTTCTTCTTACGCATTTAACAATATAGTACAGAACAGCATCCTACATAAAAAATATTACTATTTCATCTCTGCATGAATTGGTATCATATCAAAATATCTTTTGATCTGTTTTAAGACATTTGAACAAGACACAACTAATTTTAATCAACTGCAACAACATATGCAGAGTTCGTTAGGTCAGTGGAAGAGGAAAACTCCTGTTGGTCTACAACTTATGTCTGACTACAAAATAGTCACGCTTACTGCCTAGTTTGTCAGAGATCAAAGGAAGGCGACAGTTGTTCTTATAAACATTCTTTGTATCATTGGAAAAAAAAAACAAGAAATAAAAATAGAATGTATCTGTTGGCTGAACTGTAAGCTAATTCTGCTGGATCAACTACAGTAGTTTATTGAATTATTATATATTAATATTATGCACACAATAAAATTTGTATTAACCAACCAATATTTGTAAATCTTTCAGTATATATGAGCCATATATAAGTTTAAGCCTAGAATATCAATCCTTCACATTCTGCAATTAGTTTTTGTCCACATTTCCAAAAAGAATAATATCTTGTTTTTTTAAGTATCAGGATTTATAAAGCAAACTAACTTAATGGTAACAAAATTTTTATACTATTTACATTGTTCAGACTGTTGTCCTCATCTTTATTACCATATTCATGATGTTTCAGCTGTTGTGTGCTCCGGCCTTCTTCAGGTGATATACACAAGGGTAGATTATGCTACATTAAAGACTAGATTTGTTTTAATTCTATTATATTCATTATCATCACAATTGATCCAAATATTTACATTTTCTGATGATGCTAACTTTAGACTGTTTTATTTACATTGTGCAAGTCACAATGCAACTTTTTGGAGGCATAAAAATAAATTTTTTGGCTTTCTGAAAATTTGTTCCATTTATTGCTGTAAAATTTCTTTTTTAATTGTTCATATCAACAATTCTCTGGTGCCTTTTAGATGCATAAAAACAATAAAGCACTGTGGCACTTATTTATTCAAAGTTATTCTATGTATTTTATCCTTTGTTCATAATATTAAGGTGTATTTCTCTTTATTCATTAGTTGTTTCTTCAACTGCTGAACTCCTCATTACTAAATATATTCTTAACTTGAGTATTTAAAAAGCAAGTTATTGTAGAGTGAGTGATTCTCTTTTTTGTTGCTTTGTCAACTCAGTTGCTGAACTGACTGCACCACCATTCTATAATTCCATTCTAATGGAGTCAATCAAAGCAAGCAGCTATTTTTAAACAGGCACAAGAATATATTATGTGTTGGCAAATCACCATTGGCTGTAGCCTTGTTACTCAGTTTCATATTTGTCAAACTTTTACTCTTGGTATAATTTTCTTTTTTTTTACAATAGAAACTATGATGACACCTTGATCTGCCAAGGTTTGTTTTTACCTGAGGAATCAGTGAATCTTCAAAATGTATATTATTGTTTTTATCTTACATCAATCTTATATTTAAAGTAAAAAAAAATATCCTCCATATTAGCTCAAAAGCTAATTGTCTGTTTTGAGATAACATTGAGATTTTATTAAGAGCCTCCATCATGTCTGCTTTTATTCTGTGGCTAATTTTACAGACTAAAAAGTTAAACTTTTTATGTTCTTGATAGTAGATATCTAGTATTACATTTTGCCTTTAATTTAAGGCTTAGTAATCTAGTTTTAGGATTTGAAAGTTCAGGGTTTTAAATATGACTACTAGCTAACATACTTCATCATTAATTTTAAATTGGTATATGAAAGAAAACTGAATATATTTTATAAACAAGAAAAAAGATTAACTTAATGTTTCAACCAAATTTATTATATTTTCAGGTTGGTTGTTCAGAGAAAAATTGCATCAGAATATCTTCATGGCATGAAAAGCAATAAAATGTAAACCATATTTTTTACCTTGCACTCACTTTTAGTGATATTGTACTACTAGAATGAAATTATTATTTTTTTTTAAATTGTTAGAAATAAAGTAAAGAAGCCATCAAATTTATTTATGTGTTCTATAAGAAAAATGTTAAGAATTCACTACTCTTATACCATATAACATAATTAAGCTTATTTTATTACTTTTTAGAGATAAAAAATAAAATAAAATAAATTTTGCCTATTTTTATGACCTGGAAATTAACTTAAAAAAGAATGGATTAAAATAAAGATCCATGAAGTTTTGCCAATTATCTATTATATTTATTGATGATTCTCCGGTCTCATTTTCATAGCAAGGTTTTTAGACAATTCAAACAAATATATATGAGGGATTTAGATAACTGAATTTGATACCTTCTTATTCAACTTATTATGATGTAGTTGTGAGTTAATCTTATTGGACAAGTGATTTGCCAAACATGCATTGGAATATCAAAATATACCTTACAGATACTAAGCAAAATATTAAGAAACAGGAAAGCTGTTATATAGTATAAATCCTCCTATATAGAAAGTTTTAAAGAAAATAGAAAGGAAAAGAATACTTTTACTTAGAATAAAAGAGAAAAGTTCAAATTTCTGGTACATACAATGAGAAAACATGAGTTGGATAATTTGATACTTGCAGGACATACAGAAGACAAGAGAGACAGAAAGAAACTGAGTAATCAACCCTAACAAATTTGTGTAAATGGATGACAGAAAAGGAACAGGCTGGAATAGTGAAGGGAGAAATACTGTTTAATGCTACAAAGGGTAGCAAATAATGGAGAACCATGGTTGCTCATGTTCTGAAGGGACACAGCACAAAAAAAAGATTTTAACTCAAAACACTATAAATATAAATGTAACCTTATTAAGGGAAATAACTATCAACTTATTACTATTTCTCAGATCACTCATCAAACTTTGAAAGTCTTTTGGATGTTGCCATATTTCCAGTTGGAATCTCTCCATCTTTATTTTTGTTTAATTTTGCTTGTTTTACAGTCAAGCACAATCAATTCATCCTGATACCAAATCTTCTAACTCATCAAGGCAATATATGTGTCTGTGTTTAGTGCTGAATTGAGCCTATACCTTTTAAGGCTGGCTTTAAGCTCACTTTTTTTCTACTATACTGGTTGCTAACCAAGGCTAGAGAACCCAACATACCCTGCTATTTCATACATAAGTAGAAAAAGTAGAGCATTTGTGCTAAAGTAGATGTAACAGCCTTGTCAAGCATAGAATAACAAAAATACTTTTTTTTTGCTTTTTAACACACACATACATATACACATACACACACACACAAATACTCACTCACTCACCCACTTATTTTCTCTCAAATCAGCTCTTCTGTCTCTTTCTTCTTTCCCCAAAAGAGCTATTTTTCTCCCCCCCCAAAAAGTTTTATTATGTACGCAAAGAACTTGTATATAAAAATTAACTTTTTTCTTTCACACACACACACACACACACACACACACACACACACACACACACTTCTTTCTTCCTTTCTCACAATATACTCTCTTTCTCATGTGTATTGTCCCAAGCTCCATTAGTTTTCTTTCTCTTTATTCTTCTTTTCCCCTCTTCTCTCTCTCTGTATTTTTCTACCTTTCTTTCTCTATATACTATTCCCTACCATCTCTCTCTTTCTCTCTTTTTACTTGAGTTTATAAAGTTTGAACCTCTTATGAAATGCAACCAATGACAAGGAGCTGTCCATATCATTTCTAATAAATCCTTTACAATTGCTATTTAAACAATCTTCTTTCTCTCACTACTCCATTCACTTATACCTCCATTCATTCCATGCTTTTAAGATGTAATAGATTTCAGTCATGCAGAATATAGTTATGAAGCAAAAATGTTATGAACAGCAATGGAAGATAATACTATTTCATATAATAAAGAAACTCATGAAACTGTTTCCAAGAATTTATCTTAGATTTGAGCAAGTAGAATCATGCTTGAGTTGTGAACTTTCAAATTTCCATGGACAATTTATAATGAGTAAGATGGAGACATTCACAGGATGATGGGTGATTTACAATTTAAAATTGCAATAACCCAAATTTAATAAATGGATATGAAGTTTTATCTAGCATTCAATGATAGAAGAACATTCATTCAGAGGTTCAAATTCTACTAGTGACCAATTTATTTGATATTGGTTATCATGTTTAATATTCACTTTTGCATATTAATTTTATAAAGAGTATACATTTTGTCAGAGCTGATTATGTGCATTGTGAGGCAGTGGATATTGGCTCGGAATGAGAAATCAGAGAGCCGAGTTCAAATTTCAGTTGAATTTGTTGTATTCACTTACATGCAAATACCTTTAAGAAAGGTATTAATCCATCTCTTCCTTCCAGCTATGGGTTAAATAACAGGACAGGTTAGGTTCTATATTCTTGGTTGACAACCAGTTCACTGCAGAAAGTAATGGCAACCAACTGTGGGACAATTTTCTGCCCAGTCAGTCATGTTTCTTTCAAGACATGATCGCCCAAGCATGTATCACGTATGGCACTTGACTGACTGACTGATTATGCAAGTCTAATATTTTCACAATTAAATTAATCTTGATATCATGTTAATTTGTTTATGGTATTGTTATAGAATCAACATGTGAGTATTTTAGTTTATCATACACTTTTTATTAGAAATATTTACAGCAAGTTATTTAGTAGTGTTGAAGTGTTAAAGGGTCTTGAGTGTTAAAGAAGATAAGCAACAACCAGTTGTAAGTATAATAAATAGGATATTTATTTGACCAAATGCTGTGTGTGACTAGTCTCTAAGAGAATATAATCCAGAATGCCCCTCGTGGCCTTCTCCTCTTCCTCACGTCCCCCTGGCGGCACCTCTCAGGTTCATAGGAAGACAGTTGGTCTTCCAAACTTGTGGGATAGACTGTGTTAGATGTTAACATTTCCTCTCTTTTCTTTCTTGTGCTGAGGATATATTTTTTGTTTTGGTAGGAGCATCCTGATGTCATCTGTTGGGAAAAAAAAAATGAAAGAAAAAGATTAACAAAATTATATGTCTGGAAACTCAGAAATTAAATAGAGGATCCTTTGGATTCATTTGTGAATCCAAGAATTTTGAAGGAAGAAACCCCCTTTTTAGTTAAGGCATCTGCAATTTGTTTTTCAGTAGGTATCCATGAGATATCTGCAATTTCTCCTCTGTCAACCATTTCTCTGATGATAGCCATCTCAATTCAAAGTCTTTTATCAAGAATTTGTGTAGTGGAATGCACTGCATCATACAAACAGGAATTGTCTGTTTTGCATGTTATTTTTATTTTGGTCGGATGGTCTTCCAGCTGCAACAAATCTAATATTAATTTTCTGTAATATAAGCAGGCCTCAGTCAAATCAACCATGGCCAGGGTTTCTGCACCAAGAGTGCTTTTAACAATTCCTTTTATCCGTTTGGATTGCCAGGCTATGGGCATGTATTGGTTATTGTCACCTACCAAAAAAATCATATAGCCCCCTTGTGATCCACCATCAGTCAGGTTAGCAAAGGATGCATCACTAAATTCTCTTAATATAATTTATTCGAAGATTAGGGTTACCTAGGTCTGGAATGTGAATTTGGGATTTCTGTTTATTTGCCTTTTTTACAGTTCGATTGATTTGTTTTATGCAGTCAACATTTTCTTGTTTGAGTATCGAACTTAGTGTGCTGATGTCCAAGCTGAGGTTGGGTCTTGTTTGGGTGGCCAGCCAATTAAGCTGGCCTATTAGCTGTCTAACCTCGGTGATCTCAGTTGGTGATATCTTCCAGTCTTCTGCCATTCTGCAGGGGGATATGTCCAAGTTTCTTTACATATTCATCTTGCCCGATCCTGACATTTTTATCTGATTGTTTTATTTCTAGTCCAATGTATTGGAACTTAGTGACTTCTTCAGATTTTACTTTAAAGAGGGTGTGGAGATTGCTAATGACTTGTTTCTCAAAGGCCTCTGATTCAGCAAAACAAAAATCATCAACATGTGTAGTAATTATGCCATGTAGCTTGTTCTTAAAGTGCCATGTGAAGATGGCTTGGTCATTCTTTAAAGGTATGACTCCTAGATTAATCAGTTCCTCTCTAAGTGTTAAGTACCAGGATTGAGAGGCATCTGTTAGACCATAAACACATTTGGATAATTTCCAGATGTAACCAGGAGGCACATTGGCTTCCTTAGGGAGAAGAAGAAAGATTGGACAATCTAACTGCTTGCTCTGTAAAAATGTAGTTTTGATGTCCTTGGACCTGCATATCTAGCCAAATGATGCCATGATTCCTAAGATCATTCGTAGACTTTCTTTGGAACATATTGGGGAATTATTTCTAATACTGCAGGCATCCTTATCTTGGAAGCCTTTTACAACAAGTCTGGCTTTGGGAATTTGCTTGCCATTGATTTCCTTGTTTGTGTAGACCCACCTGTGCATATTTTTGGTTGGCCCTGGTCTTGCACTTGTGTGTAGACTTGATGTTCAGCCGAACTTTGGAGTTCTCTCTTCCTTGCTTGGTCAAGATTGTCATTAGAGGAGACAGTCATCACATCTACTTCATTAATTGGGTCTTTAGCTTCATTGGTTGGGTTTTGGACTTCTTTATTTGTTTCCCATTCCAAGACACCATGCACAAAATCCAGCCAGAATGGATCCCCTTCCTCCATGGCAACATTTGTCAAATATTTATTTTTTCCAGTGGCTTTTCCAGCTCTACTGATCACATTTAATTTCCTCCATTCCTGGTCTTCATCATTTGTCAGTTTGCATTTTATGATTTAGAAAATTAGGCATGAGGGATGAACTCTAACGTATGTGCCCCCATGTTTCACTAGAAACTTGTTTGTGTTCCCAGCCTATGACAGCACCAGGACCAAGCCATCTATCAGATTCATTTCTCTTATAAAGGACAAGATCACCATTTTTGTATGAATCTGGTATGCTAGTCCTAACCTGATGACGAAGGGCACGTCTTAATTTTTCAGAGGCTCTACACGCTATGAACCCTTTTCTTGCAGCATGAGGCATTGAGGTTGTCTGCGATGATTTCGCTTGTACTGATGCTTTCTAATGCAGGAAGTTGATTATTCAAAAGGGAAGGTAGGTTAGGATTTCTTCCAAAAACCAGCTGGTTAGGGCTGTAGCCATGTAAGTTGTGAAGTATATTCTTTGCATTGACAGCCCATGATAGTGCAATTTCAAAATTGCACTTAGCATCTTCTAATGTTTTCTTGACCATTTCTCCCAGAACACCATTGTGCCTTTCATTTAATCCATTGCTCCAAGGAGATTGGACGGCGGTGGTGTGTACTATAAAGTTCAGATTTCAGGCCATGTCCTGAAAAAATTGGTTGTCAAATTCCCTGCCATTACTGGTAAGAAAAAGCTCCAGGAGTGCTAAAATATACAACCCAGTGTTTAAAAATGGCAGTAAGGATATCAGAGCTTTCCTTACTAGGTAGCCTAACACCAACGCTATATCTGGTGGCATGATCAATCAAGTGTAGTACTTTGTGACCATTGATTTCTTTTATGTCCATAGCTACAGTTTGTTTGAAATGGGCCCCTAAAGAAAATCCAACAACAGGTGGGGGTGCAGTTTTTTTTATATCTAATACAGGTCTGACAAGCAAGGATATTTTTTACTTCATAGTGCATTAATGTGTGATATACCTCACTTTTTAGGGATGCAATTATGATTCCAGACTTTCTTTGTGAAATTTAAAAACTTGTTTTCACATTTGGAGAGTTTGTATACTATTTTCAAAAGTTCAATCTCAATGTCAAGTGATTTTTCATTATACAACAGCGTTTTTATAGCATTATTGATTTCTACATCACTTGGTTCATTATTGTTATATTTAGGGACAGAATTTGTTATGTATACAAGCCTATGTTAATTTATCTAATTGACTATTTCTGATAACTAAGAAATCCACTAATAAAATATTCTATGAATGAGAAATAAAATTGATACTATTAATAAAATCAAGTACCATTTTCAATTTTTTTTTTATCTCATATTATGTGAATCAATAATATTTAGAAGATATATAAAAGGCTGTACCCACTTTGGTACAATGTCATAACATCACTCAATAAATCCTGGCCCTAACTAATAAAACAACAACTTTTAGGCAAAATTTGAATTTATTCAGCAACATTCTAGGGTGATACACTGATTCTGTGTTTCTCTAACAATTTGATGCCTTTTTTGAAGAACGATCTGTCTTTAGCCTCAAAATATGTTTCAGTTTCTGATATCACTTCTTCATTAGAGCCAAATCTCTTTCCCTGGAGCATTTTTCTGAGGTCTACAAACAGCCAGTAGTTGCTAGAGGCCAGATCTGAAGAATAGGGTGGATGCAAAAGCAGTTCAAAGTGCAATTCATGTAGTTTTGCCATTGTTCTGATTGACTTGTGACATGGTGTGTTGTCTTGGTGAAAGATCACTTTTTCTTCATTTGTGGCTGTTTTTGTCGATTTCTTCTTTCAAATGCACTAGTAATGCTATATAATATTCACTATTGATGATTCTACCTTTCCCAAAGTAATTGATGAACAAAATATCTTGTGCATCCCAAAATATCATCAAAATCTTGCCTGCTGATATTTGCATCATTGGTGACTTTGGACGGCTTTTACCCGCTGCTGTCCACTCAGCTGACTGCCAATTAGACTTGAAAGTGAAGTGGTGAATCCATGTTTCATCCATTGTCACATATTTACACAACTTCTTGTTGTGTTGAAACAGTTGCAAAACAATGTTCTGAATCATCAATGCATTGTTGTTTTTGATTGACTGTGTGCAAACATGGCACCCACTTTGAACACAGCTTTCTCATTGACAAATATTTATGCAAAATGGTGAATATACTGCCTTCTGATATGTTCAACTCCTCTGCTATCTCATGTAACTTCAATTTATGATAGGCCAAAACAAGTTTGTGGATTTCTTTTGTGTTTTCCAGGACAACTGCCAATTTTGGCTGACTTGAGTGTCTGTACGACCATGTTAAAACCATGATACCACCTCTTAATGGCTGTTTTTGACAGAACAGAGTTTGAATAACACTTATCAAGCCATTTCTTTGATTGAACAGTATTTTTTTCTATCAGAAATGCTTTATCAACACACAAAATTCAAATTTTTCCATTGTTTTGAAAATTTGCAACAGTAGCTTCACTTAAATAACTGTAATTTGTAAACTAATAATCCAATTGGGCCGAAATTTTGTTGCGCACCATTTGAAGATTAGTACTTCATAAAAATCATATGGATTTTTTTATTAGTAGCGGCATCTATATGTCAAGTCCAGGACTTATAGAGTGATGTTATTTTTTTGAGCACTCAGTGTGAATTAACTCTTAATAGCCTGTAAGATAAGTAT
The DNA here is from genome assembly GCA_037127315.1 of Ascarosepion bandense. Lineage (NCBI taxonomy): Eukaryota > Metazoa > Mollusca > Cephalopoda > Sepiida > Sepiidae > Ascarosepion > Ascarosepion bandense. The sequence continues at coordinate 3,769,925 of JBBBDQ010000570.1, forward strand.
AATAATTCCTTTATTATCACTAGCATACTACTGATGTTTAGAAAACATCAACTGCAATTATAAATAAAGTAACTACATTTCTACCAAGTTCAAATTTTTACCACTTTAACTTTTTACTTTGAGCAATTTATGGCTAACAAGGAAAGTAAGAAAGCAGACAATGTACTTAGTGTGTATTCTTGCATGTCTTTCATAAATTCATCCTCCCATTCAATATTCATTTTGCACTGGGAACAAGAGTAGCCTCTATCTTTAAATAGGCAGCAGGCAGGAAGTAAATTCTGGACTTTTGGCTGCACTTTTATACAGATTCATTCATTGAATTCTCTTACCCATTCCACTTGTAAAGTAAAACAAGGAATTAATTCTTCTTGAGTTGGAAAATCTATTTTGACATCAAAAGTAAAATTGAAATTCCATTTATGATCTTGTATGCATCCATACATGCATATACACATGCATATACACATGCACAATTTATTTCTTAAGTTTTGAGTCTTTGTAATGGACTGAAGTTATGTTCAAATTCATTTGACAAATCCTAAATCAACCAAGGAAGATTATTTTCATTGTATTTGAGTATATATATATATATATGCACATACACACATGAGAAGGTGCTGAAATATTCTTGTTCAAATAAGAAACTCTTCCAAAAATAATCTCTTAGGTCTACTCTGGGGAAATAGCACCCTGTTGTAGACATTTTCTTATATATAATCCATTTATTTTGAAAATACAGCCTAGAAAACTTATTTAACAGACTGAAATTTTTTTTCCTCCATTTTTTTTTTAAAGATATTTTGTGTAACAAGTATTATATAAAGGTGTGTATTTGTATGAATGTTTTCTATTTACAACTATTTTTTATGTTCCTATTTTTAAAGTTATAATCAAGTATCAAATTGCTGGAAACTAACATCCTGTTAACTTGAGTATATTTGCTTACCTGAACTCTTGTTCATACCATAAAAGTGGTCATTATCATTAAAAAAAAAAGCAAAAAACAAAAAAGGTAAACTATATTTCTTTTCTATGTGTGGGTAGCAAAATGTTTATTGTCATAGAAAGTAGGATGGTTGAGTCGAGTTCAGATACTAAACTCACCTCTTGTATTCTCTTTCATGCAATGAGTTTGGGAAAGCCATGAATTTATTTCTTTTCTCTGCCAATCTATGGGCTCTCTAGTTTTTGGTGGCAACCAATCTAGCAAAAAGACGACTCTGAATTTCAAGCCATAGTGAGGACAATAGTAAACTACTCCACTATCTTCCCTAACTTATGACAATTTTCAGATGATAAAGAAAAACAATCTGTGGATGACAATGAGCAACTACCCTCTAAAACAGTGGTTTGCAAATGTTTTTCAAAATGAAAATTTGTTCATGCCTCACCAAATTTTATGTGATAAAAAGTACATTTAAAAATGACTAAATTGAGAGAGTTAAAGGGAGATAACTGTGGGTTCAAAGTCAGAATATTATCATTGATAATTCTCTCCCCCAATTTGCAGACCCAAGTTACTGTATTATCAATAATTCTGTCTCCCCTGCTATCATCTTCAGATACATTTATGAGGCATGCCACATTGTTTGGGAACCTCTAAAGAGACATTTTATTCAGGGAATCTTTATTCAATGCTATGCATTAAGGTGATATATGTAGGTAACAAAGCTGTATTAGCATAGACTTTTTGATAGTGCAAATACCTTTAATTTCCTGGTTTGTCAATAAAATTAAAGATGTGAAAAAGCTGAAATAGTTTTTAAAAAATTGTTTTTGACTCTTAAACATATAATCATCACTAATTTCTGTCTGAATTTCTGGGATGACAAGTTGTCATTATTTATAACTGACTATTGTCACCGTTATTTACATCAATTGCACATAGGTTAATGAGTAGTACTAAGAACAAGATGATATATTTCTTAGTTTGTGAATTTGGTGGTATGATAATTATGAGTTCAGTTTGTAGGCTGTACTTAGGCTCAATAAAAAGGGTGCAAACTGTTCTAAATAAGATCTAGACAAAATACCCCTGGAAATGAGCAACAGAATGGAAATAAAGTGTTCAGCGCAGAATTCCTTGAATGTTACCCAGAAGAGCAAGCATCTGATGAAGGCTGGATGGGACACAGTGGCTGAAATGTGTTAACATTAACACTAGAGTTAAATATTCTCACACACAGACACATGCATTCACTCAGTTTCAGTATTTGAGATAAGTTTTTTACATGTACATTATTATAAATTCCACTGTACATGTTTTTTTTGTTTCACCTTCTCTATATTTCTAATGTTTTATATTTTAACAATTATATTCTATAATTTAGTTTGTATCTCGGTCAACTATAACTGGAGTTTAATATTCTATCATTGATTTATATCATTATTATTGTTTCTGTATAGATTTCTTTAATGATTCTTACCAAAGTTGATTGATGTTCAGTGTTCAAACTGAATCCTTTGTACATTTGCAGTTATCCTTTGTTTTTTTTTTAAATAAAGTTTGCATCTTTCTTTCTGTTCTTTTCCCTGTTTTTAGCTTTCAACTTTCTATTGAAATACCTCAGTATCATTCCTACTGTCCTCACATACCTTATGAAAGTATAATTATTTAAACAAATGTAATTAATAGCATCTTAAATAAACAAAATATATAGAAATATTTCAATACATAGAATTTCAGACATAAAAACCATCTTCTTATATGATCAACATGAATTTTTCATTACAAAGTTTGTTTTATTTGGGTATTGTTAAAAGTTCATATACTTACATGTATCCATATTAGAAAATACCTTAATAATTTCAATTTAGTTATGTGTTTAAGAGCATAAGTTTAATCAGTACCAAGACTTTCAAAATTCACAACAACTAATATTATCCAGATTTTTTTTTTTTTTTCACATTTGAATATTTTAATCTTGTTTTAAATGTTTTGTATTTATATATTTTAAATTTTGTCCATCTTCTAAAAATACATGCACAGATAAACCTTTGTAAGGCGAGATAATAAATAGTTGATCTATAAAACTGATGAGCAAAATATGTTCTTTGGCTGACAGTAAAAAGAGTTGTTCCCATTTCATAACACTTGCAGAATGTTTTAGAAATGTCATGGAATGGCTCTTAAATTCCGGATGTTTAGACAACTCCCTGCCCTTTCCTTCTGACTCACTTTCTTCCTGCCACAGAGACAAGTATCAGAAGTTGAACTGTAGATATGTTTATTTTTGGAGGACACATCATCACCAGTATTTTATGCCAAAGGAAGTCACTGGAGGATGATTTTTTTATCAAGTATCATATTCATTTCTCTGTCAGATAAAAAGAAAAGTAGAATTTTTAATTTCTAGCTATCACTTTCATTTTATTCAAAGAAATATTTAAAATTGTTGCCTCTTGTCTATGAAGAATGTAGAGAAAAAGGCAACATGAGAGTTTGTAGAAAACTGTAACATTCTTTTTTTTTTTTTAAAGAAATGATAAAATTTTGAATGCAATAGGTTCTGTAGATTGTTTGCATAAATACACAGATAATGTGAAATATAATTTATTTTTGACAGCAGTCATTTTGAATGATAAAGTCTCAACCCTTAACTTGGAGTCTATGTTGCATTAGTCTGTTTCTGAATTCGAGGAAAATGACAAAATTTATGTGCAATTTGGAAAAACTTTACTAACAAAAAATAAAAAAATGAGTACTTTTTCAGATTTGTAATGTATATTCCAATAAAATAAACTTTAAAGCATAAAGGAGAACAGTTACTGAAAATATTCTAAATGAATCAAATACAAAAAGTGTGCGTCTTTTTTAGCACTGTAAGATGAAAAGTGATTTATATCTCATTTTCTCAAGGGAGTAAATATCAAACAGAATATAACGTAGAATATTGTCAACAAAATAAAAATTAAGAAAATATGAACAGAACTTGACAATCACATTCAGAAAAGAAAAACTCAGATAGCAACTCAACACATTTCAAAAGGCTATCAATTTATGTTAAGAAAAAAAATCCTAAAAAGTGACTAACTGATCAACTTGACAAATTATTAACATTTTATAAAGTTGTTTAGATAAAATATATTATATCCCACAAATGCCAGTAAACCTCAAATTTTAGAAGTCATTAAAATTCAATTGACATGGATAAATTACTTTTTTCTGTCTGTCTGTTTATATTCTCTGAGGATCTGTACCTGGAAATACAACTAGATGCTGGTAATTGTGCTAGCTAGATATGTTGTTAGACATATTACAGAGTGTTTTGTATAGCACACCCTTCATTTGGGTGGGAATTATCTTACCCTCCTGTTGCAGGTATGGCATCAGAATGTGTTTAACAACATTCCCCCCATAATCACCAAAGAAGAGCAAGTGTTAGAATTTCTGGCACTCTTTTGTTCCCCAGATTTACATTATATATGCAAATGAGTATTGCTTGCATGAAGACAGAAGTTGTTCTCATCACTGAACACTAGGTAGCATCATTTTGATCCCTGACACAGCTTTCTTATGGTGCATAAGACAATATTGTGAGATAAGAGGAAATCTACCCATTTTTGCTGCAAGTGATTATCAGTTATCTGTGTTACTCTAGTCTATACAGATCTGGATGCTATCTGTTCTGCTATTGCTGTCATTGAAATTGTTTTTTGTAGCTGTTCATAACCTGGTCTTTGTATGTTGGACTGTTTTTTGTTTTTTTTTAATCATATCACCCCAAGCAAGGCGGTAACGCCACTGATGCGCAGGGGGCTATGTAAGGGTAAAAAGAATGGAAAAGAGAAAGCCGGAAACCACATCCTAAACAGGAAACAAGGGATGAGCCTCTTCACCTGTTCGATAGATGTGGGTGGAGTGTGAACCGGGCGATAGTTTAGTCTATCTACTCCAATTGAAAAAGAAAAAATAATAAAGGAAAAGAGTGAAAAGATTGGAAAAGAGAAAACCGGAAACCGCATCCTAAACAGGAAACAAGGGATGAGCCTCTTCACCTGTTCAATAGATGTGGGTGGAGTGTGAACCGGGCGATAGTTTAGTCTATCTACTCCAATTGAACAAAAATAAAAAAGGAAAAGAGTGAAAAGATTGGAAAAGAGAAAACCGGAAACCGCATCCTAAACAGGAAACAAGGGATGAGCCTCTTCACCTGTTCAAAAAGAGCATCTGGCTTGCACTGGACACTTTTTTATTGCAACATGTATCACCATCTAAAAGTCAGATTCAGATGTAATAAATGATATTGCTTTACAAAATTGTCAAAGAATTTTAAATGTTATCAGAACATCTACTAACTCACTTCACATGTATATAGTGTGTTTGCGTTAAAATTGATGGCATCATTCAGATAATTTTTTATCAGCATATGCTTTTCAAAGTTAAATCAGAAAATATAAATTTATATTTACTGACATTAAAGTTCCTTGATGCTTTATATTTTCATTTTCTGTTATTTTTAGAACAAGATCACATGTAAAATCTGACTCATGTCGTGCTTTGAAGGGGAGCCACACTTTCATAAACTCACACATATCATGAGTGACAAAATGGCCAGTTTGTGTAAAAATAAAATAACAATTCCAAACAAAAAAAATCCAAACGGAATCATGGAAGTAACCTTTAATCATACATAAAGATCTTTTTTATAGCTTTTTAATTTATCTTGTATTATTTAGAATAGCCAACCTCTGTAATCTATAGGGCTTTTTGTAATGAACACACCCTTCACAGGGTTAGGATATTTTTCTCAGCCTATATTGATAAGAACATATACAATGGGGTAATGTGTTTATTTGCAAGGATGTAAAAAGGAAGTAGATAAGTTATTTGTCCTCAAATGGGTAAAATGTAAAACTAGAAAGACCTGGTGGTGTTGGAGAGCTATTTCATACCAAGTTGACAACCAGCAACCAAGGGCAATTAGTTTAAACTTTTACATATAACGTGATTAGTGTAGGTCGTGACTATACTGTCTGTCATAAAATATTTATCATTCTTTCGCTGTTTAAGTTTCTTTTTTTTCTTACTGCCTACACATAATTTAGGTTTTCATGACTAGCATTACATCCTGGGTCGATGCTAGCAACAACTTGACCATATTTGAATAAACTCTCTATTATTAGAAGACTTGCTGTGTATACATATGAACAAAGACTATATACATGTTAAAATTCACATTCTGCATGTTTGTATCAGAATGTGAACATATATCAACATATTTTCTTTCATATATTTAAGTGAGTGCTGAAAAGTTTTATTTTATTTTAAAAAAAATTTGATTGGTCAGATTTTAGGAAGTGAACTGGGGCAACATCTCTTCTGCACCCACCTCAAATATACACTGATAAGCCAAAATATGACCAGCTGCCTAATAAGGAGTTAGTCCTATATATGCCTCCAAAATCATTCTTAATTTAATCAGGTATGGACTTTGCAAGACCTCTAAATATTTTCTCTGAGATAGATATAATTAATATCTATCAGGATCTTGACATCTATACCTATCTTAATTAATATCTGAGATAGATATTATTGCAGGATATTAACAAAAGATCCTTTAACTGTTGTCAGTTATATGGTCAATATTATGCATAATGAATGTACTGGTCTAAGATATCACATAAATTTTCAGTAAGATTATAATTTGGGGAATTTGGTGACCAGAGAAGCACAGTGACATTTATATGTTCTTGATGCTATAACCATACGACTCATGTAATGTGGCAGGACATGTTGTCCTACTAAAAGATGCTTTAAGTGTGTACTTGATTTTCAATGACATTGAGGTATGCAGTATGCAACAAAATTGCTCATACATAAATGAGAAGCTCAATGTTAACCAAACAATCCCATTGTCTTTACAAGTTTGTTGTTTTCTGATAATGCTTTCCATCACATTTTCCTGGGCAAAATTTAAGTGTGCCTCTTTATGTCAGAATTTCAATTTTCATTTTACTTCTGATTTTGCACAATTTTGGCAATAGTGCTTTTGCTCAACTTTGGTCATCGTAATTTTTGGCAGCCATTGTTCCACTTGTGGAAAGATATAACATGTTCCTTCAAATCAGAAGAGAATTCTTTCCAGTATGGAGCCATTATTAAACTAAATGCCACTACTTATAAACTACAACTAAAACTATTTTTATCATAGCCTGTGAGAAAAAATAACAAAAATAGTTTTAAAATATATTCATTGTATAGAATAAAGTAAACTTTTTTCAGAGTGGCATAATCATTTTAGATGAAAATATATATATTCTTAGCAACAGAGTTTCCTTGCTGTAAAGTTTGGTCAAAATAATAATTGATTGTTTGTGAAATATTTCATTTGAAATAAATTCTGACTATGTTTGGTTAAGGAGAAAACTTGATATAAAAAGTGGTAGAGGTGTAGTCATTCATGGATGATACTCATACAACAACACCAGAATCTCCTAAAATCTATGCCTACCATTAATCAGGGGAATGAACAAGTTAAAAGAAATTATTAGAGAAAGATCTCTAATAATTTTACAAATAAATTTTTGGGGTTTTTCTGTTTATATATATATATATATATATATATATAAACTTATTTGTAAATGGAACTTTGTCTGTGTGTGTGTGTGTGTCTGTGTATCCGTTACCTATAGACTTCGAAACAGCTGAACCGATTTTCTTGAAAATTTACACAGTTGTACTATAAGCGTCTGCGAGTGTTCTCAGCTAGGTTTTGTGTCGAGGTACCCCCGATAAATATCGAAAATCGATAATTGAAAAAATCAGGTTATAGAAGGAGTGGTCCAATTTTAATCAAATTTGATACACTCATAGACAAAGACATAAGAAATGAGATTCAGAGGTTTCAAGGTTGCAGTTCTAACAATAGTGCAGAAAATTTGATATCGATTCCAGGAAATCAAAATTTGACTTACATCCATTCATTTTTCTTTCAGTCTACAGTTGGAAGCAACTATTGTTTTTAGTCTTTCATGCCAACATCCAAAGAGTCTGAGCTCCAGGACCATGGATTAGTTTTAAAGCTTTCATTACACCCGAGCAATGCTGGGCTATACTGCTAGTATATATATATATATATATATATATATATATATATATGCATGCCATAATTTTGTGATACTTTAGAACATAGTATGATGATATACAATTATTTTATCAGAAAATTTACATTTTATGCATATAAACTATAGATGCCTTTTGTCACATGTATAAGCACTGCCCAATATAAAGACCACAATTTTTAAAACTTTAATTAACTGAGAAATAGGAATGCCTGCTTTGTCTAATGCATTCTTTTTAACTTCTTTTGAAATTGTCTGTACAAAGTTTACCTTGACATTTGACATGATTTTTATGTGTTACTTTTTGATTAATAATTATTACTTTTGTATTTAGAAAATTATATAGCCTATAATTATGCGACATATTAAATTGTAACCAGGAGTGAGTACACAATTTAATTGAAGAAGAAGAATTTGCGTTTCGAAGTCATATATAAAAGGATTATAGTTTTTTTACTTCCTCTGAATTATATTTGATAAGCATATTATTCCATTTTGACTGGGTGTATGAAATTTCTATTTGTTTAGTATAGGTCAACAGGATCCTACATATTTAAATTGGGTTTAATTTAATAGTCTTAATTGCAATAAAGTTATAATCATACCACTGAGATTTTCAAAAGTTTTAGAAAAAAATAAATGTATAATGATAGAAGATATATATCCGGACTTTGGTAAATATATTAGTGATAGTGAATTTGGCATTTAATTAAAAAAGTAATTTATTTTATTATTTCCAATTTATTTCTGTTAATAAAAAAGAGAATCCCATAAATTCAGACAAATTGATGGCAGATTCATTGAAAACCAAGTTAAAAATTACAAACATATTTATCATTCATGAAAACTTTTACTGTAAACAACATAAAAATTAAGAAAAAAATCAACAATATAACTGGAATAAAAATTCACTGATATCAGTTCAGTTTGATGAATATTTGAAAATATATTGAATAGTTGTGGTGTATGATAGAAAAATTCTGTTCTTATTTCACTCTGATTTTATTAATAGATGATTTATTATTTACAAAATCTATTAAAGAATATTCAAGTATGTAACATCAAACAAAATTGGTTAATTTTTTATATTTCTGTTTATAATTAGTAATTACTTACAACCATAATAAGTCTTCTTTCCTTGAATAAAAAACACATTTTGCTTTTTTTTGATTTCCAGGGTTCTTTTAAAATCACTGCTGCATCCAATTGTAAAGAAAAGGATCATATGTTGTCAAATCAAGACTTGAAAAGACTTGTTTTATTTTGCTATGAATTAAATCAGCCTCGGTAATCAAAGTTCAGTTTTAGTATCATCAATAATTAGGTGAAATAAAACATTTGTTATTTTAAAATGTGCCTATCTAAAATGCTCTGTTGATAACAATGCTGTAGATTAAATTACATAGTGATCTTGTCAACTGTAAATTTCAAGTTCTTCAATAATGTTTTCAGAAACTTTGCATTAAAACTGAAATATAAATGAATAAGGTATTTTCATTAATAATCAATTGCAAAATGCTCTTGTCCAATATTAACTATAGATAACAATAACTGCTTTCTATACAAATTATGCCTTTTTTTTTATTTCATGAAAAAAGAATTCTGTGAGAAATGATTTTCAAAATTTATGACAAAATACAAGTCTGCAACAAAATACTAACACTTAATGTGTTTTGAAATCTATCTATAAATATATATAAATATTTAAATATACATATTTTCTAAATGACATAGAATATGAAACCAGAATGTTTGTAATATGATATCTTCAAAAATACCTGTAGAAACTGAAAACGAATATAGTGACAAGCAGTAAAAGAAGCTGGCAGTTTAAACAGAAATTGAGTAAAATGCCTTTGAGACTAACATCAGAAAATCTTAACAGAGCCCTTCATATTTGTATTCCTTTGAACTTATTTAAAACATACGTTATTATTGAGGCTAGATTGGGTGGAGAAAAAAATAATTCTTTTTACTCTTAATTAGCATCAACAGTACCTCAGTAGATTATGTATGAAATAGGAAGGCTATTGAGAACTTCAGCCAGTTCTTTGCTCTTTGTGTCTCTTGATGTCAGTAAAGTAGAAAGGAAAAAGCTTCCTGCTCATGGGAAACTTTGTTTGTGTTTCAGATAAGGAACAAGCCAAAGAAGACTAATTAATCTTAATGAAAGAAACAGAACATCTCGCCACAAAAACAATCATTAGGATGTTCATTTCACCCACTACCTGTTCATCAACATGAAATGCACAATAAGGAGACTTGTTCTGGTAATTTTGCTTTACAGTCTAAAAGTCAAGCACTTACCTTGCTAAATGAACCAAATCTATCAAACGGGTATTCTTTCAGTTAAAGACTCCAAGAGAAACAAAAATGTAATCTTTTGCCAAAATCTACAAAATTCATTCTCTGTTGTCATTTTTATGAGAATGGGCAAAAATCAACTGTCCTTTTATTCTTTGGTGTTTAAGAGAGAAAAGCTGTCAGAATACATATTTTATTATTTGTACAATAAAGCTTAAGGCTTTTTTTAATTTCTTGTTTGGAGTTTATCTAATAAATAAACATTTTTATTTTTTTGTCTCAGAGAAACTGAAATTTCATACTCTGAGAAACTTTGTATATTAATTATATAGAGTGAACATTATAAAATGAAAATTTATAAAAGTCAGCTAATTTTTCTGATAATTTACTGAATATTTTATAATTAAACATGGATATATTAACAACACACCTTATTTGTTATTTTAGTACTAATAATCTACAGGGTTAACTTTTATCTTCTGCACTTAACATAATATAGATAAATGCTTATTGTTATATTAACCTAAAATTTGTTAACAAGCTTAAGCCAATAAAGAGTCTGGCACAACGACTATGCACTATTCTTCAGACAAAACACTTTCAATCTAAAAAATGTGATAGAAAATGTCTTTTGCCTGATATAAGTTATAGCGGGTATCACCACAAAGTATTTCCCAATAAGAATGCTAACACCTCCTTGTGGACTTTGTTGAAAGGTAATGCTGGAAGTTTTTATTTCATTGGGTAGGGGCAGTGAGCATACTCTCACTTGTGGTGGGCATTTATGGACTTTTTTTTTTCAAAATTTTCAAGAATTATTCAATAATGGCTACAAAAGAAAATTTCTGAAAGTTTCCCACTACTCTAGAAACCTATCAAAATTTTCCTCATTGCTTTTTCAAATTCCTATATGGCTCAATATGTTTTCAATACAGTTAAACAGCTTCTTACTAATCAAAGAAACTGCCTGTAAATTACAAAACAAGGAGATCTACAACTACTTCTAGGCAGAATGGAACCTAAAGTACATTATAGCCTTAGCCAGTAAACACCAAAGTCAACCATCTCATTGAAAACATTAAGATAAGCTATCAAATAAAAGTTTTTTTGTTTTTTTTAGCATTTTAATAATTGGAATTTATAAAAGAAATAAAAACAATATTAAAATTATTTTTGCCCCAATATTTAAGTGTTATCTTGCTATGAAAGATGAATTTTGTATAATATTAGAAATTTAATTTGACAGGTGGTGGGAGTTGCTAACAAAAAAAGTTTGTACCCAAACTCTGGTTGAAAAAAGGTTGGGAAACACTGCCTTATATGAACAGACTTACTTTTAATTTGGTTGTTCCTTTTTTTAGTTCCCAAAACAGAAATGTTTTATATTGTGAATTCATTGAGAAAAACTGGTTAATTTATTTTTCTTATTAGTATTAGTCATCATAGATCCTTTAAGAAATCAAAATTATGCCCTCTCCTCCACACCCAATTGAAGTTCTTACAATGACATATTTTTATGGAACTTTATAAAAAAAGCAATAAACAAGATTTCTGGAGCAGATTTTATTGAATTTTAAGCTTTCATCTCATAAGATTTTTACATCCATAATGCCTTTATTCTGGTAATATACTCTCCTTAACAGTGAATACAGTATCTAAGTAATATTGAATTTACTATTGAATGTTATTAACCATCAATAATTTTACTTCATAGAGCATGAAGCGAAAATGAAATTAATTGAATAATAGCAAAACTAATACTTTAATTGAAATATGTATTTATGTATATATATTGATGCCCACACACATGATTGCTATATACCATATGTCAAAATCAATATTTTAATGAGCAATCAGCAGAATACTGACATGGGGATATTGGTATTGCTGAGTGATTTTCAGTTCCTCCTCATATATAGGGTTGTTTATATATATATATATATATATTAGCTATTATGAAGTGGATATCAATATTTTCTATATATTTGTAAACATTCTTACACCCCCCCACTTATGTATATTGTATAATTTTACACAAATACAAAAGGCTCTCTTTAATGTGTTTCTGTACAACTATACATTGGTTTCTATAATTATTAAAAAGTGTATCTGTATATAATGTGTATTTTATTCCCTAAAGGAATAAATCTAATAATATTTAGATATTATAAGAGCCTGAAGTGTTATATAGTAGTTTTTTTACAATATTTAAAAGAAAGTGTTTGCTAAAAATAACTGTAAAAACTTAAAAATATACTATGAAGTAAATATATAATAAATAATTGCTTCTTTTTCTCTCCGGAAATGAATGACATTAAAAAGAACAAAGTTTGAAAAAATATAAATATATAAATAAATAAGATCGTATATATGAATTTGGAAATATTTTGTAAAAACCAAATTTGGAATTTAATGCACAACTGAATTGTCTTTTCTACATCTCTGAACATAATGATTAGGATCGCCATCTATGCAGACAATGCCAACATCATGATCATCATTGTCAAATCAAAGTAGCTCTTGGGCAAGACATAGCAACCAATCAAACACCCAAATTTCTATCTAATTAAATTCTTGGAGAGGTTCATTGGAATTATTCATATGCTGCATGTATTATATATATATATATATATATATATATATATATGGAGAGAAAGTATGTATTATATATATGGAGAGAGAGAGAGAGTTTAAAATTTGCTATATTTATAGGGACAAGTGTTCATAATATTTGAGACAGATTATTTATAGCTAAAGAAATAGGAATCAACATTGCATGGTAACTGTTATTTTCATGCCTCCAGTGATCTTTAGACCATGTTTAATTATTTATCATTTTAAATTTATTATTTTATTTTTTTATATATTTAATTGATTTTGTATATTTTTTCTTTGGTCATGAGTTTTGGAATTTAAAATAAAGATTTTTTTTTTTTTTTTTTTTTGAGAAATTCCCTGCATCAAGTTAGTTAAGACCACCCTGTTAACTACTTTTGCACTTTTTGACCCCTTTTTTATTAACTTCCTGTTCAAAGCATATTGTGACATTCTCATCCAAACTAACAATTATAAAGATCTTCTTGTATTTAGTACCTAAGAGAATCATAGTATGAATTTGTTTCTATGTCTGCATTTGGAAATGAGTTCTGAGATTTTACTCTTTTCTCAAAATGTAATTACACTATTTTCTCCTTTAGACAAAGATTGCATCAATTTGAGATGTTTGTAAGCTGATGCTATTTCTCTTATTTTCATGTTGTGTTTAATGTGTTTTTGAGTTTCTAGATATGATTTGAAGAGGTTGTGTGGCTTGCATATCTTTTGTTGTTAGATGATGCTTTATGCAAGTAACTTTTCTATTTCCAGGGATTTTCTGTTATTCCTATATTTTTTTTCTGCATTCCTGTTAAATCTTACCATAACTTGGTATATAACACTATTTTGTAAGCAGTTACCATTTAGTGGGTATTTTGCATGTTGTGTGTATTTTAGTGGACATTTTGATGGGCATTTTGATGTTGTGTGTATTTTGGAGATACTGTAGATTTTTCTGCTGTGTTCTTTGTGATTTATAGCATTTTTCCATACAGCTATAGCTAAGTTTTAAAGCATTTCTGTTGAATATTTTATGCAGTTTGTTTGAATTGGAGGAGTGATTGTTGATATAAAATATTCACAAAAATGTGCAAAATATGAAATATATAAATGAAATAATAAATTTAAAATGGTAAATAAGCAAGCTAAAAGCCACAACTATAAATAACCTAAAGCATTAGTCTTTAACAAAGGGACAGTGAAGAGTCAGTTTTATTCTTCCTTAATTCCCCTTGATCCTCCAGTGACCATATACAGATAGACAATAGGCATATACTCAAAAGGAAGAGTAACAAATGCTCCTAAGATTGATTTAGGCATAGAACTAACAGTAACCATGCAGTGTTGATTTCTATGTTTACACTATAGATATACACACTTTAAAAGTAATACCTTCTATGGAAACTATAACAAATATATGAGTAGATACAGTAACATCATAAGATAGGATAACTTTGTTTACATCACAATAAGTGCATCATTCTATAGATCAAAAGAAAACTACACTTATTAAAAGAGAAAATAACTTGCTCAGACAAAAAGTTCTTAAGAGTGTTGCTATGGAATCTTGCCAAAGTATAAATTTTCATGTCAGATGTTTTCAAATACTTTTTTTTCTTAAAAGATATATTCTTTTCCAAAATTAACATAACATAAAATATTAAAAGATTAAAAAAATGGTTAAATCAAGACATTTTAGTGTTTAAAATAAATAAATTCCTCAGATCAAAATAAAATAATAAGCAATAATTATATAGAAATAAATTCAATTACAGCATTTACTTATTTTTGTTTATTAGGCATTAAATTACATCACTTAGCTTTCTCTAGTTAGTCTGAAGAATATTTTTGACCATTTTTAATTTTAAAATTTTGAAAACTTAATGATATTTTTAATCCTATTTGTAAATACTTGTTGCTAAATTAAATCCTCATGTTTGCCTTGATAAAGTCTATCAGAGGGTAAAATGTATCAGTAAAGTTTTCCTTTTCTCTTTATACATAATTTGAACATATTTAAGCAGCAATCCTTAATTAAAACATGTTCTGTTAAATATTATAGACATAGAATATCTATTGAACTGCTGTTCAATCAATTTCTTTATTTAGATTAGAAATACTTAAAGGAACTTGTCAAATGGAACATTAACAGAATTTTCAATATGGGCATCATTTGATGTTTTCAGAGAAAGAAGCCTGAAAACTCAGAAAAAGCCAGTATGGCATTTGTAGTGTTGTTAGTAAAGGTTAAAATGAAAGTAGATTCATCGAATATGATGATTTTTATAATGATTAATTCTATTGCATTGCTGTAAGACAAACTATTCTTTGATATAATATACTAATCCTGATACACATGTGTGTGTGTGTGTGTGTGTGCAGAAAAAATTCTATGGTTTAGCTAAACCAAAATCTTCTCTTTTGTATCAACCCAACGATCTTTGCATTGTCTGTAACATTTAAAGCAAAAATACTTGAATGATGCAAAACTGTACTTTTGTAAGTATCCCATAATTGCATTCTTTTTCCCCTAACTGCAAGCAAAATTTGTTAACACTCTCTTATTTGTTTAAGCTACAAATGATTAAAATCCAATAAAATTGTTTAGACGTGTTCATTTGTCTTGTGGAAAAATGAAATAAAATCAATAAATAAAATAATAATGATGAGTTTATAAAACAAATACATTTTCCTATTAAGGGAACCAGAAATATAATTACCCACTTGATTTTACCTTGAAGCTTATAAAAAGGCAAACATTTCCTACCTCACTCTCTGTATCCACTTTGCTCCAAGATGTGAACCATGTGATAACTTCATCCTTACTGGGGAATGTTTGTTTCCTCAGTCTACTGATGACTAGGCACTTTCCAATGTATGCTACTCACATGTCTTCCAAAGTGCTCAACCTATCAAGTAAGTCAAGCTTCCTCTTTGATTGTTCCCACTCAGCACTTGTAGTAATAAACCTTATACTAACTTACCCCAACTTCTTTACTAAGAAAAAGAAAACAGCATTCCATAACCATGTTTAAATCTTTCAGTGATAACATAAGTAGAAACTTTGATTGTTCCAACTCTGCACAAAGCTGACTTGAGCTTGACCGTCAATACTGTACTTATATTTACCTACCCTAACTTCTGGATCAGAAAGAGAACAGACATATCCATGAGACATACAGAACTTTGTTTCGTTACAATCACCATAAAAAGAATAAATGTCTGTAGTAGAAACTCAAGCTTTTTATGATTTGTATTCTTAATTGGTTATATATATATATATATATATATATATATATATATGTGAACATGCACCTTCACATAAAATAAAAACAAAAAACAAATACTCAACCTGTTAACTTCCACTGTCTTTTTTTTTTTTTTTTTTAATGAAAAACTTATGAAAGGAAAGAATTTTTAAAAATTATCTCCTGATCTTTGTATTAATGTTAAAATAGTTTAATTGGAAATTTCTCTGAAGGTTGCCAGATCGACAAATACCTGAGAAGATCTGTGGGCACAATAGCTGAAATGTTGTTATAATTAATAGCAACAAAAATGTAGGCTACTGTTTGGTAGGCAATCACTCATTTGACCTAAGTTTGATGATGGGGAGGGGACTTGGCTTGTAACTTTCAATACTTCAAAAACCAAGCTTTTCATCATCACTGAGGTGACCCTAATTTCTCACCAGTCACAATGAAATGTTACTTGCTTTGAGTTTCTTTTATGATTTAAATTCATTTACTGTTATTCAATTAACATCTAAAGTCCCCTAGAACAACATTAAATAAATATTAAACTGTCAAATCTGGGGACTTGCCTTAAATAAACAGCTACTGTCAGGTTAAAAAAAATGCATTTCTGTGATATTTGAAACTTCAGTAAATATTTGTTTCAAATCAGATTACTTATAATTTAAATCAGCTGCTATTCTTCAAAAATAGTTTCAGAAAAATATATTTTATTTTTGTAACATTTTTTTTTAATAAAGAGAATTACATTGTGATGAAAGACCAGGAAAAAAGGTGCTAATTTTAGAAAAAATATTCCTTCTAGACAATTAGATTTTGAAATACAGCAAAGTATTTTGCTTAGTTGCAATATTAAATTTAATCTATTAACTTGAAATTAAAATAAAAGCTTTAAGAAAGATTTTTCATTTTTAAAAATTCATTTTAAAATTTTAGGCATTTTTTTAAGTACCTACTTAAAATACTAAACTTAATTTTAAAGGGTCTAATTTTTTTTGAATATTTTGCATGTTGGATTAGAGATGTTAAGGTAGAGAACTGAAGCTGTATCACTGGCTGCTGTCTTCTCTTTCCACTTCCTTGTATCTTCATTTTTTAAAAATATTTTTATTTCTATTCGTATGTACTTTTTGCAAAATAAGAACTCTACTTAGCAATGGAATTCTATACATTTACAACTGCCAAATTTTACATTCCATTGTACCTCACACACTGTTGCCATGATGAGGCATTGTGTAAAAGGGATTAGCCAACACTTAGTTGTGAAGAACAATATTTTAGTATTTAGTTGTAAATTCTTCTATAAAATGAAAAATTAACAATTAATACAAATTTTATAATTGCCATATTTTTGATTCTTGCATGTAACATAACATGCTAAATGCAAAAGATAAAAACTTGATACATTTTTGTAAGTTCAAATTTCAATTTATAGATCCACCATATCCAATAATTTTATTCTTTCTTAAAACTATGACAAAAACCGCTTTCTTCAATTTATCAGTAAGTTAAGTGCCATACATGATACATGCTTTTGGCAATCATGTCTCAAAAGAGACATGACTGATTGGGCAGAAGATTATCCCACAGTAGGTTTCCATTGCTTTCTGCAGTAGACTGGTTGCTATCCAAGGCTATAGAACCCAATCTGATCTATTATTTAACTCATAACTGGAGGGAAGAGATGGATTAATACCCAAGGGTATTTGTGTGTAAGTGAATGCCACAAATTCAACTGGAATTCAAACTCAGCTCCCTGATTTGTTGTTCCAAGTCAATATCCACTGCACCACAATGCACACATAAGTTATTTTTTCCCTTATCTCTACAGTCATAAATTTAGCATTAGGCTTATTATAGAAATTTTTTTTTATTCTTACAATATATGGTTTGGGTATACATCCAAGAGAGCTTTTCAAAGAGAAAATAATAAATTTTGTAGTTCTCACTACATTTAAATATTTTTACTACTCATGGATCCATTATTGATTTTATTCAATTGAAAAAATATTTCATGACAATAAAGCTCAACACCAAACACTCAGAAAGTTGGGATAGTGTATTTTTTTCATTGTAAAAAGGTAAGTAAATGAACTGAAGACTGTAAATTAATATTTTAATAAGAATGTTATCTTTCATAAAGTTCTAGATAATTTAGAATAATGTCTTGTTTTTATTCTCAAGAATATATAGATTCATAAATATCACCTTTAAAACTATAAATATATCTTTTTTGTATATTGCTAAAATATTTGGGCTCATCAAATATGCACCAGAGATTATTTTAAGTTAATTCAAAATTAAATTACTTTTAGCAAATCATAGTTTGTCACATTAAAAAAAAAAAAATGATTCTACATATGGGAATAAACCTCACTTCTCACTTTAAATTGGATAGATATATGATGATGCAATTTAAAGCTCTTTGTTTTTTGTTTTCTTTTTATCCATAGTGACCACTTGCAATGTTTTATTAATTCAGAATTGTCTATAAATTCTAGAAGAGTTCTCTTTGGAACTCTGGTTTTATGTTAGGGAAATCATTTTCCAAATGAGAAAACATTACTTGTATTGGCTTAGAATTCTCCTTTTGAGTACGTTAGGGAAATACTTTTTGTATGATTTATCCCTTAACAACCCTCTACACTCTTCCAGGAACTTGGTGGATTTTTGGAATATTTCATATCATTAATGAGATTTGCAAATGTTGGAACCATTACTGACTTTAAAAATGTTTTGATATATTCTATTTTTGCATGTTGACTATCATATTTCATTATAGACTCTATAATTTTAACAGGAAAAATTGCAAAGAAACATCTTCAGTGTACTTATGAAGATGCATTTAATTGAAATATGTACCTAAATTTTGGCAGAAACAACAAAAACCTTAGACAAAAAATGTAACTAAGACAGCAGTATTTTTTTAAAATCACAAAACATTGTAATTTTCAAGTGAAATCAAGTAGCCCAAAATATTTTATGAAAACGTGATTTTTAATTAAAGTACTCATAACAATTTTCGAATTTTGAGGAGTCTTGCTATCACTCAAACTTAAGTGACCTATCAGATATCTGGTATTTCCATATAAATACACGAATAATAATAATAATATTAACAACAGCAAAATATTTTGGGAAGAATTAGAATCATCCAAAGCATGATATTGTAAACAGCAAAAAGACCAAGAAACATGTTATAGTATTGAAGAAATCTGCCATCACTTAATTCTCTTGTAGAGACCTAATTAATACTGAAATGAACACACAAAGAGTTAACAATGATATTTGAGTAAATAATATTATAGTAATAAAGTAGTAGGTGGTTAAAATTTAAACCCAAATAAAAAGCAGGATTTCAAATTATCTCTTTTAGGAATGTTCGACTTTTTCAATAGGAAGATCTATATGAGATCATTTTGTATCTGCATGTAACTCAAAGTTAAGCTACAAATTTTTCTTTGAATATTATGTTAATTATATCTGTCTATTTTTAATCTTTTTGAAATAAAATCCATGACTGATTATATTTTTTAGATTTCATAAACTTAATTTCAAAATATAAAAAATTTTAAAAGAATCCTTATTATGCCATTCTTTTATGTTGTTGTTGTTATCACACAGATAATATATTCTAAAAACAAATTTTAAATGTTTTTTCTAAAATATTAAATATGTACTTCTTTTCATTTTTTTATTTTAATTTTTTGTTGTGGTTTTTTTTTACTTTTTCAGTTTTTATACTGGGTTCCCCATTTTTAGGTATACTTCCTTGGGAGATACATGCACCAACAACCTGGATTGAATTGTTGAGAAATACAGCCCTAACAGTACTCATTATCACAGTCTTGGGAGGCCCCACCAGAGACTGCTGCATGATCCTTAACTCATTTATAAAATGGCAGTACAAAAGCCCCTTCCTCTATATAGTCCACCTGCTGATAGGATAGCCACTTTTGAAGTTACTGAATGCTTCCATCCCTGACTATAAGGTGGATAATGCCAAAAACCAGAAAATGTTTACCTCCAGCACCCTCAATGAGGGGACAAATAAGCTAGAAAAGAAGAGACATGTATGGCAATCAGAGTGTACATTTCTCGTCAAATCAAGAAAACAACTCCTTGAATCAGAAATTCTGTATTAGTTGTCTACTTCAGGTAATGAGATACACTTGCTCATATATGAAGACCAAAAGACTCACTGTTAGAAGTGTGTATGTGTGGTGGGGAATAATATACGTTGCAATTATCTACAAATTTACCTACACAGTTGTTATTCTAAATTATATAACAACAAAAGGTTATTATTTAACAATCATCTTGGCAGAGTGTTTTTAAATCATTTCACCCCCAAACAAAAGTAACAAAGCCACCAAAATACAAGGGATTACTGAATGTGAGAGAATATGAGAAAAAAAACACTATTAAGGAGAGGAAACACTAACATAGCCAGAAAACAAAAGATAATGACTGACATTGCATTCAAATTTTTGAAGATCAAAGTTGGCTGAAAAGCATGAAGCTGGAAGAGAGTTCCACAAGCAAGAGAAGAAACTGTTAACATAGAACTTACAGTTAAATTTAGCCATCTCAGCTGTAAAATGAGACCTTGCCACCAA
Source organism: Ascarosepion bandense (assembly GCA_037127315.1). Taxonomy (NCBI): domain Eukaryota; kingdom Metazoa; phylum Mollusca; class Cephalopoda; order Sepiida; family Sepiidae; genus Ascarosepion; species Ascarosepion bandense. The sequence goes on from JBBBDQ010000570.1 coordinate 3,790,764, forward strand.
TCTAGTACGGTGTGTACAAAAGTAACACTATCTACCCACAAATTTCTCTCCTAAATTCTATAATCAAAACTGTCATCCAACCAATTATCAAATAACTGCTCTGAAATCTTATTTCCCTTGAATATTTCTAAACAATTGAACTTGGAGTCTTCTGAAGTGTTTTTCCTCAAAATCTCATCCCATTAAGTCCAGCTGAATACAAACTTTAAATCATTTTCTTCTTGCTTCTTACAAAAGAAAGTTGATTTAAGATGTAATTGCTTCACTAGTAAAATGGCAAATTGACATTGTTCAACAATTACAAACTCTTTGTTATTATTGGTTGAAAAATTTGGTTCTTTCTTTCTTTAATATATTTTTTTATTCTTTTGTAATCTCTCTCTGGGTCAGTCTCAAACTTGATGGACATAAACAGACATGTGGGTCAATTGAGAACATTTGGCAACTAGTTTGATATGACCAGGCCACAGAGTGACAGTTATAATAATTGGGAGATCTAAGCCAACAGTTTTGTGTAAACACAGGTGTGAGGATTGAAAAGCTCACTGTCTATATTGGCTTTCTGCTACCCCAAGGGTTGAGGTCAGAAGGTTAGAAAATATATATAAAAAAAACAACAACAACAAAAAGCACTAGTTGCAGATAAGAAGAAAATAAGGGTAGGAATAAGTGGGTTGAAGCAGAAAGAAGAGAAATAAAATTGGTTGGAAAAATTGGGAAATGAAAGAAAAATAGGTCATGTTCATAGGATGTAGGGGTCTGTAATAAAAAGAAAAGTGTTGCTTACATTAGTTGCATACATACACACAGATTTAATCAAATTTAAAAGTGTGACTGTTGCATAGTTTCTGAAATAATTTATATTTACATAAATTAAGAGATACACACACACAAACATAAATATATGCATCCCAATTGACAATAGGTAAACGTTAATTTTCATGTAATTGTTGGACTTGATTCCAATGTAATTAGCAATTTTAAATATAAAAATGTTGGATGTCCTGATAGTGTAATGGTTATTGGCATAGAAAATAGAATTAGATTAAAATTAAATTTTAAACATATACATTTGATTAGATTAATGTATATGTGTCTTATGGCTTTGTGTCAGATTCAACTGAAAACAATAAATACCAATAATACCATTGGATACATGTGTTTGAGAAGACATCCTTGTATTTTTGTATCTCTCTTTTTTATATTTTTGAAACAGCATGAATTTATGTCTACTGGCCTGTGCATTTGAGAGTCTTAATAAGAAAATTATGCCCTCCAGCAGGGTCCAAACTTGTATCTCCATTGTAGAGGAAACTCTTCATTGTCCATTGCCAGAAGGCACATTACCTTTATTAAAACTCTCAAATTCTAGGTCATTAGGTATAAATTTCTTCTTTATGTGCTGTGTCACTTCAGGATGTAGGTGATCATGAACCTCCACTTATCCCTATCCCTTGTCACGCTTATGATTTTTCTCTTGGTATCTCTTCCATACTCTGCTCCACCATCCACTTGCTCAAGCTCATCAAGTATGTCTCACATTGCTTTCCCTTGTCTCTCTTTCCCTCTGTCTGCCCTGTGAGTATCAGATTCTCCAAGCCCTCCTTCATCATGAGGTGTCCCAAAAACGTCAGCTGTCTCTTCCTGATGTTAAGTATAACTTTTCTTTTCATTTTCATCTTCTTCAGAACCTTGTTGTTGCTCACATGTTTGGTCGATGGTAAAAACAGGTGTGCCTTCTCAAACATGTGCATCCACTAAATACACATTTATTGTAATAAGAAATAATGTTCAGTTATAAATAAATTTCATTAATTCCTTGGATTACATGGTTTAAATATGTTTCAAATACTAAAACATATATATAATTAAAGTTAGATGAGAATTTGGAAAAATTCTACTTTAACACATTTCACCAATGTCATAAAAAATTTATTTCACATAGGGAGACAAAACATGATTTATATGAAGCAGCTGGATTCTTGGCTTTTACTTTAATGGTATTGTTATAAAAATTAGATTTAATCCAAACTCATGACCTGGTGATCATGACCAACAAAAGTGTTAACATAATTTCATAGGATAGATTCCCTAAAGAAGCTGAGCTCAAACATTATACAGCAAAACTTTTATATTAAAATTCAGCTAATATGAACATCTCTCTCTCTCTCTCTCTCTATATATATATATATATATACACATACACACACATTTTGGTTGTTTCAAAAAACTGAAACAGGCTACCTGATCATTACACATATTGCATGAAGCTCAAGTCATAGCTGGTTTTGTTTTTTCAGGAACAACCAAAATGTTTATATATTCAGCTATGCCACTTGGTGTGGTATGGAGCACTTTTTCTTTATTTGGTGTGTCAATAGTTTTTTGCTAATTTTTCTCTACATGTAATATATATATATATATATATATATATATAGTGTATTGCAGCAGCACATTATTTTTACACATATAATATCAAATATAACCGACAATGAATGTGCATTATGTTCAATCATTTGTAAGATAATTCTTGTATTTTAGTTTTATTTGAACATGATTAGTGCAAACTGAGAAAGAATATCAATATACAGTTTTATGTAAAAAGACTTTAACCACTTTTGAATTCCTTATGAGGTGACAAAGATGATAGTTTGTTATTTTAGAATAATATATATGTGATACACTTCCACAAAGTATACCAAAACATGGCAGCTACTCAAGATTGGTAATTCAACAGACTGTGCCATATCCCAAATGTTTGTTTTTTTTGCTTGTAATAGGATTGATTGTTTCAGATATATCAAGTTTAGCCTATGAGTGGCAGTACTTGTTTCTAGTGGCTTTTATAGATAATATCACCATTCATATTGACATAGTGCCCAACAACACATTTTAGCTTGCCTCCAAAATATAGCATCTTAGGAATGATGACATTTAAGCTTGTCATTATGAGCAAGTGTTCTAAGTAGTATGCATCTCAAGTTAGAGAGTGAGGGATTCCTTCCAAGTTGCAGAAATGCAACAGCAAATGGTATTCATTACCATTGACTGCTGATCAACAGATTATAGGTGACTTTGTAAAAGTCACTGTCCAATAAGGCTAAATGAAAGTATGGATCAAAAATTAGATTGTATTTGATAATGAAGAGAAAGGGAGACCTAATGGTTCAAGTAATGCAAATGGACACAAGATCTGTAAGGAAATAAAATGATTGGCAGGTCTTGAAAGAATCAGAAATGACTTAAGTAATGCAGACTGACTGGCTTTAGCCAGTAGAATATATGATTTTTCATTGAAGCAAGTTGAATAAGACTGAAGAAAGTTAGTCTCTGTTAGAGATAAGGTGAGTGGAAAATTGTATTAGGGAAAGTCGAGCTATGAGAAGATATGGTAGAAGACTTCTAATTATGAATGTGACAATTAAGTAATTTCAAGTTATCTTTTCTCCAGTTTTTTTTCCTTAATTACTTTTGCATCTCCTGTTAACTTGTATCAGTGAAAAAAACTTTATGAGTTGCAGTTTTTAAACTAATCCTGCTTCCCTAAAGTATGTGCTTGTTTGAAACTAATATACCATATCATTTTATATTAGGTTACTCTACAATTGCTACTGGTAGCATGTAACCCAATATCACATGGTTAGGACATCAGCAACCAAACCACTTCTGGTAATGAGTGGGAGGGGGGGGGTTACAGAAAAAGAAGGATTAAAAACAAGGGCAGCTGAAACTTCTTGGAGGTTCAATAGCTATTTAAGGCTCCATAGCTATTCATGGAGCCCGTGTGTGAGGACATGTCGTTGCTAGGAAGAGTGCTTCTTATCCTGGCTGTTGACTTCAGTCTAAAAGGTTCCCTTGATGGAATCAATGCCCATATGTCCATGACCAAGGTGAGCCTTCAAGTTGTAAAACATCAGCTGTAGTTTGACTTAGAGAGATAGCCAGGCAGGTCTACATGCAGTGTCTTATTAATAGCTTCCAACCGAGATATGTAGAGGGAACTGGTCAGGTTGTCACACAGCAACCCTACACCACGCCCAGCCATGGGACAAGTTGTTGATGATGCTAATACATGCAAATTCATAATCAGATATCAGATGTTTGCTTTCTTATACAGTAGTAGTGAAATCAAACTTTCTATATCTCTGGTTTTCTGAGAAGAATAAATGTTGTAAGAGAAGAGGATGCTTTTTTTTTATGTCAGCAGAATAGATATTCATTTCTTCTCAGACAATGGAAACATAATTACATGTGCTGACAAATTGAATTAATTGAATAAAATTTTGTTCACAGAAATGAACTGTATTTCCTTCTTGTTGCCAAATATAATATAGTTTGTAAAAATTCCAATTCAACATTTCTTTCTAATCAAATTTCTAATTCACTCATCAAAATATGAAGATTAATAAAAAAAAAATATGAAGATCAACTGTTAAAAATTGTTTGGGGAGTTCTAAGCATCATCCATGGCAAACAACTGATGGGATTTTTATAGTTGTATTATTCAAATTCAAAATAAACAGTAAAGAAATCAGATAAATTTATTGAAGGTCTTGGGTTCAAATTTAAAATCAGGTTTGACAGGTAAGCAATAATAATCTGAACAGCCTATATAGCTTCATATCTCAACTGATACTTTAAAAGATGGCAAAGCTAGGAAATTATATATGAGTGTTGTCCAGAGTAGAACAATGTTAAATCATTTTTCTCAATACAAGCAGTCAATCAGTTGAAACTGATTTCCAGTCTGCTGCTTTACTATAGAGATTGATTTCCAGTGTTCTAAATAACAATTCAAGAAAATCTATTTCATATTCAAGTGAAATGAGTTTTCATATGGAGTTGTTCCATTTTGTCCATCCCTTGATTATTTTTCTGTATTAACATTGGAAAAAGGTCAGTAGAAAAATATCTTCACCAATCAGTCATGCAGCAATAGTTTACATTATGAATGTAGACAACTGGTTTTATCTTCCATCTTCAATAGGGAAACAAACATCTGCAAGAAGGCCATTTTTACAATATATCTTGCATGAAAGATAACCTTCAAATTAATAAACATATATTGCCTGCAAAAATACTTTCCATTCTGTTGGAATGGTTAATAAGGTCTTTTTCTTTGGTATAGTTTTCTTTTTGCTGAGAGTTGTCTATAGAATGCAACTTGCTACAGTGTATTTTGGGGGATCATCAATGGTTATTAATCTACTTTTGACAAGGCAGGTCTGGTATCATTTGGATTAAGAAGAGAAGAATGGCTGCATGTGTGTTATGAAAGAAAATGCCATGACCACAACTCCTGGTTGTGAGAGAAGCAATTCATTGAGTGCTATACATTGATTTACACATGATAACTCTATTACAAATGTAAATAGCATGTAAAGATATGAACAAAAAATATTTTTCATACTGAAAACAGCCATAACAATTAGACCTCACTTTCTTGAAATACAACAAAACAAAACAATTCCGTTTTTTTTTTTTTTTTGCTTTAACTTTTACACTTAAAAGATTTTCAGAAAAATATTTCTTTTTTGTTTTTTTGTTTTTTTCTGAAGTTGCAAAGTTTCTTACTTTTGGAATTTTTTCTGCTCTTGGCACTTGTCTGATATCTTTAGAAAATCTTACAAAATTTAGATTTCATTAAAATAGAAGAAAAAACTTTTTCTCTCCTTTGTTCAAGGCAAATTATTTTAAATTAAAAAAAACAGCTTAAAATACAGATATCACCATTGTTTGTGATATTCTTTAGTTTGGTCTGTAAAGGGAAATATTGCTGAATTTCTTCTCAATGGAAATTGTTTGTAGTTAATGCAAAGTTTTCTTATTTCAAGCTTAATTTTCAGCCTCATATCGATGATTTAAAACTAAGAAACCATCATTCAAAAGATCAAATTCAGTGAAAATACAAAATGTAAACTTTGAAACTGCAAAGGTGTATACTGGGCTTTTCATTGGTTCATTGTTAACCTCGAAAGTTTCTCTTTTTTTAATTTGTCTTTACCAATCAGATTACAGGTAAGATTAACTTCTTTCTGTTTATCTGAAATTACCATATTTGGCTTTATATTTTATTTTTGTTTTGTTTTTTATTTCTATTTGTTTTTTAATTTTACTTTTCTGAGGCTGGTGCTAAAAACATTGAAATATTATCAAAATGGATCACATTTTTGTTAGATTAGAAACATTAAGATTTTGTGATTGCAGTATGAAATGATAATCATAAATCCAGATTGTTCTTTAGGAGTGTGTAAAGTTCCTGGTGCTCTCTAAAGCCTAAATATACAGCTAAATACTCAGATGTTGTTGGAAACTTTTGCACATACCTAACAGCACTTAGGATATTTTTTCTAAAAACTTCTTTCAAAATTGCGTTCACAAAAAATGCAACGCCCATGAATGCAAAATTGAATTTCATACCTGATAATCTAATAAAGCAAATAATTCAAAACCTTTATGTTAAATAATGGAGATAATTTCTCTTCATTCTACTTTATTAAATGATGTCTATATCACAAATGGAAAGAAAAATGTTTCAGGCATGAAAAATGTACTTCTTTTATATATAATGTTACATATGAATGATCATGGCACTCCACAACTTCCTATTCTTTGTAGCTCTAAGTATTGTCTGCCTTCTTTCTAACCCTCCCTTTTCTGCTTTCTATTTGTAAAATCTTGTTACATCACTGAAATTACTTTTTCAGTTACTGTATATCCTTGAGAATAGTGTATGTTTTTAGGATCAGTTTTTTAACATAAAAATTAAGGGGTTGCACTATACACAGGTAATTTTTTTGACAGGGCTTATAATTCATTAAAAAAATTTGGGGGTTGCACTATGCATGAAGTCAACTTAGACACCATGGTACATAGTGAATTGCTACAAAAATATAAAAAAAAATAAATTTATCAAAGCAAATATTTTTATTAAAGCAAGAAATTATTTCATAGAATATCTATTTTAAGATAAGAAACATCATGAGATTCACTGTTTAATTTAAAAAATATTAATTATGTTGCATGATGTTTTTTTGGGTAATAATTACATCATTAGAATTCAATAACTCTTATAGATATCTATATATTATTTTATTGAAAATGTCTAATTTTAATTGGATTGAAAAAGTGATTCAAAATAATGCAAAAGTTTAATATTGCAGTTTATTTGCAGTATTGCAGTTATAATCCAAAGTTTTGAAAAATTATCACAAAAATGACTTAGATATCTTCTATAAAATCATAATTTTTCTATCCTGTGATAATAAATAAAAATGATGATATAAAAATTAACTGATTCAGCATATATAGTTTTGTCACGAAAGCTTGTAAAGTTAAACAATAAGTTTATATTGAACCAATAAAGATGTTTTGTTAGTAAAGCTGACTTTCTTAAAATACAATTAAAATACCAATACTGTGAATTAGTTGATTATACCAAATTAGTAAAATTATCGCTTGTAATAGCCATATTTGTTGCAGTCTAATAAGTAGAAATCACTTAAAACTTATATTCTAAATAATAGTGGTTGTTTTATCTATCATAGCACCTTGTCCAATATTAAAATAGTAAGCAACTAAATTTTGATTAAAATTGAGTGCCTGTTGGGAATTAAGCTCAACCCAGACCTCAAGTGGAACTTGTACATACAATTCATTGCCAACGATGCTGGAAAAATGGTTGGTTCCTTGCACTGCTCCAATAAGTATCTGACTTCTGCTATTCTGTACCTTAACAAGAGCCAAATCAAACAAAAAAATGGAGTACTGCTGCCACATTTGGTTTGCAGCTGTCCAATAGTGTCTATGTGTCCTTGTGGGTGATGAATTGTTTTCTACTCTACAAGTCCTTTCCCACACATGAAACAAATCCATGCCTCTTGCTACTCTGTCGATATCTCCATAGAAAGTATACAGACAAACTGCATTCCCTAGTTTCACCAGTTATAACTTTCATGACTAAGACCTATCATGTAAGGAACTACCCTTATTTTCTTTCGTTTTTATTGATAAGATATAAGTTCTACTCGAACAGCTTCTTCCTATGAACCACTGCTTTGTGGAACCAACTTCTAAGAGGACACTTTCCTGTTCACTACCATTTTAATCTGTTCAAGTTTAGGTTCAACTGTTATCTTCCCCACATATCTCCATAATACTGTACTTCTTACTCTGTAACCCTCTACATCGAGTGGCTCTTGGAACTTATATAAAGTTAACTTTATTGTAAAAAACATTCTGACACCGCCAATTCATCGTTTGACTTCTGGGCTGTTCCTCAGGCTAATGACAATCTATTCTGTCTTCTAAGAATTGAGGTTAGACATCATTATTACCTCATATTTGGAGTTCTGGCAGTTTTCTTTCTGTGTCTACATTATGTCATCTGTGTATTAAAATTGTGCCCAAATTCACATAAATGTTCTAAGGAAAGTTATGAATCCTGCTTTCTATATCATCTTAATTATGATTTTGTCATTGGCTTATGAGAAAAAGGCATTTAACAATTCTTAGTTTTTTTATAATTATCCCAAATACAAGCAAATGTCAAGCTTAAAAGATGAACGTAAGTATAATACTTGAAAATAAATAAACACTTATTAATGTGTATAGAAATACATAAAATTGAGCCTCTGTATGCTGTATATACATGTCAATGTTGTGTTAAAACCCCTAACAAAGATATGAATCCAATTCCATTTTTGTTCTGTACAATTGTGAAACTTCTTGAGCCCAGGTTACTATTTTTTTTTTTTTTTTTTTTTTGTTGGGGTACACAATGTCCCATCAGTAGTAGTTAGGGAACAAGAAAAAAGCTTGATCTCTGTATATCTTCCTTTATATATACAATAGCCTTCTGGATGAGGATTGATATTGTATTCAGAAATAGATACTTGTTTATTCCCTTCTACCAAACAGATATATTAATTATCATGGATAAAGAGAATTCTAGTCAAGCATAAAGCTAAAAAAGGAAACAACATTTGAACAAAAAAATATTTAACTTTTCATCTGGAAATAACAGAATAATTTAGTTTAAATAAGTTCTCATAAAACTCAAACAACTTAAACAGTTTATTGTTATTTTTTAAGTTTTTGCAATCTTCATCTTCAGTGAGCTAGACATCTTGGGGCCAATAACAAAGCAAAATATGTTAAAGTCTCAACATCAATGAATGAACACAAAAAGAAACTTCATTTGAATTATTTCAGGAGATAAATGTTTGCTTTTTCTGCTTTTAACAACATGTTGATAAGAATATCAGACATTTAGAAAAATTCTGTGAATCTTCACTTTCACAAAAACTTTGCCTATCAGATAATTTCAAAACTAAAAGGATGAAACTAATTCTAAAAGCTGTCTTTGTTGTTAATCAGTATTTGATACACAAACTAATGTAACTGATTTTATAAATAATTTAATATTTACTTACATCATCCTTAGAAAGTTAAAGATAAAAAATTGATTGAAATATAAAGAGGAACCAGGTTGAATGGATAATGACGAAAATGGAGATTGCGTGTAACTATGCAGAAATCAGAATTTGGATATTGTTTATGTCACTGATTATCACAATCTGACAAAAATCATTTTTAACTTTTTTAATGAAAATTGTTCTGTTTCTTTGTCAATTTAAAAAAAAATTCTTACTTGATGCTAAAGTTGACTGGTGATAGAAATTATGGAAAATTCATGATTTAAACAATCTTGAATTTATCTTTTAAGTTGAGTTATACCATTCCAGCAGTAGTTAAGGGTTTATTTTCTTTTCTTATTTGAATTTTATAGAAAAGACAAACTTTTATAGATCATAGAAAAGGTTATTATTTAAATTTAGAGAATTTTTTATCAAACATTACTTAAAACAAGGATAGATTAATTTTGTTTTTTACTGCCTACTAAATATTTGTATTTATTTATTAGTATTTCATTACAAGAACAGAAGAGTTGAAATATATATTACTGCAATATGACATTATTATTTAGATATCAAATTAATTAGATAAAAATTATGTTAATTAAATAGTTTCTAATTGAATCATAAAAATCCTGAATTCGCTTTGTATATAACTAATTTTTGCTTTTTTCTTTTTTTCAAATTTATATCAAATCAATTCACACATATTGTTACTAGAAACATTATATTTAGTGGATATACATATTTGATTTTCTAGTTTTTCTTTATTCTTTCTTGTTTCCTTTTCTTCCTCCTCTTTTTTATTTTTTCTCCTCCTCTTTTATTCCTTCTCCTCTTCCTCTTAATTGGTCACTTCTTTTTCTTTATTCTCCTATTATTTACTTCCTTTTATCCTCCTTCTTCTATTTATTCTTTCTTCTCTACAGATTACTTTTTCATTTTGTTTTTTCTTTTTTTTTTCTACCCTCACTTTCATCATTTCTTTTTCTGATTGCCTTCTCTCTTCTAACCTTTTTTCTACACTTTTTTGCCTCTTCAACCCTTCCATTTTTGTTTTCATTTTTTTGCTTCTTTTTATTTTCTTTACCTTTTTTATTTTTTTTTCCTTTTTTTATTTCATTCTTTCTCAATTTTTACATTTTTTTATTTTGCTATTTTTACCTATTTTTTCTTAATTTTTTACTGATTTTTCTTTTTCTTTCTTGTCAGCTATCTTACAGATTCCATTCATCTTCTTTTACCTTCTTTTGCTTCTCCTATTGATTAGCATTCTATTCTTCTCCCAGCTCAGGACTCACTCAATTGTTTTTCTTCTTGTTGCATAATTGTCCTACGCATCTCGAACTCCCCAGAGTTCTTGATACCCACCCATGATATTTAGGTCATTCACAAAATGCACTTCACTTTTGAAAGACTACTGTGTCTTTTGATCACCATTTTAAAAGGATTTCTTTAGGGCTGAGAATGCCACAGAAAGATATTCAAAATGACAACTTGAGGTGCTGAAATAGAGATAATTATTTGAGCTACAATTCCACATCCTAGGCATTTTATAAGCTAAATAAAAGGCAGTATACATACAGAAAAGTTGAACAATAGTTCAATGAAAAGGAAGTTTATACCTATATGGTCTCTCCTTTTTATTGATTAAAAATTTAGGCTTCTGATTTGGTAGGCAGGAAATTGACCCATTGCACTTAGCCATGCTGTAAGACACATGATGATCCTCAAAGTTTCTTAATATCATTTCAAGAATGAATCTTATTATCCAGTTTGATTTTTTTAGATTTGGCTTCAGTCTCATAAATACATCTTTTATTGTCTCCCAAATGTGAGAAATGTAAATGGGATAAAGATTTTCCTGGTAGCATAAATGGTTCAGATCAAAATTTCTTGCAAAAAACTTACAAGTATTTATAAACACACATCAGTCAATCAGTTAAGTGCCATGATACACATTTGGGCAATCATGTCTCTTTTGATCCATAACTGACTAGGCAGAAGATTTTCCCACAGTAGATTGCCATTTTTTACTGCACGAGGCTGGTTGCCAATCAAGGCTGTAGAACTGAATCTGTTCTCTTATTCAACTCACAGCTGGAGTGAGAAGAGATGGATTAATACCTTTTCCAAGGGTATTTGTGTATAAGTGAATGCAATAAATTCAACTGGAATTTGAACTCAGCTCTTCAATTTCTCAGAAGTGGGTTCTGTGGGTGTTGAACAAACACAAATGTACCTGGGTTAGCGTTTGTAACAGGGATTAGCTAGCCACCCTGGAAAACGGTCATCCTTGCATATGAGTGGTTGGCTATTTCCTTTTCAATAATATTCTTTATCAAGCAATGAATTTTTAATTAATAATCCACTTGTACTATAAAAACTTTTCTAGTTGTACATATGTTTTATACAATATATGCTGCAGTTATTGTGAGACAGATGTAGTATAAAATATGCATCTCATGAAGCTAAATGAATAACAAATGCTTTGCAAGTTATTCAGTCCTCCCTAAAATCCTACAAACTTCAAAAACAAAAGAACAAATCAAAAGAAAATGGCAAATAATATGGAACTCAAGACTTAACGAATGATGCATAATTCAACTAACTATAAGACTCTCAGGTTTCAGAAAAATAAGATGGGAAGAAATAGTTTTATCCAGACTCTAAATAGGACATACACGACTGACACACTCACATCTGCTAAAAATTGAAACTTCTCTATCATGCGGCAGATATCAAGCACCTCTCACAGTAAAACATACTCATAAGTCAACATCATCTCAATCAACCTAGAACAAAATATTATCAAGCAAACAATACAAAAAAAACTCTTTCAAAACACTAAACCAAACAATATCCTTAACTTTTTAAAAGACATTGAACTTTATACTAAATTATAAAAACACCCAACAATACTACACAAAACCTTTAATATATATTGAATACTGAAAAAAGAGAAAAGAACACTTCAGATTTCATAAAGATACTCTCAAAAAATAAAAATCAACCTCTCATAACCAATTTGTATTAGAAACAAGCATCTTTCATAAATAATTTTTAAAAAATAGTTTTCACCAACTAACCTTAAAAAAAAAAAACTGTCATCTATCCACATAACATCAAGCTATACCCAAAACAACCACGATTCAAAAGCTTTATCTTGTCTTTGATAAGTTGGTTGAATGGCTGTTTAGCAGAAATCAAATGAAACGCTAAAATCTAAGATTATTCATTCTCATCTCACATGAGCAAACAGAACAAGTTTTCTATTAAACAAAAGTCCATAAAAAATATATAAAAAAAGAGAAGGAAATTTTAAGTTTAAAAATTGTTATATCAAATTTATGATTGTAACAAGCAAATGTTATATAAATATATTTTATGTATCTTTCTTTCTTTATTTATGAGGTTTAAGAGCTTTTTCTTAATATAAAGAAAAGCTTCAATCAAATAGTAGGTGGGACCAGAGGTCAAGAATGTGACCCAAATGCTTGGCTTTTAATGAAATCAATTTTGTAAAAGCCCAGACACTAAAAAAAAAAGAATGTTAAAAATGCCCTCTGGAGAAAAGAAAAGAAAAAGCAAGTTAAACTTGTTTTGAGTGGAGGTGTTCCAAGGGAACTCTTGATTAAATCAAATTTACTTTCAAAAGAAAAGACTAACCTTAATACTTAGATTACTTTACATTTTGGCTTTGAAGCAACATCTATAAATATGAAAACTGAATTAGTTTATCCCAATTGTTAAAGTCATTCTACAGTTCTAGAAGTAGGCATACAATTCTATTAGATTTTATCATTCAAGTCAATGTTTTCACAATAAAATTTCTATCAACTAACTGATGCTGGTAAAAAAAATTTAAGTATATACTTATATAAAGAATAAAAATTTCACATTGTAATATCAATCCTTGTTTAAAATATTTCGTGGCGCGATAGGTTTTATTATACAAACCAAATTTTATTTATAAATAAATAAAAAAATACAAAGCAATAGAAATATATATCTAATTAGCATAATATTTGAAATATTATGGCCTTGCTGACATTATATTGTGGTGAGCCCAGATAAAAATAAAATATATAAACAAAAAAATAATTCAAATTAAAATAAGTCATTTACTTTTCTTTAAAGCCCATCTCTCTCTTTCTCTCTCTCTCTCATCTCTATATACCCACCAACTAATGAGAAAACAAATCTCAAATAAAAAGAAAAAATGACTGAATGCAGCCATTAAATAGCAGAAGTTTGCTCGCCACAATTCATAGTTATTGTGACTAGAAATATAGCAAAATAAAAGAGGCTTCATGCATAACTTCTGCTCTAAAATAATGAAAAAAGAAAGGAACACTGGTAAAAAAAAAAAAGAAAAGAATTTAGCCAATAATAATAGACAAAGACACTTTTGATGTTAGCCAAAACCAAGTGTCACACCAGTCATCTGGAGGCCCTTTTTAAGGGTTATAAACAGATAGTCAACAGGCAGAAACTGTCAGAGGAATTAGTCAACTGTTTTGTGTGAAAAAACTAAGTGGTCATTTGCTTAAGGCATTGTTTCGTCCTTCTGAGGACTGAGAATACACAGCAGATTTACGACTCACATATTTCCAAAGTAATTACACACTGAATGAAAAAAAGATGATGACTATTACCAATGTTTCACTATCAACTATCTCAACTGAACAAATTTTTGCTACCCAAAGTCCTTACAAAGGACTTGCTCCAGTTAAAGTCAAATAAATAAATATACAGAGTGCAATGGGTAAATTGTCACCATTATTTTATTTTTAATTTTGTGCATTGTTTGTTTTTTATTTTGTTAAATACACAATATAGTAGGGTCAGTTGGGTCCCGTCTGTAAAAAAAAAAATAAATAAATAAAATAAATAAAACACCATGACACAATTCACTCTCCTAGCAATTTGGAAACAGTATACACTGGAAGCTCTAATACAAACATTTCAGAGTCTGGGTGTCAATGTGAAGATAGTTCAGAGGATTCAGAAAGAGTTGGATGAGTCTAATGGTGATTACGAAGATATGGCAGCTTGGAAAACTCACTCTGATTGTTCTAATAAGAAAGAACTCACGGATTTGTTGGTAAGATCAGGCCAAGATTGAAAACTATCCTTCCATGTCAAGCAGGTCCATAGTTAGGGAGGTAGTGCTGCCCTAAGCCAAGAGGAGGGTTGCTGGAAGATCTATATCTAGTAACAGGACTCTGCACCATGCCACACAAGCCTGAGAACCCAGTCATGGCTGTTAGACAATTTCTATTACCACATCATCCATTACATCTGGCCAGTTAACTCCCCAAACTGCAACCCTCTTGATTACTATGTGTGGGCACATTTGATCAAGAGACCAAAAAAACTTCTTGTAATACCAAAGATGAACTGAAGGCAAGAATTATGGCAGCATTCACCAACTTAAACAAGGCGTTCATTCAGTAGCGCTGCCAGAGATTCTGAAGTCATATGGAGAACAAGGTTAAAGCCAATGTCAATTTTATTGTATAAATTTACTCTTTAGTATTTTAAGAAGTTTTTCGGTAATCTTAGTAAATATATCTATAAAAATGAGATGTCACAGTTATTTTCATTTTTTCATAATTTACATGACAATTTATCCATTGCACTTTTGATTGTTTGTATATTTCTGAACTTTCTGATAAATATTCCTAAGACCCACTGGCACTTTCCCTACAATATAACCATCATCTTTCATTCACTGATTTTAATTTTTTTAATGTTCCAAATTACCAGCAACAGTTTTATTGCTTTCTAGAGATCTTTCATTGTTTGTAATATGTATATACATCTTTTTAATGATGGATCACACGTTTACTACTGGTTTAATATATGGAGAGGCTGGGAACCATTCTATTATCTGGGTGTATTAGAAACCTTTTTTGACACAATGAGCAATAGCCAGCTTTGCAGTAATAAAGCAGCATTGTCTTACATCAATATACTCTTTAGATAAGTTGTGACTCAAAATTGTCTTGTCTAAGAACTTGCAATAACCAACTATGTTTTATTATTTAAAGATGAGAGCTAAATGTGGTTCTACTTCCCTGCTGTTGTCTTTTAAATTAAATTGGTTGGCTATTTCTGTAAAGGATGTCACCTCTGACTTATGGTTGGTGGTAGAGGTTACTGTATGATAATGTCCCAATAGCCTTGTGTAAAGATTGAAAGAAAAATGTACAGAGTGTTAATGTATACAAAATAAATCATTATATAGGATAATATATATATAGAGACAGAAGGATAGAGTGATAATTGGTGCATACAAGAGAGTTCAGGCAAATATATATATATATATAAATATATAAATGTAGCTGTTATCTTGTGGGTGTCTAAGGTTGGCAGTGTGTGCTTAAAGGAGGTAGATATTGTCTGAGTCTGTGTGAGATTGTCGGTCATTCATTTGTTGTATATTAGTTCTGGGTGTGTTACAATGACCACAGTAACATAGAATTGATAAAATTAATTCATTGATTCTAATTAAGGTTGACTTTCCATCTTGTCATATATATATATATATATATATCCACTTCAAAACTGCTGCTTCACTTTTGATTAATTCATGATCGGTGTTCTTATATCTTAGTTTGGAACTGATCTTGTTTCTGTTTTGTTCACTAGGCTATGATGTTTGTATTCTAGTTGTGATAGTCTTTGATTAGTTAAGTAAAATATGATTTCATGGCTAGGCAATTCTGAATATTCATTGAGTTTTAGAAATGGTGAAACTTTGGTGTTCTTGTTATTATATGTTATTTTTATTTATTTTTTCCATCACAGGCAATCATATATAGCTCTACATTCATCACTGAAAGTAACTGTTAAGAAAACATTTTTTATCTTCTTAGATGTTTTTTTTTTGTATCGTTTACTTAAGTATGATAGTTTTATTATTTTCATATCATTAGCTAATGATCTATTTTTTATATTTCTGTTTGCATTTGCAACACCATCTTCTTCAAATATTATTTTGCTGGTTCATCTACTTTTTTTGCTTAATACACTTCCAATTTTTCTCAGATCGCATTTTGTGACATTCTTATGGCCAATTATTTATTACTCTTTCTAATGTTTTCAATTTATTTTTTACTTCTTTTCAACATTTTTTAAATTTTGAAAATTTTCCAATCACTCTGTAACTTGTTTCTTATTTCATGTTATATTTTTTACAACCCTTGGCATATCTTTATATATCCGAAATTAATTAATAAATAAATATTAAAAGCTATATTATCATATATATATATATATATTCAAAATATAACAAACACCTTTCAGGTTGCGTATTAAAATTTCATGCTGCTATATAAATTATTGTAAACATTTCTAATAAAAACTGATATTATATTTTCAAATTCATATAGTATGTTTATCATATTTATATAAGTATTCTGATAATTTAACCAATATTGGTTTGAGCATAATGATTTTATTGTTAAAATATTAACAGATATATTAAAATCTGACATCATGTAGTAATCTTAATGCAACATCTTCTGTCCATCCTATGCATAATGTGCATGTGTGTGTGTGTTTGTGTGTGCATTTATTACAAATGTTTATTTCAATAGTTCACTTGTATGTTTATCTTTAATCTGTATGAAACAAAAATAAAAGCTATTATAATTCATTTGGTCTTTAAGCGTTTTTCTAAAATATTTCTAGAAGTGTGAACAGTCTTGAAGAAATTTTGTTCAATTATGTTAATCTTTTGAAAAGAATAATTTTAAAATTGAAATGATTCCACAGAAACAGACGTCAACAGGCAGAACTCAATTTGTTTCTTAAGAAATTCAAAAGCAATCATTTTCTTTGGTTTATTTTTAACTTTTGACTTATTAGATACACTGGATTTGAATGCTTTGAAGAACCTTCATAAAGTTCAATAACACTCCATTATTATATATCAGTAGAAAGCATTTCTGTAATTGACTAGTTTAAGTTCATCTTCAACATCAACTGTAGATACCACTACATTGTGATGTCATAATGTTTCTTTGATTCATTCATTTACCTAGTGAAAGAAGCATTATGCTAAAATTAACTGTGAGGCAAACTGCCCAGCCTGTCTAAAAGAACAAAGAATTCTCAGAATCGTATTGAGGTGTAAGTCCTCATTATTTTGAGAATACAAAAGTGATGGTAGCACATAAACAATGATGCTTTCATCTTTCATAAAGCATTACTGTTCATATAAACAGACCATGATATTAGTATGTTTATTTCTGATCAAACTGTGAATGTCAAATTGTTCAAACTTAGATAGTTTTACTGTTTGAAAATAAGCCCAGATTTTTAATGAATTTTGGTGATGAGATCGACTTTAGCTTTATTAACTGAATTCTGACATTAACAGACAGAAACAAAATGATTATAGAAAATCTAATAATGTCTGTTAAAGTTATTTTAAGTTTATTAATTTTGGTAATTTTAATAAAATTCTTAAGTGATTTTATTCAAGAAATGCTTTAATTTAAGAGAAAATAAAATAAGTTTTTGCAGTAGTGTTTAAGGTGATAAAATTTAATTGTAAACTTCAGAGTTTATTCTTGACAAATGCATTGTAAATAATTTGTTACAGAAAACAATATAAATTTTTCAAGTATAAATAGATGATTTACTGTAAAAAAATCCTTTTCAAATTATTTATCTTCATGAGGTATTACTTTGACTACAAATGATTTTTATGCATTAGAATTGATATTTTATAGAAATGCTTTAAAAACTGTCTGCTATAAAAGTCATCATCATTGGCAGCTTTATCTCATATCCAAGAATTTAATTTCTTCTTTACTGATCACTTTATGATGATGATAGTGGTGTTAATGACTAAATTCACTGCCAACATGGAAGTTCAGGACTAGAAGTTTCCAGTTTCACCAAAACATTCACCTGTCATCCATTCCCTATCACCATTTGGCTTTCAAGATTTGTTTGGCAATAAAACAGAATCAGAGTAGAAGAAATTACAAATGGCGTGAATTTGTTTAAGGTGAACCTCAACTTGCCAGGAAGTGACCCACACATTTGATTTCATTACCTTCCTCTGTGGCATATGAGACATGCAGAATGCAGTTATGAAACTGCAACAGACTGCTGCTGTCTCTGTTATTATTTAAAGTGGTGCCTTCGGTAGCATATCTGCCATGTTGATATCTGTTGTAAATGTCATCCACTTGTTCCACTGTTGGGGTCCTTGGTGTTGATTGCACTTAGTCTGGGTCCTCATCTTTGATGTTGTTGCCATGGATAGCCCTACCAGGATTTTGGAACTCCTGACAGCATCACTTTCAGTGTCACTGGATCATACAAGTCTCTCCACCACAACAAGGAGCGACCATAAGAGGGCTGTAAACACTTAAAATAACTGACCATAGAAAAATATGGTAAATAGTTTAACAAAAATTAATTCAGGATTAAATATCTCCCACATGATTAGTATGTAATGAAATACTTATATTTATAAGTCAATGATAAATCCATCATCTGTGATTACATGCTTCTGCTTTTGGTAGTATATTATCATTTTTGCCAAGTGATTTTGGAAACTCCTTCATTTTCATTGAATCCAATAGCATTAATCTTAGAATTGAAGCTGACCTCTCATTTATAACTGTGAATGACCACAGAATTGACATTATTGATTATATGTAAGCTCAGATAATGATACCAGATAATTTTACGGTTGATATTGTTAAAATGATAGTGTTCCAAGCTTGTACACTAATGGTGACTTATAAATAACACTCTCATTCTTTTCTTCGTTTTTTTTTCCCCATCTATTCTGCTGATATATTTTACGGCTTCTTCCAGAAACAAATGAACACATGAAACTAAGTCAGTTTTTAGACAATATTTTATTCTGTCTTGTCATCCGTCATTCTCTTTGATTGCTTTTCTCTGCAGCAATTGCTTAAACTACCAGATATGATTATTGCTATTATTGTTATTATTATCATATGAGTTGAAACCAATCATTAGGCACTGAAATCATTATCAATGATTTGCAATGGTATTCAGTCACTTACTGTTTTCCTCTCTGTCTAATTATGTATCTGACTAACACTTTTCCCTATACAGGGTGGAGTTTAAATAGTTGAAAATGTTAAGCTAGTGACACAAAAGTTGCTGAAAACAAATCTACATACTGTTTATGATTCTTCATACATCTTTATCTACTTAAAACCTATTATTCATTCTCTTAAAGTATATGAATTCTACTATCACAAGTTAACTTTAAAATTCATTGGTAATTTTATTAAGATAGATCAAAATTTAAATTTAGATTTATCTCATCTAATATTTTTGCTGTTGATAATTTTATTTCCACAGCAAAAAGCAATACTGAAAGCAACAAAAACTGAAATTCTTGAAAATGAAAACTAAATTTTTGTCAGTCATATAAAATGGTCATTATTTAAAAAAGCAAAACAATTTTTCTCTATTATTGAACTATTTTACTTGTTTTGTGATCCATCCCATAATTCTACTATGAAATTTCTTTAGTCCTTTTTGTCTATGGGCAATCAGGGTTTTCCACAACCTCTTAACTCTTGTAGCTCTTAGTAATATTTGTTTTTTGGTTTGTTTGTTTTTTTACTCCCCCCCACTCTGTTTTCTGATATCCATTTACACAAGCTCATTAGATAGCTCATTCACTGTTTCCCTCTTTCCTTCTTGCCCTCACTATGTCAGGTGAGTGTCAAATTTTTCAAGCCTTCTTTCCTACTTCTAGGATGCATTATGATGTGCCCTAGAAATTTTAACTTTCTCTTTTTGATTCTAAATATAAACATCCTATTTTGTTTCTATTTTCATTTAAACTTCTTCATTGCTTATATACTACATCCATGGTATTCTTAGTATCCTTCTGTAGATCCATATTTTTGTTACTTCATGTCTCTTTTTTATTTGTGAGGAAATAGTCCATATGCCATATAAGAAGACTGATATTCCATAGAAGTCTATCACTCTTTTCTTAGTTTCTTATGAAATTTTCCTGTTTTTTAATATTTTGTTTAGCTTTTGGAAAGTATCTTTTGCTATTCCAATGTACCTTTGAATTTTGTTTCCATATTTTCCATCATTTGTTAAAACTCTTCCCAGATAGTTAAACTGTTGCACTATTCATGATAAGCTTTTTTCTCTGGGGCCCTGTCCATGTGAATTTAAGTGTCTTACTAGATTGGCATCTAGGTCCCACCCTTTTACCATTGAAATAGTTAAATGTAACCACCACTTCTCAAACACTTTCATTTCTTATCACCTGTGGAACTTTCTTCTGTTTGCTTTCTTTCCTAATAGCTACAACCTCCAAAAATTTAAATGCAATATCAATTACCATCTTCTATCTTCTTGAATCCCATTTATCTTCTATCTTTTATTCAATACCATCTGTACTTAGTTTTTCTCTCAATATAAATCCCTGCACACCAGACACTTTAGACATCATTTTAAAATATAATTGCAGTGACAGTGTTAAAAAGAGAAAAAAGCAAATCATTAAATCCCCACTTTATAGCTAGAGAAAATAATAATTTATCTGCCCAATACATTTCATATATATATATATATATATATATATTATAAGAAAGAGAACGAACGGGTAGATTAAAACCCACTGTTCAAGCATTTACTTTATAAAGAGTACTTGATACGAAGTAGAGCTTAATATTGCACAATATATATATATATATATATATATATATATATATATTTTGAAATTTGTGCATGTATATATATGTGCGTATATTAAACTGTATAAGTGTCTGTTTGCCAGTGTGTTTGTATACTCATCTGTTTGTCCATGAGTGGATATTTGTAGGTTTATTTATGTGCATGTTCTTTTTCTTCCTCATTTAGTAATATAAGAATAACTTTCTAAATTTAATAAATTGTTAAACTTAGAAATTTTTTTTTAAATTCGCAATAATAATAAAGTGAATCTAATAGTTAATTAATAATGCTGATCTCAATTTAATCAAATATTAGTACTAATGCCCCTAAAAATTATTTTTGAGTTTGCTCACATATTCTCCAAATTAGAAGTTACTTTATGCTGATTGGTCCACACTGTCTATACAACAATGCCACTCTGATTAAAGGGGTTTTGCTTGTTTTTAACCTTTTAAAACCCTTCAACTTGAAATAAACCTTATCACTTGATAAGACACAAGAAGTGTTGAAACAAAGTAGCTACTTTTGTAGTGATATTATAACATATTCATGTTATAATTTCTGAATGAATATATATAAATATATAATCAGAAATATATAAATCAATTCACTCTTGAAGAGTGGATGTTACTATAAAACCTCAAAGTCAGTAAAATGATTGCTATGAAGGATTACAGTTAATTAACAGATCACTCAATAAACCCCAGGCTTGATATATAGCTGGCACCACTAATAAAAAATGCATGTGATTATGAAGTACCCACATTTAAATGACACATGACAAAATTTGGGCCCAATCAGGTTATTAGTTTACAAATTCCAGTTATTTAAGTGAAGCTACTGTTGCAAATTTTCAAAAAAATGGAAAAATCTGAATTTCATATATTGATAAAGCATTGCTTTCTGATAGGTAAAAATACTGTTCAAGCAAAGCAGTTATTTGAACTCTCCATTGAAAACAATAGTTAAGATGTGGTATATTGACTTTAAATGTACAGAGACAAATGATGCTGAACATTCAGGTTACCCAAAATTGGCTGTTGTCCTGGAAAACACCAAAGAAATTCACAAACTCATTTTGGCCAATCATAAATTGAAGTTGTATGAGAAAGCAGAGGAATTGAACATATCAGAAGGCAGTGTATTCACCATTTTGCATCAACATTTGTCAATGAGAAGGCTGTGTTCAAAGTGGGTGCCGTGCTTGGTCAGAGTTGATTAAAAGCATTGACAATTCAGAACATTGTTTGCAACTGTTTCAATGCAACAAGAAGTAGTTTTTGCATAAATATGTGACAATGGATAAAACATAGATCCATCACTACACTCCAGAGTCAAATTGGCAGTTAGCTGAGTAGACAGCAGCAGGTAAAATGCATACAATGTGAGCAAAGATGCAAACATCAGCAGGCAAGGATTTTGGTTTCGTATTTTGGGATGTGCAAGGTATTTTGTTCATCGATTACCTTAAGAAAGGAAAAACCACCAATAGCAAATATTATACAGCATTATTGGTGCATTTGAAGGAAGAAATTGCCAAAAAACGGCCATAAATGAAGAAGAAAAAAGTGATCTTCACCAAGACAACACACCAAGTAACAAGTTGAATGCAATGATAGCAAAACTACATGAATTGCACCTGCATCCACCCTATTCTTTAGATCTGGCCCCTAGTGACTACTGGCTGCTTGCAGACCTCAAAATAATGCTCTAGGGAAAGAGATTTGTCTCCAATAAAGAAAGCCAAAAAGTCAAATTTTGCTTAAAAGTTGTTGTTTTATTAATTAAGCTCAGGATTTATTGAGTGATATGTTAATTTTTCATTTTTTTAAATTTTTCTATCTATCTATATATAGTCATCCCCAAACAGATCTGTTTCGCTGTATCACAGCTCATCAGTACAGTTAGACTCCGATTACTTTTTAACCCAGGATTGAAACCCAACCAAAATAGGTGTCAGTCAGCAATTGATTGTACAATGAAGTAATGGCTAGTGGCTCAGGTTGAGGTATTGATAAGTTAAATTCAAATTCCAATTGAACTTGTTACATTCACTTGCATGCTAATACCCTTGAGAAAGGTATGAATCCAACTCTTCACCTCCTAGCTCTGGGTATATAGCAGGAAAGACTGTGGGTGGCAAACACTCTGAATTCAAAACCTGAGGAGGGTTGCTTGGGAAACTTTTCACCAGTTCTCTGTATTTCTGAAATGTGTAGTTAAAAAGTACACACACACACACACTCACACACATATATATATATATAAGGAGTAAAAATAGTTTTCTTGCCAGATTATTTATACAACTACTAGACATTCCCAAAAGAATTTCAAGTATAACCAGGATTTATTATTATTGTATATAATTCTAACATACCCATTTGGTGAGCTATTCCCTGTCCAAGAACTTCTTTAAAAGGACCCCTTATCTTCAGTAGAATCAATAGAGACTGCTGAGACTGAAATATATGGCAGAATAAAGTCTAGTGGATAACCTCCCATTCTGAAGCAAGCTACATATTAATAGTAGGAAAGAAGAGGTAGCCTCATAAATTAGGAGCTTCACCAAATTATCAGACCTTGACCTGTGGCAGATGCATGAAGAACTCTATCCTGTTTGGGCTTTTCTTGCTACAAGGACAGACACAGAGGAAAACCTTTCTAAATCTTTATTCATTGTCAAGACAAAATGTTACAATAATTGAATTTTGTACCTCTTATTCTTTTCTCTCTCACTTTTTTGTGATAATATCCAACGTTCATATCCTTATTATATATATTCAATCCTGGGTAAAAGCAATCGGATGTCTAACCATACTGATGAGCTGTGATACAACAAAACAGATCTGTCTGTGGATGACTATATATATATATATCTGTGTGTTAATACAACAATTAACTTTTATATAGTTGACACTAAATTACTTTGTCAGTATGTAGTACAAAGAATTTTTGTACAAAGACTTGTAGTGTTTACTGTTGTTGTTCCTAATAGCTACTTGAAAAAGGTACATGGGGACAGTATAATTGCTATTCATAGCATGGTGTAAATGTTCTCTTGGCAATTTAACAAATTTCATTTCACTTAATATCACATTATTTGCAAGAGCAGCTGTGTTCATATTTGCCTCCATCTTAATTATACTCACACACACACACACACACACACACACACACACACACACATAGTTGCATTATTAATCATGGTAAATGCTTCTCCTTTAGTTTCTTTCATTTCATGATTTTCAATACCAAAGCATCATCATTACTTGGTTGAGAGAGAAATCCATCATGAAATGAAAAAGATGGAAACTCAAAAACCACTCTAGAATTCCTGCCAAAGCAAAACATTTATTAACTTACTTTTAGAAAGAGATTTTTATAAAATAATTAATCAAGATCATTTCAACTAATTTATCATGAATGGTTTACAAAAAAAGATTGCAAATTAATTCTTCTTTATTTGACGTATATAAGATGACAGTAACTCTAGAGATATTTAAGGAAGAAAAATTGTTGAAATTTTTATGTTTATTCAATTGATTTTTAGACCATTGAAAATTTTTGTGTGTCAGCAACAAGTATGTTTTTGAAGATATTCATACTTTATTTTCATAGTTTCTGATATATGAAATTTGACTGGAAATATATGCATGTATTTATCAGTTACTGAATATTTTGTCATTAATTCTTTTTCAAACCTGTTTAATTAAATATGACTGATGAGAAAATTTTAATAATGGTAGTTTCTTCATAATATTCTCAAGTTGCTTCTTAAAAATTCAATTTCAGATGTAATAATTGTAATTTTAGTTTATTTATTATAAACCAGTATAAAAACATAACATGTCCTGAAGATAGCAGAATAGTCTACCAGAAGCAATATCTGAAATATGCCTGTTAAAATACTTTCTGAAACTGATACAAAAGTTCCTGTTATAAAGGAATTCTAGTCAAACACAGCTGAAACTTTGAAATAAACACACATATACATACTAAATAATTATGGAAATTTCCAGAGATTAACAACCAACATATTTAATTTACTTGTTTGAACATTACTTTTAATTGATACTCATATTTGAGTAGATATTCTGTTTTTAATAAAACAGTGTATGCAATATATATATATATATATATATATATATATATATATATATAAAGTAAATCATCGAGCTTTATATATATCTACTGTATTTATGAGAAATTTTGTTAGACCTATCAGATATGTTTCAGAGCAGAGATGATTATTTTGAGTTTCTTCGAATATCTGATCAGATATTCGAAGAAACTCAAACGTAAAAACCACAAATTTATTCATCTGAAGAGAGTCAATTTTAGACTCGAAACATGTGTAGTGTCATGGACAATTAATGTTTCATAACTTGTATAATTACAAAAACAATAAACATACACTTTAAAGAAAACATTCACGGCTTCTGACACTTTTTATTCTATATATATATATATATAAATGTGCTGTTTAATTAAATACAGAATATCTAGTCAAATACAAGTACTGATTAAAAATAATGTTCAAACAAATAAATTAAATACTTATTTATATAATATTTGATTTGTAACTAAATGTTCTTAACAAGTTTGCATCCTTTAATAAAAATTATTACAATTTGATGCTTTTTATATCTATTTTAATTTTCATAATTCTGAAAAACTCAATGTGGCAGCCTCATTGGTAGTAAAACAAGGTGATATTCATATGTAAGTTTGCTTGTACATATGCATATATGTATATAAATTGATAAATAGGATATATCTTCAATGTCAATATGTAGATTAACCATATGCCAAATTTGATCATCTTTAATATTCTTATTATCTGAGAAAATGGCTAATTTCAACATCGTAAAAACCTATATTGATTAAAGAATGATTATTGGGGAATTATGATAATTAATTTTGTAATTTCTTGTAGTAAATGAAAGAAAACTAATCAGAAAGTGAAAAATTATCTGCAGCTTTTCTTTGTGATTTGAATGCAGTTATTAATAACATTTGCTATTTATTCATGTTTTATTCAATAGCAGTGATTATAAAAAAAAGTACTAATCATTATAAACACCTCATTCATCTTCTCCATGTTAGTGCATGCATATATGTTTACAGAGACAGACATCCACACATACACACATAAATATATATACAAAGAGACAGTTGTATTAAATTCTGTTTTTTATTATATATGAACAAAATTTATTTACATAATATATATTTTCTATTGAATAAATGGAAGCAAAATCTGTTTAATGTACATGCAGATGTCTAACACTAGATCCAGTTTCAAAAGGTTACAAAAATAACAACTTTTTGATTGAAAGTAAAATTGAACAAATCAATGAAAATACATTTTAACTTTTTTAACATTTTTCTTTATAAATTTCTTGGATGATTGATTTGTTTTTTACGGTTTGTCAACATTTTGCAGATTATTTGAAGACAGAAAATATTTTTAGATTGTATAAATTTTTTGGAGACAATGATTCACTGATACAAATTCGACTAATTAGCCCATAGCTGGTAGGAGAAGAGGTAAATTCATACCTCACCCAAAGGAACAGGTAAATTTACACCTCTCTCAAGAGAAGGGGTGAATTCATATCTCTCTCAAGGGAAGAGTTGAATTCATACCTCTGTCTGAAGAGAAGAGTTGAATTCATACCTCTGTCCTGAAGAGAAGAGTTGAATTCATACCTCTGCCTGAAGAAGAAGAGTTGAATTCATACCTCTGCCTGAAGAGAAGAGTTGAATTCATACCTCTGCCTGAAGAGAAGAGTTGAATTCATACCTCTGCCTGAAGAGAAGAGTTGAATTCATACCTCTGCCTGAAGAGAAGAGTTGAATTCATACCTCTGCCTGAAGAGAAGAGTTGAATTCATACCTCTGCCTGAAGAGAAGAGTTGAATTCATACCTCTGCCTGAAGAGAAGAGTTGAATTCATACCTCTGCCTGAAGAGAAGAGTTGAATTCATACCTCTGCCTGAAGAGAAGAGTTGAATTCATACCTCTGCCTGAAGAGAAGAGTTGAATTCATACCTCTGCCTGAAGAGAAGAGTTGAATTCATACCTCTGCCTGAAGAGAAGAGTTGAATTCATACCTCTGCCTGAAGAGAAGAGTTGAATTCATACCTCTGCCTGAAGAGAAGAGTTGAATTCATACCTCTGCCTGAAGAGAAGAGTTGAATTCATACCTCTGCCTGAAGAGAAGAGTTGAATTCATACCTCTGCCTGAAGAGAAGAGTTGAATTCATACCTCTGCCTGAAGAAGAAGAGTTGAATTCATACCTCTGCCTGAAGAGAAGAGTTGAATTCATACCTCTGCCTGAAGAGAAGAGTTGAATTCATACCTCTGCCTGAAGAAGAAGAGTTGAATTCATACCTCTGCCTGAAGAGAAGAGTTGAATTCATACCTCTGCCTGAAGAGAAGAGTTGAATTCATACCTCTGCCTGAAGAGAAGAGTTGAATTCATACCTCTGCCTGAAGAGAAGAGTTGAATTCATACCTCTGCCTGAAGAGAAGAGTTGAATTCATACCTCTGCCTGAAGAGAAGAGTTGAATTCATACCTCTCTTGAGGGCATTTGCACATAAGTGAATATAATGAACATGACTGAAATTGGAACTAAACCATTCCAATTTCACATTCCAAACTCTTATCCATTACATCACCCATACACCCAATGGCTTCTGGTATTCTCAAGTGATCACCTATCTAGTTACTAACCAAGTACAATGTTGTTTAAATTCAGTGATTGTACAAGAACCATTATTTAAATGTGACATGACCATAACCCTTCTTAAATGAAGTATTACTAATTATTATTAATTTTTCTGCATTTATTACTTAAGTTTTTGTTTCAATTGCTTTTTTTTTTTTTTTTTACAAATCTCAACCTATTATCCTTCACTAATCAATTAAGAGAAAAATCTTAAGAAAAATACTAGTAAAAAATAAACAATTACTGAAAAACTCCTCATTCTAGAAACTAAAAAAAAATAAGTTTATTTACTACTAACATTGTGCATGTATATAAAATGGTAATATATGAAGCAGTTGGGGAAGATAAGGAATAGCTGTATGGTTTGATTTGAATAACTGTAGTTGTAATGTCACTATGGTCTAATCAGTAAGGTAGCTTTAATGTCTAATCAGTAAGGTTGAATTAAGTCAGGCTTTGCATTGATATACAAATTGATATCTTGCCAAACGATTATTTTTTCTTTCTGTTCTACCCTGCTTACTTACATCCAGAATGACAGTTTTAGTATTATGATAAAAAACAACTGAAATTTAAATGAAAGACATACTGGTCAAAAATTAATAATAATAATAATAATATAGACTTTTAATAATTAAGTAAACTTACACAATTATATATACATGAGCGGGTCTTTTCTGTCAAAAATGACAGAAAAATATTTATATTGGTATACTGTCTAAAATGAAGGCAACATATATATTGATGTACTTACTATTGAGTATTTTACATTATTATATGGATTTGAGGTTGGATCCTTCATGGAAATAACCAGTCAACCTAACTTAGAAGACAATAGTAGGGAGGTGAAGTAAAATTATCGATCCTGATAAATTTGATGATAATATCAAGGAAAATGCAGCAAATTACTGCAAGTTCTTTGACAAGATATTTTAAGATTTAAGTTAAATAGTAGAATCATGCAAGATATTGTGCTTTCACATTCTGAAAAGCTAACTGTTCTTTTTCTTGCCAAAAGAAACTTCAGTGAAGTCAAATTAATGATTTTTGTATAGCATTCCAATAGAAAAGTTTTGATAACCAACCACAAGGTTTTTATTGGATTAATGAGAATGGAAAACAACATTCAAGCAAAGAAGATCTATAGTAGGCAATAAAAATGACTGCAAATAATGTTGAGTAATGTTAAAAGTTGAAACTGTAGAAAGTTAAGAATATCAATGAATAAGAGACTGATAAAACTTGAGAAGACTTATATTTGAAATAATAATTTATTCAGGTATATAGAATATTTAGTTTTATTCATAAATTAAATTGGGACTTCAAATAAGTTATTATATATACATTAATAAGGATAGATAAGCTGAAACTCACACAATATATTGTTCATATTTTACCAATACCATTAAAATAATTTTATTCTAGAAACATTAGTTTGCATAATAAAATCCAATATTGCATATATCATTTATTAAATAAAGATATGCCATGAAACTTCTCCAGTCCAATAAATTCAATATATATGTTGTTCAAAATTTCACAAATTATAAATGTATCAGAATCTTACAAGTTGAGCAAAAAAATATTAAATTTATTTCCAACCTTTAGAAAGATGTCTGCCTCCATTGGTTTCCAATACAAGCAAGTTAAAAGTATTCAGTGAAAGAGATTTTTTGAACAATTTATTGCCAAAATATTTTTACATGTGTATGAAATATATTTATGTAATAATATCATATCCATGTACAAATACAATAGAAAATTTGCTTTTACAAACATTCAAAATATTAACTTATTTTGTTTATGAAAGAAATTCAAGTGAATCTCTCTTCCTTTATCTGCATATACACACTTTAGTAATTATTAAAAACATTTCTATTTTGTCATATGATAACTTTTAAGTATAGAACAATTTTGAAATTCTTTTTGAGTCTATGATTAGGATTTATTAACATTCTAACATATTTATAAGTCTATAATTTGTCCATGTTTTTGATATGAACCCGATATGGGACTATAAAATAATGAGTCAACATGGTGGTAGGTCAAGAACATGTATTACGTCAAGAGATACAAACAGATAGAGTAATAATAACTTGGCTACAAGTGACCGACAGACTAGGCTGAGCTGAACTGAAGTTGTACTGGAAACTAGTGTCTCTGTCACCCTGGCTCTGTCCTCGAGAGTAATTAACTCTCAGTTAATATAGGCAAAGAAGAGTCCATTATTAAGTGGGTAACTTCCCACAACAGTTTTGAATATTGCTGTAACATATGGTCTGGTGCTCCAGATATATATTTAGAGATTCCTGTGTCTTTTCTATAAATACTTTCATGGTAATTGTTCTGATAAACTTTCTGCTAGGGTATTTAGACTTTATGAATTTAAGTGCAATAAATGACTAACACTTGGTTTCAAGAGCACCCAAGAAGACTATGAACATGGAGAAGTTCAAGAGGAGAATTTAAGAACCAAATTGATTATATTACTATCAACAAGAGGTTCATAAATGCAGTTCTTCACTGCAAAGCCTACTCGAGTGCTGACTGCAGAAACAACCACCTACCAGTAGTATACAAATTAAGGATAAAACTAAGGAGATTAAAGAAACCAAACATAGCCATAAGACTGTAGTACAATAGACTGGTGAATGGCCTGAACCTGTAGGAAATGTATACAGAGAGCGTGAAAATGAAATATGAAAGACAAATTGGAAATTAAAGCTCAAAATAGGATGCACTAAGAGTTGCTCTAGTGACATCAGTGAACGACATCATCCCAAAGGAAAAAGCACTTTGGAAGAAAAACGAGTGGATCACTGAAGAGAATCTTGACATGATGCAAAAGAGATGAAAAATGATTCCAAGATATAGAACAGAATACAAGAAACTGCATAAGGAAATAAGGAGAAAATGCATACAGGCTAAAAAAGATGGCTCAATGATAAATACACCTAAGTAGAGGGACTGAGCATGACAAATAATGGTGATATGCATAAAAAAATAAAGGAACTAACAGGACAAAAGACCTGCTCAGCAACAGGAGGTATAAAAGCAAAGAATGGTACACTCATACTAGAAAAAGAAAAAATACTTCAGAGATGGGATGAGTATATTAGTGATCTCTTCTGTGACAAGAGAGAGCAACCAAGAATACGCAAACATACAGATGGATCAGAAATATTAAAACCAAAGTGGAATCAGTAATGGCCAAATTGAACAGAAACAATGCAGTAGGACCCAATGGGATTGTAATAGAGATATTGATGTCCTTAGAAAGCTTTGGCATAGTCAGACTCACAGAAATAATAAACAAAATCTACAACAGCAGCAATATACTGGAGGATCTAAGCAGATCAATTTTCATAACACTACCTATGAAGTCAGGTGCAAAGAAATGTGAACTCCACTGAACAATCAGCTTAATGAACCACATAACAAAACTCATCATCCAGATTCTGATGAACAGAGCATGCAGCAGAATCAGCCCAGAGATAGGACAAGAGCAGTGTGGCTTTGTTAAAGATACCGGAACAAGGAATGTCATATTCATGCTTAGAATGCTATCTGAAAGAGCAATACAAATGCAGAAGAACTTTTATCTGTGCTTTATAGATTATGCAAAGGTATTTGACAAAGTACATCACAAAGACTTGATAGACATGCCTGACAACCTTGACATTTTTTGAAAAATATAGCCTGGTATTGAACTGCGCCATGTGTCCTTAAGGATATAGATGTTAGTTAGTTCCTGACTTGACTCTTAAAGTTGTGTTCAATACCAGGCTACAGCAGTGGTGAACAAGTAACTTCCAGGGTTAGAGGGAGATAACTTGTGACTTCCAATCAAGGTTTTACACACAGAATGGGGATGATATACCCCAGTGAATGTAGTAAAGGGTTCAGTTTGAAATTCCTAGCACCTGAAGATAGCCGGAGTCTACAATGGTTGAAATGTCGTACAAATGGCAACAAAAATGAGGACAATAGTCCGAACAATGCAAATAGTGTAAATTCTACTTCATCTCAGAAATATAAACAAATACTATCAAACCAACCTAAAAAAAAAATGTAAGGGGTCTATGCCTCAACTTTCCACAAGTGGAACTCCTTCATTTTCGGTCTGACCTTCTGTTCAAGTCTAAAATGGGCATCAATGACTCAAAGCATTTTGTACACTTTAGGTAGGTACAAAGAAATGCATTAATATTTACACAATCAAGGTTTTCACAATAAAATTAGCATAAACCAATCTAAATTATTAATCAAATTAATGGAATACTTCTTAGAATCTCAGATATTAATCCAATAAAAACCTTGTGGACATTCATTAAAAGAGCTGTATGTAGGAACATAGAACATTCAAGTAAAGTTATAGATATCTTGAAATCAATAAAAACTGCTATAAGTAATGTTAAATTTAAAACAGTAGAAACATTAACAAAAGATCAATGAATAAAAGACTGATGATGGTTATAGAATGTCAAGGAGGCCATATAAACATGCAAAATAATGATTTATTCAAGAATATGGGAATATTGTGTTAATCAAATGTTTCTTTGGCTTATATGTTTTGGATTTAATTATAAATACAAATTTATATTCCATTTAATTGGTTTACATGACAAAACCTAACACACTCAGCAAATAAGTCATCAATATACAAAATAATATAAAAAGATGAAGAATAAAGTCTAAAAATAAGTAAATAAATAAAATAAAACAAACCTAAGGTCAGGGCTGTGAATTAAAAATATTAGCTTTCAATGAACCTTAGGAAAAAATGTTTCTCTCTTCCTGCTTTCCAATAATCCCTCAAGAAATAATCCATACTTTGAATATCATTTCAGGCAGGAAATTGCCAGTATGTGTTGCCCACACTGCCTTATTTATAAACATAATTTTTGTTCATCTCTGGGTATTCATTAACATTAATGTGTTAGTGTTTATGAAAATTTGTATGCATGAATAGTTTTTATTTATGTAACTTATATGTATAGATTTTACCATATTTTGTCCATATGTAATATAATTTGTGTATGTATGTTTTTTTATCTATCTATCTATCTATATATATATATATATATATATATATATATATATATATATATATATATATAACCTGTTTATTCAGAAGAGAAGAACTTTATTTTCTT
Organism: Ascarosepion bandense; assembly: GCA_037127315.1. NCBI lineage: Eukaryota > Metazoa > Mollusca > Cephalopoda > Sepiida > Sepiidae > Ascarosepion > Ascarosepion bandense. The sequence continues at coordinate 3,823,784 of JBBBDQ010000570.1, forward strand.
TAATTCTTTACTTTTTAGACAGCCTAACTTCATCTCCTTCTTTTCAGAATACATTTTTTTCATTATTTTACATTTCTGCAACTTATTTTTTTTCTTTTCCAGGTAAGTGGAAACTTTTCGAGTATACCAAAATTGATTCAAAGAAAAAAGATGGAAATGAAAAAAAATATCCCAATATTTTAACAAATGTAGCAAACACAGTTTATTTGGGGTTGTGATTAAAGTCGACAAAATATCAGGTAGGCATTTTTATTCACCTTTTCCAGGATTGGCTTGGTTGTTTCACATATCAATAATAAAAATAAATGTGGTGGTTTAGATTCTTGATCATAAGTCATCTTTTTGTGGCTTTTCAAGGACTTATTACAATAGATTTGTTTTTACACATTTAAAAATTTCTCTTTTTTTCACTTCCTGTATGTATTTCCTCTTTTGTAGACAATCTAACTTTGGTTTATTTGTGATTTTATACAATGAAAAATAAACAAGAAATTCTTGAAAATTAAATATATATATATAGAGAGAGAGAGAGTGTGTGTGTGAGTAACTAGGCAGAACTAATTCTTTTTAAACAAATTTTAGTAAACACTACCAACAAGTTCTGTCTGTCCATTTCTTTAAGTTTCTCCAACTTACAGCTAAATTGTTTTATACAATTAGTAAACTTTATTAAATTCATTTGTTTTTTAATCCAAGTAATTTTGACTATTACTACAATTGTTATCAAAAATAGTGTTTTCATTTTGTTTATGAAACTCTGACTAATTCTGTCATCCCCTTATTTGCTGGAACCAATTTCAAGTCATTTAATGGTGACATTTTTTCTTTTATATATACACTTCAATATATGATCTCCTATGGAGAAAGATACTCTCTTTAATGTTGGCTGCTTCATTTGGATTACAGCTGCTTCCAGAATTGTAAGTCTTTCTTTGCAGTGAGTCCTTTATAATAGTTTAGTGTTATTGGTTAAAATTTGTCTTCTTATGTTAATATTATTTTGTTTTTTTGTGATATGTTGATCTACATGTGTGTGAATAAGAGTGGATGCCAAAGTCAACATAGATAGGCAAAATAGTCTATTTCATGTTTGGAAACAACCTTCAGGCCAAAATCTGGGCCATTGAAATGATGTTCAAGCATGAAACAGATTGTCACCACATCAGTGTCCACTTTCATATTTACACATGCTCTATCTTTGATATTAAACTCATTTACCCATTAATGTAACATACCTTAAAACTATATTTTTATCATAGATAGATACTGGAAAGTTAGCATACTGATATAAATGAAGAATACAAATAAATCTGAAACATACTTTAGTTAATCAGGACTTCATTAAGAAATAAAGACTGTACATATTTTGTTAGTTAATATGAATTAACAAACCCAAAAATGTGTTTACTAATCAAATGATGGTTAGAGTATATTTTTAGGGTTGATTTTATCTTTTAATACTATAAAATTCTCATATAAACGCATACACCACAATCACTTAATATTTGTCAGAGAATGGTAACATTTCAATGTTTTTTATATCATCAGAAATTTAGAATTGGAAAAAACTTTACTATTTTTTTTAACACATTTATTTTCATAACAATTTCCCACTTTTGTTTCTTCTGCTGGAATAGACAAACTTTGTCTATGCTCTTCAGTGACAAAATCTTTTACAAGATTGAAATACTGTTGGCATAATTATGACTTTGATGAAAGTGTTTGCTCTTTTCTTCATACCCAAAGCATCAAAAAATTTAACACATAAAGAAAGAAAAAAAGTAAAATGAAAGGAATATTCTACACAAATACTTTAAGAATAATGTGTATGCAGTTGAGTTGTTCAACATTAGAATCCTACCATAAGACCAGATCTTGAATCTCACTGTGGTCATTTTGTTTTCATAATAACAGTTTGGGGAGACAATTCTAGCATGCAACAGTATTGGAAAGAGCATGAAAACAGCACCATACATTTGCCCAAGTCTTGTGAGTGAAATTTAGTAGACAAAACTGTTCAGAAGCTGTGGATGGTTGTACTAGCATGAAGTAACAAGTCATCATGACTGAGAGTCTGAGCATACTGACCTTGTTCAACTGCTGATGATGTTAGATTATGTGATTTATCCTTGAAACTATAACTAAAGTTTGTTCAGCCAAGTTGTAGGATAAACCACAAGTTGGCCCTGGGTGAAGAAAAAAAATCTGCCTGAGCAGGCATCTGCCAGAGGGATTATCTAGCAACACTAGCAGATTGGTATACTCAGAATCAAATAATCATCCAAAAGATTTTATAGCCAAGATAGTGCTATAATGTTCATTTACTTTTGTTTTTTAATAGAAATACATTGTTGTTTTTTCTAGAATTTTTATTAACAATACTTGTTATATATATATATATATATATATATATATATATATATATTTTTCTAAACATATTCTATTAAATATAAGAGACAATGAATGTCTATTATGTTTAATCATGAGCCGTTCTAAACGTCGTATTTTTGCTTTAATTTCAGTTGAAAATAAAGACAAAAATTCTCCAACATTTGGATAATTATTTATTGGTTTTCTTCTAAGCTTTCGGCTCACATGAGCCATCTTCAGAGAGGTAGTTTAAACTGAAATATTATAAAATCAACCATCACCGACGATGATTTTTGTCTTTATTTTCAACTGAAATTAAAGCAAAAATACGACGTTTAGAACGGCTCATGATTAAACATAATAGACATTCATTGTCTCTTATATTTAATAGAATATGTTTAGAAAATTACTTGCTACCTCGATATACTAAATATATATATATATATATATATATAATGTGTATGTGTGATCTTTTGTACTTTAAGTAAGGAAGCATTATAAGGGAAATGTTGAAATGAAACATTCTTGGCATAAACTGGAACTACATTTTTTTCATAAATGTACAGGGTGCGATGGATAAATTGTCATTTAAATTAAATGAAAATTAGACTGACATCTCATTTTAACAGATATATTTACCAAAATTACACAAAAATATCTTGAAGTACTAAAGAGTAAATTTATTAAATGAAATAGCCATTGGCTTCAACCACACACTCCACATGACTTTGGAATCTCCTGCAGCTCTTCTGGGCAATCTCCTTAAGTTGCTAAATGCTACCATAATCCTTGCCTTCAGTTCATCTTTGGTATTACAAGGAGTTTTTTTGGTCTCTTAACTCAACTGTGACCCACACATAAAACCACAGGGTTACAGTCTAGGGAGTTAGGTGGCCAGAGGTAAGGGGTGATGTGGTTGCAGAACAGCCATGATTGGGTTCTCCTGCTTGTGTGGCATGGTGCAGAGTCCTGTTGCCAGGTCTTCTAGCAGCTACCCTCTTAACCCAGGGCAGCACTACCTCTTCAATGCACTTGATGTAGGCCTCCATGTAGAGTCTGAAGCCCTGTGAGAAGAGGGAATGGAGGCATAGCATTGACATCACTAGTGATCACATCAAACACCATCTTTTCAAATACTCTGCACTTTCAGATTGACATTCAAACACTCTGAAATGTTCATATTGTAACTTCTGGTACAAATGTCAAGTAGTACAGCATGCTGATTCCAAATTTCTCTCACAGATGGTGTCCAGCTGACCCTACTATAATGGACAGTTGACAAAATCAAAAACATACAACATGTATGTATGAAATTAAAAATATAAAATAGTGACAATTTACACATCGCACCATATTATTGTATCCCAATGATAATGTAACAAGAAATGTTTGCTTATGTGAACTATAACTGTTGTCTTCAACTCTGTGTTAATCACAACAACTGAGATTTGAACCTTCTAAATGAGCTTTAATCTAACCTTTATACAGTTATATAAAAAGACTAAGTGCCCAATTGGCACCTGAAAATATTTGCTTGACAGATAAATCAGGAGTGCAGACCCTATCTATACTTGGAATGTTTATTCTTATGAAGATATGTATCTGTACAGTGTGATTTGATATATGGTTACTTGATTCCTTCCTTTGGCATCTGGTTGCTTTCTATGGATACTGACCACTATTTTGGGAAAGAGTAGCAGTTTACAATGTGCTAAGTAACTCAATCCCAAAAAATTAATTCAGACTTATTTTTTTGTATTGATAAAAAACATGTTACTTCTGGATCATTGAACACAAGACATGATATACATAGTTTTGAATCATTGTTAGTGTAGTTCTAAAGATTCCTTGTATGACATAAATTTACTAAATTATATAAAGCCTCTGCAATTTTATTATTAATAGCCAATGACGTTCAGTATGAGCATTATGGAGAAATTTCTATTGGCCCCTTCACAGAAAAAGGCTTCATTAAAAAAACTTTTTAGCTTGTTTAATTTTTCCAGAACTTCAAGACAATTTCAAGTAGTTCTTTTTTCAAGTTTTGTTGATCAGGATTCAAGGTTCTTTTGTCATTACCTGAAAAAATCTGCTACAAGAAGACTATCCTCTTATTGGATAAAGATTCTGGTTGCTGCAAAAACAATATCACTAACACTTATTTTAGGGCTTTGGAATGTTGAGTCAGTTTAAGCTTTGTTAAAAAGTCAGACTACACCTGAATATATTATGCAACTAATAAAGAAGTACTAGAAAATTCAACACTTGCAAGACATATTGAAAGCATGAGGAGTAAATTGAAATGGTGAGTATAATATGCTTATCTAAATGGATAGTAGAACATGGAGGGAAAGGATAGTAAAAAGATATAAACATTGCTAAGAACTGCAAAAAATAGGAAGTTATGGAGAGTCATGATTATCTATGTCTTGAAAACATATAGCCTCTAGAAGATGATGTTGGCTGTAATGACATAGAAAATGGTAAATCAGAAATTGGATGAATGAAATGCAAAAGTGTTTTATTTCTATCACATGGCTTAAGTCAACAGGTCAATCAGATACGAGATTAATATTTTTATTTTTTCTGAATTATTGAATTTTTCAGATGTATATATCTATTGTTTGTTTTTAATAGGATCGTTAATTTGAATATTTGTCCATGTTATAACATTTGTCAACTAAAAGAAAACATTGGTTGCATATATAACACTCATGGTGATAGACATTCTAGCTTGTCTCAGATTTAATTTCATATGAATATGCACACACAAACATACACATGCACATATCTTAAAACAAATTATCTCTTTAAAATAGAAATAGGTCCTACATTTTCGTTTGTAAAAAGTATAAGTTGAAGGTTGATGACTAATAAGAAATCAAATTCCTTTGATTTAAATTGTTGGTCATTTTAAATAATTTCTCTAATTTAGACTTGTTTTATTTTTCTTAATCAACATCTAAATTATCCAAAATTCTTGGTAAGAGCAAGTTAGTAAGAATGGGATGATTAAAGAGAGTAAAAAATAAGCTTTTTCTTCCTGCCAATAAGTAATGATAACTTCTAAAAGATTCTTTCTAAATCCAACTTTCTACATATGCCTAGTGTTTCTATTGTTAACTATAAAAGAACATTCTTTCCAAAAGATAACACTTTTTCTTCATCAAGAAGAAAATATATAATATAAATTTATATGATTTATATAATATTATGTAATATAACTTGATATGATCATAGTAATAATAATAATGCACTTTTGAAATAATTTCTGACATATTTTCAAGCAACAAAAAATAAGTGAGTTGTGATTGTCTTGTAATTTCAAATGCAAAATAAATCTTTCCAATTATATTCATTATTCCATTGGTGAGCAGCTTTATTCTTATGAACTGCTACTTTGTGAAACTGACTCCCAAGAGGATGCTTTCTCAATGACTACAATCTCAACCTGATCAAATTGAAGGTCAACTATTATCTTCTCCACATAACTCCATAAACTGTGCCTCTGTAGCTTTCTACCTTGACTGGCTCTTGGTTTTGTAAAAGGTGAACATCATTGTAAAAAAAATTTGTCCTTTAGTAAGGTTGAAGCTGAGATATGGAACAATTTTCTTTAAGTCTATTGTTTTATGGTTAGTAAAGAAACTGAATGCTCTGTACATGACACTGCTTTTATACTTATCATTTTGTTGTTACCTTTACAGTAGCTAATAAAAAAAAGTTGCAACACATAAGCCTTGTTCAGGTGGGAAATGGTGTTGGCTGAATGCATTCATCAGAATTTCAGAAATCAAAATGCAATCTTGTTTGTATTGAAAAAAGGGGACAGAAACTGAAAAAGAAAAAATACTCAGGTTTCAAGCATGAAAAAAAAAGCTTTAATTCATGGAAATAAAAATACAGAACCTTCTAAGAAATTGTTTTTCTCTTTTTTCTTCTCTTTTTTCATTATTTTTCTCCCTATATGGTTTTTTTCATTATTTCATTTTCTATTTCTTCTTCTCGTTTATTTTCTTCATCCTTCTTTTCATCTTTTGTCCTTTTTCTTCACCTTTCTTTTTTGTCATTCTGGAAATGTCTGTTGATTCAGAATATTTTCTTGTTCCTGAGAATAAGCAGAGAAATACAAACTCTTTCTGTTTAAATAATATTTTTGACATGGTTTATAAGAAAACCAAATCCATCTTTCATTGTAACTGAATCAAAATAACATTTACTTGTTGATCTATTTTTCTGGCCAAATTATCCCTTTTTAAATATAGCTATTGCTTTGTTATTAGCTGCCAAAAATGCCTATCTTCAAGGTGAAATGGAGATATGCTCATAAACTCTTGTAGTTTGCTCATTGACCAAGCAATACGTAACAAAAGTATCCAAATACACCTCTGTTAAAAGTTTTATACTGAACTGTCAAAAACTATGTATTCAGGACCAAATTTGAAAATGAAAGAAAATATATACTCTCAGTAATTTACAGGACATCTTAGGTTGTAAATATTTTTCATTGTACTTTGTTTAATTAATGAGTTTATGGCCAAAACTAACATAATTTCTCTTCTTAGCAGCCACAAAGTGAAAATATTTTTCACAACAATAACAGGATTCGCTTCTTTTGTCACATCAACTTGTCTCCTATTTGATTTTTCATCAAAGGTAACATGCTTTTCTGATTTTATTTTCATAAAGATGAGATGGTGTTGCCTGGGTAAAATTTATTTATTTTATCATCATTAACCTTCTTTGACTAATTTTATTGTCTGATTTACATTTAACCTGTAGGTTAACTATAGTTACAAAAAGGGAGACAATTTTAGTTATGACATTTTGGGAGAAAGAAATTTAAATTCCTTAAAGTTCTAATAAAACATTAAAAAAGTTTTACATTATGGCTTTTATCATGGTGACAGTGTAAATCTAAATTATCTGTTAAAGTCAAAACAAAGGGCTTGTTCATTTAATTCTTACTTTAATAGAAATGTTTATTTTTACTATTTATTCTGCATAGTCAATTATTTTCATCATTTAATATCTTAAATATTGTTTTAACAACACCAAAAAATAACTGTTCCTATATATATATATATATATATATATATATAATAATTTTTATCCCATACACACACACACACACACACACACACACATATTGTTATATACAGGAATGGGATGTTCCTATTCTCTTAAATACGTGGACACTATTGGAGTAGAGGAGAGTGATTATACTGACTAGCAGTGTATCTACTTCATGCAGCATATTTGATATACTATTATTCCCAACCTCCATTTTGGTGATTACTCATTCAGTAACCTTTTAGGGTTGCAACACACACACACACATAAGTTTTGTTAAAAATGACTGTCAAGGTACTACAATTTAACTTGTGTTTGTACAAGTGTTTCATTTTCTGGACACAAAGTTTGTAAAAACTATCCAAAAGTTCTGCATATTCGAATACTTTTGGCTATTCTTTTAGGCATTATTAAGGACACTTTTATTTTTAATTTTAACTGAATGTTTGAAAAACTATCAGTCAGCAGTTGTCAAGACACTGTGTTGTGTGAAGTTGGTCAGTCCCATTGGCATTTTGTTCTTAAAGTTGCTGTGGTTTCTGAGGTAGTGTTATTTTTGTTACCTCCTGTCTCTGCCATTCCTTTCTCTGTTTATTAGCCTTGTAGTGGTTGGAAAAGCAATCTGTTAGCTATTTCTCTCTCAACACACTCTTGCTGTACATTACAACATTAAATGTAAAACCACTTAAATGAAAAGTAAAGAAAGAGAAGACCATTTCTTGTCTACCAGTCTTATTTCTTCTTTTGTAATGATAAAAGTTTAAAATAAATATTTGATCCATATTTTATAAACCAAATGAACTATGTCTGAGAACATTCACCCCGAAAAAACTATTTTTTATAAATGGAGAAGATACACACTATCTATGAATTAAAAATCAAGTTGGACAAACATATAGTTTAAAAGAGCTTGTTACTATTATCCAATAATCAGTTAGCTTCCATTAATGAAAAACATATTTAAGTTTCTCTGGAATTATTTCTGCTGTCATTTTTCTGTTATCCTTAAGATGAGAAAAGCTTTGAAAGTATTTCACTAAAGACATCTGACAATTGACAAGAAAGCAAAATAAACATCTTGCTTCAGAACTTCACATAAGCATTGCTGTTAAACACATGGCTCTAATTTGGCAGGTTGTTGTGTCACTTCTAACAACTATGATGCCAGTTCCTGGCCTTGAATAATATTGAAAGCTCACTTGGCAGAACAGCAGCAGCAGTCACTCACAAAAAGTAAAAAAAAGAAACTTTGACTAATTTATGTTGTTATTTCATTCACATTATGTTAGATTTTATTATAAGGTCATTTCTTTTTCAATATATGAATTAGTATTACTAACCAATTGGTAATATTTCTATCATACATTTATATTTTTATAATACATTTATATGAGTTTAAGCTTATCTATCCTTATTAAATATACTGGTAATAATTTATTATAGGCGTGTCAGGTTTTTTATGCAAAGAAACTAAATGCAATGTAATCATTTATTTATCAGTATATCCAAAAAGATTACAGGCCATGGAAACATACTCGCATAACACAATATAACATATACTTTAATAAATTATTTAATTTTGCACGTTAATAGGGACTCCTTATTTATCTGTAAATTTCAGTGTTTTTTCATTGTATCGATTTTGTTCACTTTTCTACTCTTTTGATTTGAACATTATTTACAGCAGCTTTTATTACTTGAATATTGCTTCTTATTCTTGTTTACATCTCTTTTAATGATGAAATAAATTATTTTTGATTGGATTAATATATGGAGAGGCTGGCAACCATTATTTTAATTTAGTATCCTTAAAAATATTATTGTTAATGTTGGCAACAAGAAGAGTGTGAAGAAGCTTGGTCTCTCATGAATATACTCTTCAGCTTAAAGATTTTTGGTTATGAGATGTACCACTCAAAAGATATCTTATCCAAAAATTCAGAATAATTTTCAGCATTTATCATGAATTGTCATTGACTTTAAATTTTACTACCTACAATATAAGCCTAAAACATATCAACTTTTATATCACTTTTTTAGGTGAACCAGCCTGAAAATTTTGATCTTAACATATGCCTCAATACTAGTGTTCTCAAAGAGGCTAAGTTTTGTTTACTGATAGAATGTGTCACCATATAGCCTCTAACAAATTTGATTTACATGACTACTGACTGCTCTGTAATAGTATGTTAAACCTTCTATTCCTCCTCTTTTCACTCAATTTGAGGTAACATCTACTGATAAAGCAGAATGTTTTGTTTGTAAATTCTCATCAAATTCTACTTGACTTATCTAGAGTATCATTGCCTGACTTTCAACTTAGACCTGAGTTTCTATTGAGTGATATGTATATAATTCTGTTCATAGTTTCTGTTATCATCTCTAAACTGGTTCCTCACAAAGCTTGTGAACTTGATGGTATCTCTGTAATAGTCCTTAAGAAATGGGCTCCTGAACTGGCTTCTACCCTCTCTAAACTGTACAATAAGTGTTTTGTTGCTTCTTGATTTCCTGTTTGTAATATATCTTCTGTGGTACCAGTTTTTAAGAACTCACAAGCTGTCTGATCCTTCTATCAGCATATTAATCTTCTACCGCCTTTTGGCAACGTACTAGAGGTTCTAATTAACTGAATGGATTAAGCATCTCACCTTGCAAGGTTTTCTTTTAGATAAGCAATATGACTTTTGCTTCTGCTGATGTATTAACAATTATAAGAGAGTCTATCAGGCTTTTATTTAAGAATGGTGAAGCTCAGGCTGTTGCTTTGGATATTTCAAAGGCAGGGTTTGGCATACTGATTTTTTCATAAGTTGAAAGGTTATGTTATTTCTAGCTGGATTTTTGAAGTGATTAAGTCTTTCTTATTAAATCACAAAATGAAAGTTATCTTGAATAGAATTTTTTGCATTAAGGCAGGAGTTCCCCAGGAACACCAGCATTATGTTGTTTCTAATATTTAAAAATGACCTCTCTGATGTCATCAGTTCTCAACTTAGTATCTATGCTGATTACACAACTATTCATTCCTGTCTAAAAGTAATTTTGATTGGTTCAATAAGGTCAAATTGAATAAGTTCAAATTGGCAGCTGACCTAAAAAATGACCTACAACCGGTTTTTAACAGGTGCAAAGAAGTGTAAATTTGAACATCTAGAAAATGAAATTGCTCTCTTTTAATCATCTGAAAGAATCTTTTTTATCTTTCATCAGTATGGCTGATATTAACATCCAGGAGAGTAACAAATTATGTCTTTTCAAATTAAATTTTTCTGGTGATATAAAGTGGAAAGAGTATATTGAATCAATTGTTAAGTCTGCAGTTAAGAAAGTTGGTTTGATGTGTCATGCTAGAAAAAAACTTTTTTTTTTTGCTAGGATTTTCTTTTTTTTTCACAGTATGGTTCACCCTGTACAAAGCCCAGGGGTCACTCAAGGTAGAGGGTTATGTTAAGATGTAGTTTATATGGGTAGAAGCAAGATGATGCTTCACTTATGACATATAGGTCAAGATTGTAATGATCAGGGGAAACATCTACTTAGGAGTCTTTGTAATATAAAGCTGTGGTTCACAGGAAGAAGCTGTTTGAGTGGAACTTCATGTAGGCACTGGATCCATGACCATGATGATTTAGATTGTATTTTGTTATAATGACTGAGTAGCTTGGGATTGTGAGTTTCTGCAATGGGATTGAAGCATTTCAGACAGAAACAGGAGGTCAGTTTTAGAGTAAAAAAGATAGAGTTCCTATTCTGTATAGTTGGAATGTATATCCCTTATATTGATGTAGGAGATTGTATATTTGGGGTTTATTTATTTTTATTGATGTTGGGTTCAATAGCTTTGTTTTCCATAGGATTGCTTTTGTATTTGAAAACAAACATTCATTGGAGATATATGCATGAATAACCTGGGTTGACCGACCCAGAGAGACTGCTGTATCCATCATCATGGCATCAAGAGGCACTACAGAAGACTACTGCACAGTTCAGAAACCATTCACAAATGGTAGTACAATAGACCCATTATTATACACCTGCTGATAAGATAGCCTCCTTCTAAGTTACTTGAAGTTTCATTTCCCTGACTATCAGGTAGATAATACCAAACACAGAAAAACATTTACCTCCAGCATACTTTAATGAGGGGACAAATAACCCAGGAAAGATTCAGGTGCTATATTCTGAGTGTATGTGTCTCATTTGCTTAGACTATTTGGGTCTGAAACATCACACATGTCAGAGACCAAGGGTCCCAAGGCAAGCTCACTGATATACATGAGGACTAAAAGACACATTGGACAAAGGAGGATGATAAAGATTTTTTGATATCTATATGTGTATAATTCATCAATGCTTTGAATATTGCTGCCACATCTGGTATGGTACTCATGGTATAGATTTGGAGATTCTTGATAAAATCCAAAGATACAATGTGATTGGTCCTGACCTGGCATCTCAGCTTCAGTCACTTTTCCACTGCCGTAATGCAGCTTGCCTGTGCCTTTCATGGTAATTGTTCTGATTAATTTTTTTCTATGGTATCTAGAGTTTATGAATTTAAATGCAGTACTGGCAAAAAGCTATCAACATTTTACAGTTGAAATGGTTAGATGTAAGCATAATTTCTATACTAACAGTTTCTTCTATCGCATTTCTTGCTTGTAGAACTCTCTTTCAGCATTTTGCTTCTCAGTCAACTTTCATTTAAAAATATTTAAATACAATATCAATCCTTATCTTTTGAATTCTTAATTGCTCTTCTTTTATTGTTCCTTCTCCTTAATAGTATTTTGTTTTCTCATATTTTCTCAGTATGCCCTTGGGTCTTAGTGGTGAAATGATTAAAAAAAAACCTAAAAAAAAAATATCCCCACTGCTGTTGTTGACTATTTCCATTAAGAATTCAATCTCACAGCCAACAGGTTCATCCAATGTAGCGCTACATTTATCACTAAAAATATGTGACTGTAGAATCAATTTTCATGTGTTTCTTTGTCTGACATGTGTTTCTGTCAGTAATATTTACTGAAAGGTAGTATAGTTCTTAATATTCTTCATTTACTTTGCAACACCAGATTCTTCAAATATTCTCTTGCTGGTTAATCCATTTTTCTTATATATTAAACTCTTATTTTTTTTAAATCTTATTGTAGCAATGTTTTCAATATTTTTTTATTGTTCCTTGATCAATTTCTCTTCTTTTTTTTTGCCATGCAATAACTTAAAAATATCTTTTCTTACTTTTCAGGTTGTATCTTTTATATGATCTTTAGCAATAATTATAGATCCAAAATTAAAAACTAAATTATATATTCCAATTAAAATGTAAATTATATATATATATATATATATATATATATATATATATATATATATATAGAGTGTATGAAAAGGCCATTGCTGAACCTCAATACATCAACTCATAACAAATATTCAAAATGTCCTCTGCTTGCTTCGACACATGCATACATCTGTTGAAATCATTGACTAGTGGATCGTTTCAAATGCTCCCACATAGTGCTGAATGATTTTACAGATCCCTATAATACAGTGATGAAGTGTGTCTGTTTCATAAAACAATTGTTTTAGGTGGTCCAACAGGACTGAGTTCAGAGGAATGCACGGGCTATGGAATCAGGCCTTTTCTACCTTTCCATCTTTCAGGGTAGATATCAGACAGTGCATCACAATGTGACAAAAATGTGCTGGAGCCCCATCTTGCATATACTACATGCTGGAAGCATGTTTGAATAAAGTCCCTGTAGACAGCACCTGTAAAAGAAACTGGAAGAGAATAAGAACCTACCAGACAGTCACCTACAATTCCAGCTGACACTTTAATCGTAAACTGATACTGGTGTCTAGCCTGTATTGTACTCTGGAGATTCCAACCTGCTTACAAATATTGGTTGTGTAAATTTGTTATACCATCTCTTCTAAATGTTGTGTCATCTGTCAACAAGAGTAAAGAGACAAACAGCAGTTTCTGCAATAAATAATCAGCTAAATTTTTTATATGGTGAGTGATTAGTGGGTGAAAGACCATGCACATTTTGCAAATGATATGAAAACAGGAGCGGCATGTGGTACTATGAGATGTACAACATGCTAGAGCCACTTGACATGTGCTGATACCTAGATTGTCTCCAAAAGCCTATAGAATGTGTTCATCATGGTCAGGTATATGAGTGGATCTTGATCTTCCTTGATCCATTGTTTGTAGTGCCACAGAACTTATTTCTTTAATGTGATGATAAACAGAAGTAAAGTTTGGATGACTCGGCTGCCCTCAGCCTGGAAATGCAATTTGATGCAGTTGTGCAGCCTCACATTCATTACAATTTGTGTGGTTGTATGTAAAAATCATATCAGCCTACTCACAAAATGACTATACTGCCATTGTTAAATGGACCACTTTTCAGTTAGCTCTCTACTATGCAGGTTAAACATTGAAGACAGACTAGCCACAAATGTAGGCAAATGACAAATATAGCACAGCTACTGTAATATTTCTTTAAAATTAATAACTCAAAAATGAAGGGTTTCAAAGATATATTTATATGGAGTTTTGTCCTTGTTTTGGTGAGGAACCAACCCTCCAAGAATTTGTAAAAGTTATTTAATACACCCTGTACATATATATCTAAAATTATTTATAAATGGAACTTTGTGTGTGTCTCTGTGTGTGTGTATATCCATTACCTATAGACTCCGAAACGGCTGAACCGATTTTCTTGAAAATTTACACAATTGTACTATAAGCGTCTGCAAGTGTTCTTAGCTAGGTTTTGTGTCAAGGTACTCCCGATAAATATCAAAAATCGGTAATCGAAAAAATCTGGTTATTGAAGGAGTGGTCCGATTTTAATCAAATTTGATGCACTCATAGACAGAAACATAAGAAACAATATTCAGAAGTTTCAAGGTTGCAGTTCTTAAAATAGTGCAGAAAATCGATAATATATAAATATAAAAGGCAAGATGTTTGTGTGTGTGTCTGTTTATCTGTTTATATGTCCTTTATACAAATCCACAATTTTTATCCGATTCTCATCAAACTTCACACAAATATTCTTTAGGTTGAGTTTGAGCTCCAGGACCATGAATTAGTTTTAAAGCTTTCATTACACCCAAGCAACGCAGGGCTATACTGCTAGTGTATATATATATATATATATATATATATATATATATAGGTGTGAGTTTGTAACCCTGGGTTTCACACTCTTGTAATCATCAGACAAACTGATTAATGTTTTTAAAAATTGGTTATATGTAGGGTTGCGTATATTCGTGTATTTTTGTGGAAATGGGGGAAATCTGTCATCATGACAGATGCAGACATATATATATATATATATATACACACACACACATTTGTACACCCATATAATATACAAATAATATAATATATATAACAAATTGCATATATATATGCATATATATTGATATTTATAATTATATACATACACTTTTCACACACACACACACACACATATATATATTCCAATTAAAAAATAAATTATTGTGTGAGCATTTAAAAGTAAGTACTACAGCATGAAATAGGTGAATTGTCACCATTTTATATTTTTAATTTCATATATGTGTGTTGTTAGTTTTTGATTTTGTTAACTGCCCAGTATAGTAGTTTTAGCTGGACACTCTCTGTGAGAAAAAGAGTACCATTACACAATTTACTCTGCCAGAAATTTGGAAACGTCCCACTGCACTGTTTAGCATTCACACCAAAAGCTCCAATATGAATTTTTCAGAGTATTAGGTTTCAATCTGAGGACAATGCAGGGGATTTAGAAAGAGTTAGATGAGTTTTTAATGGTGATTACGAGGCATTTGAAGTGATGATGATATTATGCTTCCATTCATCCTCCCACAGAGTCTCAGACTCAACACAGAAGTCTACATCAAGTGCCTTGAATGGGTAGAGCTACCCTAGGTTAAAAGGGTATCTACTGAAATATCCTATATCTGACAACAGGGCTCTGTACCCTAACACAAGCAGGAGAACCCAGTTATGGCTGTCTGACAATTTCTGCAACCACATCACCCCTTAAATCTGGCCACCTAACTCCCCAGACAACAACCTCTTTAATTATTATGCATCGGCAACAGTTGAGCGAAAAACCAATAAAACTCTTTTGACACCAAAGATGAACTTAAGGCATGGATTATAGCAGCATTCACCAACTTAAGCAAGGAGACTGTCCATCTGGAGGTCATCTGGAGGTTATGGTTAAAGCCAATGGTGATTCTCTTGAATAATTTTATTCTTTAGTATTTCAAGGTATTTTTGTGTAATTTTAGTAAATATACCTGTTAAAATGAGATGTGAAGGTTATTTGTATTTTTGCGTAATTTAGAAGAGAATTTTTCCATCGCACCCTGTATCTATACCTGTACGGAAAAAAAAATTCTATAAACCAAATCAACCATAATTTATACCCTAAAAATAGAATAAATAATTAAGCATTTAAGCACTAGCACAATATCAAGTCATAGACATAAGTGCACATGTGATTGTGTGCATGTGTTTATATGTGTATATATGTGTATGTACCTATATGTGTACATGCATAGATGTGAACATATCTGTAAGCACAAGCCCATGGACACACATGCACCAATGCAAACACGAACACAAACAATACGGCAAAAATTAAATCAATGATAAGTGTATAAAAAAAATAAAAAAGTATAAGCAATCAGTTGCTGATAACCCCTGATGAGTGAATGGACAGGTCCAACTACAAAACCCTGAAGTTGGGATGTTAAAGGTAACATCAATCAGCTAAGTGACAAACTTTTACTCATGTTAAATCTCTCTCTCTCTCTCTCTCTATAAATATATATATATATATATTCCAATTAAAAACTAAATTACATATATGTCTATATTTCTAGGATAAGATATTGTAATTGTTTACACTATTTACATTGTTCAGATTGTTGTCTTTATCTCTGTTGTTATATTCATAACATTTTAACCATTGTATGTTTCAGCCATCTTCAGGTGATTAGAATTTTGAACTGAACCCTTTATTTTGTTCATTTTGTCTCAACATTATCACAAGCTACCTCACATATATGGTCTCAAAATTCACAGAGACTGTTTCATTCTGATCAATTCTTAGCTACCAAGGCTCTGTGTGCCACCCTTAAAGTCACTTCCTATACTCACTTTGTGGAATTAGTCAAAGATGCTCCCATCCAATCCTACCAGATAGTGAGCCTGAGGAAATACTCAGAAAACAGCCTCAGTCTGCCTAGTTTATGAAGAAATTCTCAGAAAAAAAATACAAAAGACCTGTTGTTCATATAACATCAGGATAACCTTAAAAAGTGACTCATCACTATGCATAGAGAAGAACCTCATTAAAATGTTTGTGTATACCGTTCTATGCATCTGTGGTCAGAACTATAAAAGATAAATGGGCTGCCTCCTTAAAATAAGGCTGCAAGAACACAGCAAGGCTATAACACAAGAGAAAATAGAAAAATCAGGCATTGCTGACCACATATAGAGGGAAAAAGATCATTGCCTCCTGTAGGGTGAAGTTGAAACAATAGACAGAGAGCACTACTAGAAAATATTAAAACTTAAGGAATCAGCACATATGCAAAGCAATAAAAATCTCAGCTAAGCATAGAAATGAATACAGTAATATGAAGAGCTAGAGAAAAACATAACGAACAACAAAATTTTAATCTGTGCTCTGGTAAAAAATGTTTTTTAGATATTAGTTTTATAAGTCAAAAAATTTCATACACTGATGTCCTTAAGGACACATGGATAAAAGCGTTGGTTGAATCCAGTGACATGACCCAAAGACAAAAAAGAGGTGAACAAAAACTTAGAGTTGAGTTAAAGTAAGATAACTGATACTTGTGAAAGTTTAACAATCTACAACTGCTGAAATGTTGTAAATATGGCAACAAAGAAGAGGACAACAGTCTGAACAACATAGTGTAAATAAATTATATATATATATATATATATATTCCAATTTTTAAAAAAAATGGTTATATTTCAAATTATTCTACTGAGTAGAATAGTTATTTGTAGGTGTTTTATAGTGTTTTTGGTTAACAAAACAAAACAAATACTTATAAATAGCTACAAATGACCATATTCAGATCCACACTTATTTCTACTCAATAGCTACTAAAATAATTTGAAATATAACAATTACCATCCACCCAATGACTGTTAGGATAATACAATAGACCAGTTAGTCAGTTTAGTGCCATGCGCAATACACACTTTGGGCAATCATGTCTCGAAAGAGACATGACTGACTAGGCAGAATATTATCCCGCAGTAGGTTGCCATTGCTTTCTGCGGTAGACTGGTTGCTGACCAAGGCTATAAAACCCAATCTGTCCTATTATTTAACCCATAACTGGAGGGAAGAGACGGATTAATACCTTTCCCAATGGTATTTGCATATAAGTAAATGCAAGAAATTCAACTGGAATTCTAACTCGGTTCCCCGATTTCTCGTTCTGAGCTGATATCCACTGCGCCACAACGCACATCCCACCACAACGCACAATAGACCATCTGCCCATAATGCACCATTGGCCAGCATATATAAATAGTTGAGCCAAAACACAAGGCACATTGCTTGAGCATTGCATTTAAGCATGAAACAGGTTGTTAGCACTAGTTGTTGTCCTCAATTCTTGAGTTGCATACCACCTCATACCACCAAATAAGTGCTTGTAAATATTTCTTTGTTGTCCCAGAATGTTGCTGAATCCTGTTTTGGAGACACATATGCATCTCTTCCCACACATGTTATTAAGACTGCTTTTTATATTCTTTGGTATCTTGACATGTTTTAGACATCCAAACTGAATTCATAACCATACCTCAAGTTTTTCAGACATTACCATGTCTATTGGCCCAAAATTCATTACCTACTGCCTTTTGATTAATAGTATCCACACACAAAATCTGGAAATTAAATATATAGGGTGGGAGGATGCACATGTGCCTTAAAATAAGGTTCAACACCATTTTAGAAAACAGCAAATACTCAAAGAAAGTCACCAAGATGCGAAAAAACAAACAACAAAAATGTGAAAATTAATCCAAAGAAAACCACATGAATAATCCTGAAATTAATTATTAAAAAATTTCATCAAAGTTCAGACAAGGCAATCAATATTTTAGTAAGACATATATCTGGACTGAACTCTCATCTTAAAGTAAATCATAGTTTTATAATCTTTCAATCGATAAAATTTGACCATTATCAGAATAAATTCTTAAGTTTAAATGCAAATCAATAAACATTTATAAACTAAAAGTTCAGTTTTATTGATGAATGATTAAACTAATTTGCATTTATTTGCTAACACTCAGAGAAAGCAACATAGTAATTTGCTTAATCCAGTTGTTTTTTTATTACTAGACTGTATCTTTTCAAAACATTTTCTTGATGTCAACATTTGTTTTTTTTATTTAATTTCAGTGAAGATCATAGAATCCACAACTCGGCAGCACAGTTAATTGTGAATTCCATAACCATTATAATCACTGTATAGTATTCTCCTTGACAAGGCTACATACAGTTTTGAATTCAGGGCTGCTTTTCTCCTAGACTGGTTGTCAACTATGGCTTGAGAGCCTGATCTGTCCTGTTATTTAACCCAATACTTGGGAAATATATAGATTCATTCATTTCTCATGGGAATATTTGTGTGAAAGTGAATGTAACAAACTCAGCTAGAATTTGAACTCAGCTTCCTGATTTCTTTTTCTGAATAGCAAACTGTTACTCATTTTTGTGGAAAAGCCAGAATTAAAAATAGGACGTCTCAATTTCTATATTTCAGAGGATATTGTTAAATATGAAAGCCTATGTTAGACTGTTTCTTTTTTTAATTATTTTCATTAAAATAAAGATTTATATGAATGAGATTTTAAATGAATGCAAAGGCTAATACTTTTCATATTTTATTTTCTACAATGCATTTGTTTTATTGTTAACATCAAAAATGATGGTTAATTTATATAAGATAATAATTCAACTAAATTAAGTTTTATAAGAGAGGAGATGTAAACTCTTTAATCTGCCAAAACAACTTTCCATTCTTGCACATAATTTACGAGAAAATAATTAACTAGAAATTAAAAAGAAAATTATGAGACAGATAAAATTGGAATCGCCCAACATTATTACAAACCTAATAGGTCAGATTTTAAATTGATGACAATTATAAACTGGTTGCAGCCTGTTTTGGATGGTCTCCAATAATATGTTTCCCTTCAGCCATGCAATCTAAGCTATATGGTAATGTTTTCTTCTGGCATGAATATTTTAATGTCTTTAGCAGGTCCTTGCATTCATAAATATAAATAATATCAGTTCTCTTCTAACAAATATGTCTTTGATGACAAAATGTCATGTGGCTATTTGTGACAAGGATTTTGACAAGGCAAAATAACCTTAGTTTTGTTCATCTCTGTCTGTTGCATTGTTAGTCATGGTTGCTATATAGACCTTTATCTCTTCAACTGTTTCAATCTCTGAAAAACATTCTATTTATATTCAATTTAGTTTGACTTTTTACTCTAATTTTGTGTTACACTGTATTTTCATACCAGAATTTGTTATAGATCTTTTTTTTAAAAGTTATCATTATTATTACTCATAGCAGAATCAATTGATGGATCCTACAGTAGGTCAAGTTATATCAAGTCTCTCGAATGTATCTTCATAGTATTGCTATTTATATGAATGTTATTCTAACTCAAAGATTTATCTTTTTAAATTTAAAAAAAAAAACAGTATAATCTTATTCCTTGTGTAGTCAGCCAGTTAAGTGCCATACGTGATACATGCTTTTGGCGATCATGTCTCAAAAGAGACATAACTGACTGGGCAGAAGATTATCCTTTCTATGGTAGACTGGTTGCTAGCCAAGGCTATAGAACCCAATCTGTCCTATTATTTAACCCATAACTGGAGGGAAGAGATGGATTTATACTTTTCTTAAGGGTATTTGTGCATAAGTGAATGCAAGGAATTCAACTGGAATTCAAACTCGGCACCCTGATTTGTTGTTCCGAGTCAATATACACTGCACCACAATGCACATTCTTGTGTAGTACATAACTTAAAAAAATACATATCAGCAAAACATTGTATTTTTCCAAATTCTGATAGAAAGATAATTTTTCTTTTATTCATCCATGCCTTGAATCTTGCTGCCACATTTGGTTTGGTGCTTCTGTTTACAGATTTACAGATCCTTGATAAAATTCAAAGAAAAATCTGTAGTAATATCAGTCCTGACATGACATCTCAGATTAGGTCACCTTCCTGTTGCCATAATGTAGCTTCCCTATGTCATTTCTATAAATATTTTCATGGTAATTGTTCTGATGAGCTTTCCTCATTAGTCTCTAGACTTTAAGAATTTAAATGTAGTACTAGATTGGTAACAAAGTCTTAACATTTTATTGTTGAAATGGCTAGATGTAACCATAAATTCTATACCAACAGTTTCTTCTATCATACTTCTTGCTTGTGGAGTTCTCTTGGTTTCTTGCTTCCAAGTCAACATTGATCTTCAAAAATTTAAATGTAATATCAATCATTATTTTCTACCTTTTTAATTTCTGTTCTTTTATTGTTCTCTCTCTTTAATAATGTTTTCTTTTCTTATATCTCTCATATTCAGTAATCCATGCATCTTAGGAGCTTTATTGCCTTGCATAGGGTGAAATGATTAAAATGATGTCAGATTTGATTTGGAACTCTTGCCATATGCATCCCACGTATGAATAGTTTTATTTCTCTCAAGGTGTATATAATTTTGAACCTATTTGTTAGCCAGCTCTGCTCCTGTATATTGTTTTTCTACAATATACAGGAGCAGAGCTGGCTAACAAATAGGTTCAAAATTATATAATATAGTATATGTTTCTTCTATGTAAATTTAACATAAAACTGTGTTGAGAGGAGAGTTTAAATGTAGACTTGTGAAACAATATACAAGTTTTAAAAATTTGAAATACTTCTATTTTCTCATTTACATAGCACAGAAATGTTAAGGGAGAGAAATCAAGTGAATAACATTATAAATCTTTTAC
This sequence comes from Ascarosepion bandense, assembly GCA_037127315.1. Taxonomy (NCBI): domain Eukaryota; kingdom Metazoa; phylum Mollusca; class Cephalopoda; order Sepiida; family Sepiidae; genus Ascarosepion; species Ascarosepion bandense. The sequence continues at coordinate 3,845,352 of JBBBDQ010000570.1, forward strand.
AAACTGAGTTGCTATCTCCAAAATAAAGATTCAGTGATTTCTATGATCACTATTGTATTAGACAGGCTCTACGATTTTTAACAGAGATTCTGTATCAAACATTAAGTTAAATATAAATCTACTTCAAAACTCTTTAAGCTTAGCACATTTAGTTAGACTCTAGTTTAATTTTGTGATAACTGCTTGAAATTTGTAACTGAAACTTTCTTCACTAAATATGGTATATAGATTTAAAAAAAGGTTTATGAATTATGACATCAATACCATAGACTAGCATTTGAATACTGAGTGTTAATTTACATTTTCTAACTTTAGCTCTGTTTAATACTGTTACTAAAACAAAATACTAACAAAAATGCTGCTTCATGAGTTTTACACATTTTATATTTGCTTCTGTGAAATTGTGATTTTAACCAAAGTTTTCTTCCCATTTTATTAATCATTATATGATAGATTTACTTTTCTGTGCAGATAAGGGTTGAGACAAATTTTAATGGATTTTATGCAAAGCATTTTTGTTGAAAAAAAATTGGCTTTCTGCTTTATATCTATAAAAAGGTATATTCAAAACAAAGAGTTGACCTCCAAGAAGGTCATCATCTAACACAATTTCATACAACCTTTGTACAAGAAGTCATACTAATTAGCTTCTCTTTAATTGTGCTGGAAGCAATAAAATGACTTGAGATATTTTATCTTCATTGATAAATGAATGAAAATAAAGAGAATGCACTTAAAAGTTACAGATATACTCATACTCTCAAATGAACATACATACATACATACATATCAATGCATACATTTATTGATAACCATTTACTTAAAGATAGAGCAACTGTCAAAGAATGCTAAAACAAAGAATAAAGTAACTTTGAAGAACTTATAGGTAATCAATATTTCCTTTGAAAGAAAATATAGTTAATAATTTTAAAATTGACCAATATTATCTTCACTGTCTTCTTTGTTAATAGTTGGGGTAAATTCATTAATCATAAATTTTATTTATTTCTTATTATATACTCTTGTCTATCACTTTCATTAGCACATATAGAAGCAAATTTTAGAATTGCATTAAATAAAATTGATTGTAAAATACAGGCAATTCAAAGACTATATTAAATAGTGATTCACTTTATAAATACACATACACATGTTAAAGGATGTACACCTACCCACATGCACCCACATAGGCAGCCAATCTTTTATTGTTTGATTCTCATGTCTCTACCATCTGCTGCCAAAAAGAATAGAAATCACAATTAAGACAAGTAGAATTGTTCTGAACATTTTTGCCAAAGAGATTACTTGCCACAGACACATGCATTTCCATTTTCTGTGCAGTCAAACATTCCATTCCTCTCTCACAGACATCCAGGTCAAACAAAAAGCACTCCTCATCAGTCAATTTCAACCAAAGACATATAAGAATTTTATGCTTTAAAATTCTGAGAACAGTTTTATAGGAAAATATATTCTCCCATTTCTGAGCAAAAGAAAATAATTACTTCCACAGTCACTTTATTGGCTTTTGTAGGTTTTATGGGAAGAAAATAACTTTTTTTTTAGTTGATTTGCTTTTTTCTTATACATATTTTTAGGCATAACTTATTACATAATTATTCCCTGATGATTTTTCTCATTAGATTAGAAATGCTACAGACTCATGACTTACAAATTAGTCCATGACTCATCCAGAAAAGATAAACAAGTTTTTATTTTACTTTTAAGACCTGATCTTTGAAAATTTATACATTATTTCAGTTTTTGCATTATTAATAACAGAAAAAGAAAACAAAATATTAATTATGATTAAGATTTGAAATTGTGTGCAGAAAGTTACTTTAGTCACCATAACTGATATGAAAAGAAAGAAAAGCTGATAAATTAAACATATCTGTACAAGAGCCGTAAACTTCACTCTAAACACTTGTTATAGTTTTAATACTTGAACAATTTGTTGCAGACACAAGTATTAAGGTGCACTATTCATAAATTTGCAGTAGTATTCTGTTATGGCTCCTAATAAAAATGAAACTAGAATATGTAGATATTGAAATTTTACTAGTAAGCATTAAAAATGCTTTTTATTTATTTTACATGTGTAGAAATAATACTATCGGGATCTGTCAGTCTCTGAAAACTATGGAGTCTACTAGGGTGACTATTTAATTCCTGTTGTAGATACCTACTTGGACACATTTGTGTTTCTTCAATACCTACAGAGGCAATTTGTAGTTTATACTGTGATTATACTGCATAGATCTTTTTTATAATTCCTGGGAGATAGTCCATAATCTGACATAATCAAGAGTTTGAACAAGGTCATTGCACTCAAACTCTTGGTCGCAATGACTATCTGCTAGAATAACTATTGACGAAGCTATGGATTGCAAAATGAAAATCTTTACATAGAGAACAATAGATAAATATTTTTGTCAAATATTTTATTTTATAAAACTGCTGAAACTGAAGAATAATAGAATTTTTTATCAAATATATATAAAATCATTGATGAATAAGCCACTTTGTGCTCTCAAAATACTTTAATTATATTTCAAAATGATATCATGAAATGTCTATAGATCTTAACATTGAAGAATGGAACACTAAATTAAATTTGATGAAGATGTTGGAGGTAAGCAATTTCCAAGTTTTATTTTCACTCTTTTTCTGTTTGATTTTCAAATATTTCATACCTACTGGGTCATCTTCAAATCTGAGACATTTTTAGTGGTCAGTTTTTAGATTTTTGTTTTGTTTTTTCATCTTAAGACAGAAGATTATAAAATGTTAGGGTCAAAATTATTTTATTTTTGTAAGATCTTATATATATATATATATATATATATATAAAGATTTCTTCATGGGGTAGGGAACTTTTCAGCATCCCCTCATGTGTTAACGTGTGCAGTTTAATGATTAAAAATGTCTCGGATTCAAACAAAAGTTTCAAATATTTTTCAATGGTTGGCATTTGAATGTGATTTTAGTTCATGATATAGCTACATATTCTAAAAAGTGACATTTCTAAACATTATTTAATTTAATTTGTGGATTGTGAATGTTAAATGTTTTACATTAAAAGTGAAAATGGAAGAAAATAAGTTGAGTTTTTGTTATTTGATGCTCTTTTAATATTGGAAATGAAAAATACTTTACAGAGTGCAAAAAGGATATGTACTGTTGATGGAGATGGTGTTATAACTAAGAGTACTGTTTGTAAAGAGGTTTGCTATGTTCAGAAAACCGAGAATATTCTTGTACACTTGCAGTTGTTGATGATGAACAAATCAAAATACTGATTAAAAATAATCCAGGTCACATGGATGGATACTCCACATATCTCATATAAGTAAGGCAAGGCATTTGAGAACACTTGGATATGTGAATCACTATGATGTTTGGGTGCTACATGCTTTAATGGAAAAAATTTGATGAAATTAATTTCTATTTGTGAGTTTTTGCTCAAATGCAACAAGAATTACTTATTTTTAAAAGGTCTATCATAAGCAATAAAAAATAAATTAATTACAGAAATGTTGAAGAAAATTTTGTTGGGATTGGAAGGGTTTCATCTGCAAAATCAGATGTTAACCAAATATGAATATAGCAATAAAACTTTCATGTAACTGAAAAAATATCTGTATATAAATAGATATATGGAAATTTCTACATCTTCATTCAAGTACATATCCATGCATATTTCATTATTATTTTTACTATTATTCAAATTAGTTTTTGGAAACGTCTTGCAAGAAAGTTGATTGATAGAGAAGATCTTTAGCATTGACTTTCTTTTTTTTTTTCTAACTTAGCTATTTTCCTCACCTCACAAATCAAAATGTGTTTTCCACATTAAATTCAGTCAGATATATCTCTAGATGTCAGCATCTGACACAACGCAAATGCTTTGTGAAAACAATGCCTTCTGTCTTCTATGATTGACAACCAAACTGAGAAACGCAGTTTACAGTTAGCATATAGGGAACTTAATTTATCAGACTGCCAAGTTCTTCCTGACCACTTCCACAGACAAAGCAGCCCTGTTGAAATATACACTCATTACCTTTTATCACCATCTCTTCATCTGTCTTTGATTCCACTACTCTGCTTTGATTCTGTTAGTGCATACAACTGGCACCAAGTCAGTTTAGCTCATGCCCTCAGGATTTTTCTCTTGTAGAGAATCTCACATAATGCCAGCAGTTTAATCAAAGAAAATAAAATTACACCATGACAATCATTTTTAATGCATTAATAGTAAATGGTTAAATTACCTCAGAGCTTCCTTGTGTTCCTCATACAGAAATATACTTTAAAATGAAAAGTTTGCTCCTTTTTTTAACTGAATTTACAAAGATAAATTATCAAAATTATTAGGCAATAAATAATACAACATTGTCATCTAAACTATTACTAAAAACAAATTTAGAAAACATTAGCATATCTTGGTTTTTGCATTGCAAAGGTAGTGTACACATTGCAAAGGTAGTGTACACATTGCAAAGGTAGTGTACACATTGCAAAGGTAGTGTACACATTGGATTAAAGAATAAATTTCTTAACCTCAATAATTGAGGGATTGAAAGTGCATGTGTAATATAACAATCTGGCCCCACCCGAGGAAGGCTGATGCAAGCGAGGGTGTTTCCGGTCGTTGAAAGGAACGGATGTCATTTGACCTTATTTCCGGCAGCAGCGGAAATAACTACAGAGGCAAACAGAACAGGTGTCTCTGAGAATTACGTGGGCGTGCGTGGGCGAGGCAAAACTGGAAGAAAAAGTCCCGGTTCTGGAAGATTATAAAAAGACCTCGGCACACGGATTCGCCAGTAGAGGAGCAACAGAGATCGGCCGGTGAAGAGAGAGACACAACAGATAAGACTACACTCCCATCAACCCATTAGAAGCGCGCTCTCTCAATTCTCTGTTCCCTATGCTACACGGTTCATCATCATAATAAAAATATAACTTTATATTTTTATATATATGCGTGTTTGTTGTTTGTCGATATATAACACATGTACATCACGTACTGGTATAGAAGTTCTAATAAAGAAATAATGTGATGGAGACATTTCAATTAATATGTAGTGTTTATGGTTAATAAATCTAACTGGTAAGTATGAAATTGATATTGAAAGTATTGGAATAAGACAACTTGGTAACACAAAGGAACTAAGCAAGATGCCTTAAATAAAAAACTCAGAGTTCAAGGTCAGAATTCTCAGAGAGTTCTGATAGAGTGTTCATTAAAGTACCATTTGAGTCAGTCAAGATATAATATTATAACCATTAGTAACAAGTTATAACAGTGGTGACAAGGAATCAAAATTTTTACAGATTAGGAAAAAAAAACTTTTTGCTGTGGGGCATGTAATAACAATGATGATAAAAAATTTGAAGCACATTTGTGTAATCTTTTCTTTGCTTTGTGTAAAGAAAAAAATCCCAAATATTATTAAATATGAAAGAATTATTAGTCCAGGTGGTAAAGATAGAAAAACAGCAGCAAAAAAAGTTTTTGGAACTCCAGAAAATTCAACAAAAGTTCATTGAAATAATTCAAAAGAAAATGGAAAATTCTACAATTTCTTTTACTGTTGACACAGTAGCAAATGCCATAGCTGAATTCTCATATAATTCAGATAGTGGCGTTATATTTTCTGCTTATTTTAGAAGATATGAACAAATTAACAGAGAAGAAAGCAGTGACTGAGAAGACAAAATAAATAAAACTTTTGTTAAGAAAGTTAGCACCAGTAGAACATGAAAAATATTGTAATTTTGCTCTACCAAGAAAACCAGGAGAAATTTTTTTTGAAGAAACAGTAAATATTCTGACTAAAATTTTTAACAAGAAATGTTTGTTATTCAATACTCGTTGGAAGTGTATGAATTTAACAAAAAACAAATACAAAGATTTTTTAAAATATGCTGGAACCATTAACCAGGAGTGTGAAAGATTTAAAATAAACAAGCTGACTCTGGGTATGTTTAAAGAATTACTTTTACATTCAAGTGTTAATAGTTCAAAATAAAACTAAAATATATGCTAAAATCTTAATGAAACAGAAAAAGAATAAAAAACTAACACTACAAGAAATATTGAACAAATGTAAAAAAAATCCTAAATCTAAGAAGCAATACAGAGGAAATTGAAGAAAAAGAACACACATACATACAAGCCATAAAAAAATATGGAAAAAGAAAAATTAAAAATGCATGTTTCAGCTGTGGAAAGTTGCATCTGAAAGACAACTGTCCTTTAAGAATTTAAAGTGCTACAAATACAGAAAAGTAGGATATAAAGTCACACTGTAAAACTAAAGAAAGGAAAAGTTCTCACAGAAAACATTTTGTATACAGTGTTGACATAGAAAAATAATTTGTACACAACATAAAGACAGAAAAAATAATTACAGAAAACCAAAGCAAATTTGTGTATGTGAAAATAATGAGAATGTAAAAATGCAACTAGACACTAGTAGTAATTTCACAATAATCAACAAAGTCACATGGATAGCAAATGGAAAACCTATATTAAAAAGAGCTTTGAGAATTACATGTGGTGTGTCAGGTGAGAAATTATTTATTATGGGTAAAATGATTTGTAATGATCCATTTTGTAACAAGTGTGGAAAAGCTAAGGCTTGTGTATTAAAAAATATTACAAACTTATTCAGTACTGATTGAATGGAATTATTTGAGTTGTGAGATTTATCTATGAATATTTGTTGCAAAAACAAAGTGGACAAGTGACCAGTTTAAAAAATAAAAAACAATGTGAAAATTTAAAGGAAGAATTGAAAAAATGTTTTCTGGATGTTTTGTTAAATGAGTTGGGTCAGTGTTCCAAAGTTAAAGCAAAAATTCAAGTGAATAAAGGATCAATACCAGTGTTTAAACTGAAATGTAGTGTACTATTTGCAGCCTTGGATCAAGTCAATGAAGAATTAGACAGACTTGAAAAAATGGGTGTAATTGAACGAAATTGACCATTCAAAATGAGCAGCACCAGCAGTGTATATAAAGAAAAAAAATAAAGTTTGTGTTTGTGATGATTTTTCAACAAAGTTTTACAATTACATAATTACTCATGACCAAGTCCAGAGGAAATTTTTGCAAAATGAAATAGAGGAAAAATTTTTTTGAAATTGGATCTTTCTGGGGTGTATTTTCAAATACAAGAAGAAGAATGTTCCGAGTTTATAATAATAAATATGCACAAGGGAATGTATAAGTTCAACCTACTTCCTTTTGAGATAAAGGTGGCTCCAACTATATTTCAACAAGCTATGGACACTATGCTTGTGGATTGTGATTTTGCAGTTGCTTATCTGAATTATATATTGATTAAAAGTTTATCTAAGGAACACCATATTGAGTATATAAAAAGAATTTTTGAAAAAATACAAGAGTACAGATTCCAACTCAATGAGGAAAAATGCAAATTGTTTTTGCCTAAAATCATGTACCCAGGACAAACTATTGACAAAAATGGTTGTCAACCAGATCTATCAAGGACAAATGCAATTAAGAACATGTCTATATCTAGCAAATGTTACTAGGCCATAAGCATTTCTATGACTAGCAAATAATTATCAAATCTACATACTTAATATGCAGATTTTGAGAGCTCCATTGAACAATTTGCTTAAAAAATGACATAAAGTGGAACTGGACTGATACGTGTCAAAGATCATTTGAAGAAATCAAGAATTTACCAAGATAAGTTTTATCATTAGTACACTATGATTTGAAAGCAGAAATCCTATTGGCTCCAGATGCTATGAGCAGTAATTGTAACTAAAGATGATGACGGTAACATAAAAGCCATTGCACATGTTTTGTATTTACAACTCCTGGCAGAGAAAAAAACTACAGCTAGATCAAAAAGAGACCTTAGCAATTATATTTGCAGTGAAAAAATTTCACAAACTTATACATAGAAGTTTTCATTTACAGACATACCACAGACCGCTATTATCAATTTTTGGTTTGAAAAATGTATTCAATTATGTATACAGTGCATAGATTACAATGCTGGGGTACCATCTTATTAAATTATAATTTTTAAGATGGAATACAAACTATCCAAAAAATTAGGACATGCAGATGGTTTATCATGATTAGTACCAAAAAATACTGAACCATTGCTGGACGGTCTGATTGCAGCATTAAAAAGTGAAATAGATATTGAAAATATATTATGCAATGTAGTATGAGAACTACCAGTTACCCGGAAGAAATAAAAGTAAAAGCAGAACAAGATGTGTTTATTTCAAAAATAAAAAATACTCTAAAAAAAAAGTAAGAAAGATAAACAATTTTTAGAATAAAATCCAGACTTGAATGCTTACTCACTATATGACAGAGTACTAATGTTTGCAGAAAGAGTAATAATATCTATCATATTACAAAAGCAGATATTAAATGAATTTCATAGTGTATATCCAGGAATTTCAAAGATTAAATCTCTTATGAGAATTTATGTATACTGGAACAAAATGGATTAAGACATTGAAAAATTAGTAAAAGTCTACAGAGGCTGTACTCTAGCAGAAAAATCACCTACAATGAAATTACAACCTTAGCCAAAGGCAGATGCTCTGTTTTCAAGACTGTACATAGATTTTGCAAGTCCAATGAACAGATTGCATTATCTGGTGGTAGTGGATAGCTTTACTAAGTGGCTGAAAATTCTGTAAGTGTAGAAATTTTTACATGAACCATTTACAAGATATAGCATTCCAGATGTCATGGTCTTGGATAATAGTAGACAATTCAATGCTTACAAATTTAAGGAATTTTGTAAAATGTTCTTTATTGACCATATTACTACTCTGTCATATAATTCATGGTCAAGCAGACAAGCTGAACAGTTTGTGGGTAGTTCTAAGAGAGATTTATAAAAAGCAAGTAATGAAAAAGTGAGTGAAGAAGCACTAAAAAGATTCTTGAGATTATACCAGTTAATGCTGCATTCCCAATTCACTAACAGGCATGTCACTGGCAGAATTGTTGTTTGCAAGAAAAATTAAATCAGTGTTTGACAAGTTGTTTCCAGGTCAAAAATGAATAAGAACAGATAGCAAAAAAGACACAAAATCTTTCAAAATGGGCAGAAAAGTATTTTTGAGATATATAAAATGTTGGCTTGAAATAATTCTCCTTACTGATATCCATGTGAAATCATTTGAACATGGTTTTATAACTGGGTGGGTCAGTGGATTTAGTTTTCCCACTACCATCACAATTGATAGAGGAACAGTTTGAATACTCACTTTTTGCTTCCCTAACCAAATTGCTTGGTACAACTAGAATTTGTACAACTGCTTAACATCCTGAAGTTAATGGCATGATAGAACATTTTCATTGTTCTCTAATGGAATCCCTGAAAACAACACCAAACTATACTTCTTGGCTTCAGAATATTCCATTAATACTTTTAGGCCTAAGAACAGCTGTAAAATCTAATTTACAGAATTCCGTAGCTAAACTTGTATATGGCACACCTTTACATCTACTAGGAGAGTTAATAATCAAATCAAATGAACCAATCTTGGACCCCACTTCATTTGGAGATATGTAAAGATTGAAGATATCTCAAGTAATATCCCCATCTCCTGGATAATCAACCCATGTAACATATATGCCAGAATCACTCGGAAACTGCAACTTTGTGCTAATAAAAGACAACAACCAAACATCCCTTACAAGGTAGCAAAATGTAGAGAGGAACATTTCACAGTTGTAATTAATAATAAACAAAACAATATCTTGATTAACCAACTAAAACTGGCACATCTAGAAAATATTGGTGATGATACATTAGAAACCACCATCAGACACCACCTAGAACTTAAGAGATTAATCACCATATTAAAGGGCCTAATAAACTATTTTCTTACTTGACTTAATAAAAATTCTCTTTTATTAAAATTACTTACAAGTATCTGCTTAAATATTGCTTTCTCATACTGTTTACAATAGTTTCATGTCATTTCATTTGCACTTTGATAAAGTGCTGACAAAAGTTTTTAAAAAAGAATATTGACTCCCAAAATATAGACACTTATTAACAACTATTAACAAAGAACACACTGGGATTGATTGATAGATAGAGAAGGAACATATTCTGATAGATATATAAATAGATTTAGATAGGTAATGAGGAAATTCTGATAGATAGATAGGGAATAGACCAAGATAGATAAGGAACAGATTGAGGTAGATAATAATTTGAGATAGATAGATACATAATGAACAGATTGGAGTAGATGTGTAAATAATAAATCGAGATATATAGATACACTGATACATAATGAACACATTTAAATAGATAATGAACTGATATACATATAAATATCTTGACATAATAAATAATAAATTTATTCAATAAAATTGTCATTGGCTTTAACCACACTCTTCAGATAACTTTGGAATCACCTGCATCTCTTCCTGATAGTTTAAGTTGGTGAATCCTTGCCTTCAGTTCATCTCTGGTGTTAAAAAGAGTTTTTTTAAGTCTCTTGTTCAACTGCTTCTCACATATAATAATCTAGAAGTTTGCAGTTTTGATGCAGGCCTCTGTGTTGATCCTGAAGCTCTTCCCAACAAATTTGTGAGTTCTTTTCTTATCAGGATGATCCGAGCGAGTATTTTGAGCTGCCACCCCTTCATAATCACCAAACACTTTGAAATTATTGTATTGGAGCTTCTGGTGTGAATGCCAAGTAATCTAGCATGTCATTTCCAAGTTTCTGGTGTCATGGTGCTCTTTTTCTCAAAGACATTGCCCAGCTGACAATACTATACAGTGTAGTCAACAAAATCAAAAAATATGCATGTGCAAAATTAAAAATATGAAAATAGCAACAATTTACCTATCAAATTCTGTAGATAGATAATGAACTGATAGAGATAGATTGATAAGGTACAGTTGAGATAGATAAATAATGGTTTAAGATAACATAATCAATACATTCAGATAGATAGGTAGATAAAGTACATGTGATCAATATATATCTATATAAATAGATAATAAATAGGTAGATGTAGGTAGATAGGAAGTGACCAGATTCAGGTACATAAATAAGGAACAGATTGAGAAATAATAGATTGAGATACATAGCTACATAATGAACACATTCAGATAGATAGGTAGATAGATAATGTACATATTGTGATTAATATATATATATATAGAGAGAGAGACAATAATAGGTAAAAGTAGATAGATAAATAATGACAATATTGTGATAGATAGATTAGGAACATTGTGATAGGTTACAAACAGATTACAAAAGGTAGACAGATAAAGAACAGATCAAGATTAATAACAGATTTAAAGAGATATATAGTTAGATAAGGAACAGATTGAAGTAGACAAACAAGTTTGATATAGATAAAGAAAAGTTTAAGATACATTGACAAAGAACAGGTAGTTAAATAGATAATGAACAGATTAAATTAGATATATACTGCATATATTGTGATAGATAGGTAGATAGGTAATTTAAAGATGAAAGTAGATGGCGAGGTACGTAATGAACAGAAATAAATAGATGAATAATGAACAGATTAAAATAGATGTAGACACTTGTTTGAAATATATAGTTAGGCAGATAATGAACTGATTGAAATAGATAATGAAGAGGTTGAGACAGAGAAAAGCAAGACAGACAAACTAAACTGACCCAGGAAATAAGACAAATGCAAATATGCCGATACTTTTATTAAAAAGATGAAAGATTAAATGTTATAAGTTGAGATAAGACAGGCAAGCAAGACAGACAACCAAATTGATTGAAATGAATGAAGATAGAAGGAGATGGACAGGTAGGCAGACAGATAACTAACTGATTGAAATAGATAATGAAGAGTAAGTGAGATGGATAGGTAGGTAGATAGATAATAACTGATCAATAGATAATGAAGTGAGTGTTGAGATGATAGGTAGTAAGATAGATAATGAAATCGATCGAAATAGATGAATGAAGAGATGGAGATGGATAGGCAGGCAGATAGATAATGAAGACAGAGATAGATAGGTAGGTAGATAGATAACTAACTGATTGAAATAGATAATGAAGAGAAAGAGATGGATAGGTAGGCAGATAAATAACTAACTGATCGAAATAGATAATGAAGAGGCTGAGATGGATAGGTAGGCAGACAGACAACGAACTGATTGCTGAAATAGACAATGAAGAGAAGTTGAGATGATAGGTAGGCAGAGATAGATAAACGAACTGATTGAAATAGATAATGAAGAGGCTGTAGATGGATAGGTAGATAGATAAACCAATCAGATCGAAATAGATAATGTAAGACGTTGAGATGGATAGGCAGGCAGATAGATACCTAACTGACTGAAATAGATAATGTAGTGAGGTTGAGATGGATAGGTAGGTAGATAGATTAAACGAACTGGATCGAAATAGATAATGAAGATATTGAGATGGATAGGCAGGGTAGATAGATAACGAACTGATGGAAATAGATAAATGAAGATAAATAGATGGATAGGCAGGCAGACAGACACCCAACTGATCGAAATAGAGACAATGAAGACACAGAGATGGATAGGTAGATAGATAACGGTAACTGATCTAAATAGATAATGAAGAGTGAGATGGATAGGTAGGCAGATAGATAACTAACTGATCGAAATAGATAATGAAGAGGTTGAGATGGATAGGTAGCAGATAGATACCAAGAGGTTGAGATGGATAGGTAGTCAGATAGATAACGAACTGATCGAAAGGATAATGAAGAGGTTGAGATGGATAGGTAGGCAGATAGATAACTAACTGATTGAAATAGATGAAGGAAGATAGATGGATAGGTAGGCAGATAGATAAATAACTGATCGAAATAGATAATGAAGATATTGAGATGGATAGGTAGGCAGATAGATAATGAACTGATCGAAACAGATACGGAAGAGGTTGAGATGGATAGGTAGGCACATAGGCAAGGAATTGATCAAAATAGATAATGTGTGTTGAGATGGATAGGCAGGCAGATAGATAACGAACTGACTTAAATAGATAATGAAGAGAAGCTGAGATGGATGGTAGGCAGATAGATAACGAACTGATGGAACAGACAGAAGAGAAGGAGATGGATAGGTAGGCAGATAGATAACTAACTGATGGAAACAGATAATGAAGAGGAAGGAGATGGATAGGTAGGTAGATAGATAACGAACTGATGGAAATAGATAATGAAGAGGTTGAGATGGAGGTAGGCAGATAGATAACGAACTGACTAAATAGACAATGAAGAGGTTGAGATGGGATAGGTAGATAGATAAACGAACTGACGAAATAGATAAATGAAGAGGTTGAGATGGATAGGTAGGCAGATAGATAAACGCAACTGATCGAAATAGATAATGAAGACACAGATACAGGCAGGGTATTAGACAACGAACTGACTGGAATAGAGCATGCAGAAGAGCTGAGATGGGATAGGTAGTGTTAAGACAGACAAATCAACTGGATCGAAATAGACAGAAGATGAGTGTTGAGATGGATAGTAGGCAGATAGATAACGAACTGATCGAAATAGATAATGAAGAGGTTGAGATGGGATAGGTAGGCAGATAGATAACGAACTGATGAAATAGATAAGAAGAGGAAGTTGAGATGATAGGTAGATAGATAAACGAACTGATCGCAACAGATAGGTAGAAGATACATACATAGATAGGTAGGTAGATAGATAACTAACTGATCGAAATAGATAATGAAGAGAAGGAGATGGAGGTAGGTAGATAGATAAATAACCGATCGAAATAGATAATGAAGAGGTTGAGATGGATAGGTAGATAGATAATGAAGAGGTTGAGATGATAGTAAATAGATAGATAACGAACTGATCGAAATAGATAATGAATGAGGCTGAGTGATAGGTAGGCAGACAGATAACTAACTGATTGAAATAGATAATGAAGAGAAGTGAGATGGATAGGTAGGTAGATAGATAATGAACTGATCGAAATAGATACGTACATAAGTGAGATGGATAGGTAGGCAGATAGATAATGAAACTGACTTTGAAATAGATAATGAAGAGGTTGAGATGGATAGGTAGGCACATAGCAAGGAATTGATCAAAATAGATAATGAAGAGTAAGTGAGATGGATAGGCAGGCAGACAGATAACTAACTGATCGAAATAGATAATGAAGAGAAGGAGATGGATAGGTAGGCAGATAGATAACTAACTGGATGGAATAGATACGTAAGACGCCGATGATAGGTAGGCAGATAGATAACTAACTGATGGAAATAGATACGGAAGATACATACGTACATACATAGATAGATAACTAACTGATCGAAATAGATAAATAGAAGAGTGTTGAGACAGATAGGTAGGCAGATAGATAACGAACTGATCGAAATAGATAATGAATGAGTGAGATGGATAGGTAGGCAGATAGATAACGAACTGATCGAAATAGGCAATGAAGAGAAAGAGAGTGATAGGTAGGCAGATAGATAACTAACTGATCGAAATAGATAATGAAGATAAGTTGAGATGGATAGGTAGGCAGACAGATAACGAACTGATCGAAATAGATAATGAAGCAGGTTGAGATGGATAGGTAGGCAGATAGATAAACGAACTGACTAAATAGATAATGAAGAGACAGAGATGGATAGGTAGGCAGACAGACAACGAACTGATCGAAATAGATAATGAAGAGGTTGAGAGATAGGTAGGCAGATAGATAATGAACTGATCAATAGATAATGAAGAGTGTTGAGATGGATAGGTAGGAAACAGACAGATTAATGAAGATAGTTGAGATAGATAGGTAGGTAGATAGATAAATCTAACTGATTGAAATAGATAATGAAGAGGTTGAGATGGATAGGTAGGCAGATAAATAACGAACTGATCGAAATAGATAATGAAGAGTGTTGAGATGGATAGGTAGGCAGATAGATACCAATTGATTTAGGCAGACATGAAGAGGTTGAGATGGATAGGCAGATAGATAACTAACTGATTGAAATAGATAATGAAGAGGTTGAGATAGATAGGTAGGCAGACAGACAATGAATCGATTGAACAGATAATGAGAAGGAGATGGATAGGTAGGCAGACAGACAACTAACTGATGGAAATAGATAATGAAGAGTGTTGAGATGGATAGGTAGGTAGATAGATAACTAACTGATGAAATAGATAATGAAGAGGTTGAGATGGATAGGTAGGCAGATAGATAACGAATTGATGGAAATAGATAATGAAGATAAATAGATGGATAGGTAGGCATATAGATAACGAACTGATCGAAATAGATAATGAAGAGGTTGAGATGGATAGGCAGGCATATAGACAATCTAACTGATCGAAATAGACAATGAAGAGTGTTTGAGATGGATAGGTAGGCAGATAGACACCCAACTGATCGAAATAGACAATGAAGAGAAGGAGATGGATAGGTAGGCAAGATAGATAACTAACTGATGGAAATAGATAATGAAGAGGTTGAGATGGATAGGTAGGCAGATAGATAACGAACTGATGGAAATAGATACTGAAGAGTGTTGAGATGGAGGGGGTAGGCAGATAGATAAACGAACTGATGGAAAATAGATAAATGAAGAGAAGTTGAGATGGATAGGTAGGCAGATAGATAACGAACTGATGGAAATAGATAATGAAGAGTAAGCAGGGATGGATAGGTAGGCAGATAGATAACTAACTGATCGAAATAGACAATGAAGAGTTGAGATTGATAGGTAGGCAGATAGATAATGAAGAAAGGAGATAGATAGGTAGGTAGATAGATAACGAACTGATTGAAATAGATAATGAAGAGGTTGAGATGGATAGGCAGACAAATAACTAACTGATCGAAATAGATAATGAAGAGGTTGAGATGGATAGGTAGGCAGATAGATAACTAACTGATTGAAGTCAGGGATAATGAAGAGGTTGAGATGGATAGGTAGGCAGATAGATATCTAACTGGATTGAAATAGATAATGAAGAGGTTGAGATGGATAGGTAGGCAGACAGACAATCTAACTGATTGAAACAGATAATGAAGAAAGGAGATGGATAGGTAGGCAGATAGATAACCTAACTTACGGAAATAGATAATGAAGAGGTTGAGATGGATAGGTAGGCAGATAGATAACTAAATTGATGGAAATAGATAATGAAGAGGTTGAGATGGATAGGTAGGTGATAGATAAATGAATCGATGGAAATAGGAGCACGAAGAGCTGAGATGGATAGGCAGGCACATAGATAACGAACTGATCAAATAGATAATGAAGAGGTTGAGATGGATAGGCAGGCATATAGATAACGGAATCTCTGATCGAAATAGATAATGAAGAGGCTGGAGATGATAGGTAGGTAGATAGATAACTAACTGATCGAAACAGATAACGAGAGTAAGCGAGATGGATAGGTAGGCAGACAGACAACGAACTGATGGAAATAGATAATGAAGAGAGATGGATAGGTAGGTAGATAGATAACTAACTGATGGAAATAGATAATGAAGAGGTTGAGATGGATAGTAGGCAGATAGATAACTAACTGATGGAAATAGATAATGAATATGTTGAGATGGATAGGTAGGCAGATAGATAACGAACTGATGGAAATAGATAAATAAGACAATAGATGGATAGGTAGGTAGATAGATAACGAACTGATTTAAATAGATAATGAAGAGGCTAGAGATGGATAGGTAGGCAGATAGATACACCCAACTGATCGAAATAGATAATGAAGAGGTTGAGATGGATAGATAGATAGATAACTAAATCAATCGAAATAGATAATGTAAGGTTGAGATGGATAGTAGCAAGATAAAAGGAATTGATCAAAATAGATGATGAAGAGATTGAGTTGGATAAATAGGCAGGTAATGAACTGATTGAAATAGATAATGAAGATATTGAACCACAGCAATTAAGAGGTGGTTCCATACTTCTTGAAACCTCCAATCTTCCAATCAGAACCCTTGCTGCCAAATGCAGTTTATCATCCAACCCAGTACCAGATAATGAACTTGGACGCATGGCCCAGTGAATAAAAGCCTTGGTTGAAGTAATTCAGTGAATTGTCTCAGTTTTCAGTTCAATACCTGGTCACAGCAGAGGTGAACAGAAACCTGGAGTTAAGTTACTAAAGGGAAATAACTGTAACTAAGATATCCAGAAAATGCATGGAACTTGAATAATCAACCACAGTGGATGAAATAAAGCGATCTGTTTGAAATTCCAACATATATCACCTGAAGAAGGCCTGAGTGAACAACACCTGAAACATTGTGAATATAACAGTAAAGCGGAGGATAACTGCCTGAACAATGTAAATAGTGTAAATTGATAGATAATGAATAGACTATGATATATAATGAGTAGACTGTGATATATGTAGGTCATGAACAAGCTGATAATTAGATAGATCAAGAATAGACTGATAAGTAAATAGACAATGTAGTAACTGGTATAGATAGATAATATATACTGACACATAGATAGAGATATATAATGTACTGACTGACAAATATAGATAATGAACTGAGTGATAGATATAGCTAGTTAATAAACAGACTGTGAAAGATTACTAGCAAGTTTGAGATAATAAACAGACTGTACTAGATAGGTAATAAAGAGACTTTGCTAGATAGAGAGATAAGGAACATACTGTACTATATAAGTGGATGGATAGATAGACAATGAACATACTGTGCTAGGTGGATAATGAACAGACTGCAGATAAATAATGGACAGGCTGGGATAGGTAGATAGATAATAGATAGGCAAATATATAATGAACAGACTGTGATAAATAATGATCTCACTGATATAGATAGAGAATAAACTTATATATAGATAGTTTGATGGATAGATAATGGACTGACTGATAGTTATATCGTTAGATAATGAACAGATTGTGGTAGTTCAATAGTTAATGAACTGACTGATAGATAATGAACAAACTGGTAGATAAATTCATAATGAACAGACAATGATAGATTGATAGATACAGTGTGCTTGCTAGAAAGATAATGAATAGACTGTTTTAGAAAAATAGATAACTAACAGTGATAGATAATGAACAGACTGATTAATAGGTAGATAATCAGTTGCTTAAATGACAAACAGACTGTGATAGATGAATAAATAATGAACAGACTGATAGAGAGTTCAGGAATGGATAGATAGATAGTTGGATAATGAATACACTGCTATTGAGAGAGATAGGGTAAAAAACAGACCAAGAAAGGAAGAGACTGTAATGGAGAAAGGAGCAGAAAGACATTTGAACAAATTGAAATGAATAACTATATGGACTAGGATCAACCTCTCATCTAGTTTAATGTAATTCACTACTTATATATGCTTTTGAAAAACACCACATGTTCCCTAAAATACATATCCTTTGCACAAAATAAATATATAGATGATATCAGAAAGAAAAGAAGGTTACTTCATAGTGGATACATGAAAATAATTGTGTTGTATTTGTGTGTGCTTGTCTGTTATAGCATGATAATGTGTGCATGTGTATTTGAATGCCTGTCAGTATTGGCATGTTTGTGTTTGCGTGTAGTTACCTGATTTTATTGTCTTTCCTCCAGAAGCAGAGAAGAAACACTTTTTCCTTTCCACTTCCAGTATAACCAATTACTTTTTTTTTTCAACAGCACCAGCGTTATTATAAAATGGGAAATGGGAGAGGTGTTGTTTGACCAGTATATTTTGATGTTAACAAGGTCACCTGACATCCGTTTTAGATGTTTGAAAAGCATAACAACTTATGTGAAGAAACAGATTGGGTCACGGTGGGCCAAGAAATATTTCACAACCACTAAATTTCTTATTAGTGAAGAAAAAAAAAACCCAAGTACAAAGGAATTAGAAAGGTGAATATAAGAAAACACTGTATAGTATTAAATTATCAGAACATAAAAATAAACAATGAATTAAAAAAGATAGATAAAAAGAGATATGTATAACTAGAAGCAAAGTGACAGAAAGATAATTGTCTTTTCTTGTGATATTAATCTACAATAGATACAAGTGTAAATGCAAACTGGATAGAAATGAACAGAGAAAACAAAGAGCTTATTTTGACAATGAACAAAGTAGGTGGTGCATTTCTCTCCCTCTCTCTCTATCAGGTGGTGATTATCTAAGTTACATTGGATCATCTTCATTTTCTATTTAACTTTGGCAAACAACAAATTGAAGTGGATATGTGAGCTTGTCTTTTTGTTTGAATTTATTGTTCAAGTAAAAGAAGCCAGTATTGTTTGGGGATCAAGTATTATAGCAGGTCAAATAGAATTTGTAATTTCAAACTTGACAAAACCAGTTTGAGCCAGAGAAGAAAGTTAGCCATTCCTGACATTTGAGTAGGAGCACTGACAATTTCAATGTTCATTAGAGGAAAAAGAAAAATGCTTTAAATTTAGATTAATACCCAAATGCAAAAATGATTAATCACTTCCACTTTTTGTTATACAGTTCTTTTGTGTGCGTGTGTGTAAAGAATTTATCCCATGTCACAAAAAATAACCTATTTTCTTAAGTCCTTACTATTATTAGAAGGATTTCATATGCAAGTTTTTGGATATATTTTTCCATTTATTATGGTAGAACTCTGCTCTTTCATGTAATAGTGTTTTTTCACACTGCCCTTCATAAACCTTTTGAAACAGCCCCCTGGCATCACCACTGCAAGATAAATAACTCTAGTACTGCATAAATTTATATTACTAAAAAAAAGACACTTAGCATATTAGATAGTAATATATATATATATATATAATGAAATATAGTTTTTAAGGTATGCTATATTTATGGGTTAAAGTGCTCAGTATCAGGGATGGATGCATCAGCCCAAACCATGATGGTAGCTGTAAAAAGATAGTTAGATAAAGTTCCCTAGCACTGCACAGGTGACAGTTTAAAATGTAAGAAGTATTTCTGTCGCACCCTGTATTCAGATTGTTTTCATATTTCTGACTAAACCCTATGTTGCAGTATGCACACAAACCATGATGAACACTGTCCAGCATATTGAGATACACACACACACATCTGGTAATCACAAAAAAATCATTTGCCCAATTTATATTGGTTTCATACATTTTGGTTCCATGAAAAAATGTTCTTGTTCCTGATTGGTTAGTTAGTTTCTAGACTATTGCTTTATATATTTAGTACTTTTCTTTATTTTGACAAGCAAGGAAACCTGACAAATGCAAAACAAAATGACTGTAGTTTCAATACAGCGAGGCTGTTACAGCTTTATTTAGCAACTTACCATAGACAATGACTGTATAGTTCGACAGTGATAAAAGTTAAAGACTTGGCACAATTCTTAGTTATATGTCTAGAGTAATTAGAGTTGGTTAAGTGTAATTGGCAAAACTCTCAAAAAATGGGATTGAAAAAATTCTCAATAAACAATAAAAAAAGGAAGAAAAAGAACAAGACAAAATAACACTAAGCAAACAATATATATGAAAAAAAAACTAGTCAAAGCAACAGTAATAATGCAAAAGTTCACAAAGTAAAAATTATGCAAATGGGATACAATAAAGTGATTATAGTGCTTTAACTTCAAGACAAGAAAGAAAAATATTGCCAATGAGACTGAGAATTGGTCTATTTTCATTGGTTAGGAAGAAATCCCAGCATGAATCTGTAGATTTTGTCTATAAATTTGTGAGGGGGATGTTCTTTGCAGTCATTTTGTGGTTAAGTTCATTATGCCCCTCTCATTTCATTTTAGGTGACAGAAGCGGTGGAAACATTTCAATTTGTTTCTTTTTGTTTTGATTTCTTTTACTACACATTTACACTATATTTTCCCCAGTTAATTTTTGCTGTATTTAGGCTGTAGGGAGGATTCCATTCGAACACAGCATTCATTGTATATATTTTCATCAAATCATGTTTTTATTATGCAAATAAAAAATCATGTGTTTTGATCATCCTTCTCATGTTTGTAAATATGCTGTATTAAGTTAAGATTTCATGGAGAGAATGCACTGTTTTGGTGATCATGGTATGTATGTGATTTGTGTAAATGTGGTATTATGGTTTAAGGATTATTAAAAGTATGATTGCATCAGTGGATGTGACTAATTAAGTTAAATGATGAGCAGCCTACCCTAATTTTTTGGTCTTGTGCCATATTTGTATGTTTTTTAATACAATAAATATTCATTCCTATGATTAGAATGAACAATATGAATGAATGAAATCTACCATTAAACCAATGAATGAAAATACTTAACAGGATCTGAACTTAAAATAAGTTCCATTTATATAATTTGAATAACATATTTTTAATGATTAATCCTGACAATCAGCAACCAATATCAACATTTCACCAATTTTTTGACAACGCTGCAAGAATCCTGGTATATTAAACAAATACATGTTGTTTAAAAGCTAATCCTCATTATTTCTTTCCTTTTGCAACCAAACAAGAGTGACACTGAAGTCTTCTCCCAGATCTAAAACTATTTTCACATAGCCTTTATGACAGCAGTCTTCTATGAAGACTTGCCATATAGGTTGCCAGAGTATTAAGTGAAGTTGAGAGAAAGTTAACAAAGTACCTTATACATAAACAAAAGAAAACAGAAGAATCAAAGCTCACATTGCCTTCATTAGCTTGTTGTTTTCTCAAATTTCATCCTGGTGTCATCACTTCCCCATTTTTTATATATATATATATATATATGCCACTGGGGCTTCCCCATTTTATATACATATATATATATATATATATATATATATATATATATATATATATAATGTATGCCACTGGGGCTTATTCAAATTGATGGAAGGAGGGAAACTAGTTTTTTTTTTCCATTTTTATTTTTATGGCTTGGCTAATATTTTAGAGTCGTCATAGTCCTGGATTTATGGTTTTCTTATTTTTATTTATCTAAAAAAATTTTTTTTTTCTTGTACATTTTTAGTTCTAAAATTTGGTATTTAAAGGAAAGGTTATTAGTTGTTTAAAGTTAGGATGATGCTGTAGGTGGTATAGAGAGAGACTGTTTTGTGTTTGTATTTTGGAAATGATTTCTGATCTTTCGTTTCAGTGTTTATGCTATTCTGAAAGGTGATTATTTCTTTTTTTTCCTCTCCAGAAAGGTTAGTATGTTTTGAGGTGGTTTTGTAAGCTGGAGGTACTTTTCTTATTTCTTGTGTTATTTTTGCTGTATTTTTGTTTGTCTTCTTGAGGTTCCATATTTGTCTTGAGAGTGTTTTACAATTTGTATATTTGTATCAGCAAATTTCGAAACTTTATATCTATCAATATAGACAGCATAAAACTTCACTGGCACTAATAGAATGAGAATAATTCCATTTATAGAAGAGTTGCAGGATAAGATGGATAAATTCATAGTGAGCAAAACTTTAAAAAAATTGTAATTAAACTGATTAATGTACATTTTGGACAACTTACTACAGAGCATAAAACAAAGTCAAATGATAATGTTATTTTACAGTCTCTGATAGGAAAAAAATGTTTTTCTCTTTTTATTAAGCCACTAAATTTTCTAATCTCTAACCCTTAATTTATTTACTATTTGAAATTCATAAACTTGTTTATGATCAGAGTAGATATCAGAAAATGGGTGTATGTATATGTTACTAGTCATTTTAATGTTTTATGCATTTTTTCAGTTCCTTTGCCTACATTGAGTCTCTTTTTATTTCAAGAGGAAAAAATGATGAAACATTTTTCAACTGTTTTACTTGAGAGAATCTGGAACAAGAGTATCACTTTTTTCTTCAAATCAACAACTACTGACTTTCAATAAAATTCTCCAACAAGTCATGTAACATGCAAAATTATTGAAAGATTACAATGTTTGTTTTTTTGTTTTTTTTTTCATATTTTGTTTATATGCAGACACACTTAAAAATAAGAAAAAAAATGAACTTTTAATCATTCAACATTATTCCCAGGAGAATTCAGCTCCAGATGCTGAAGATATTGGTTTTAGGATTGAATATTATTGTTGATCAGATGTTTTGAAATCAATATCTCTGGGAATAAGAAATCCTATTTTGAATTTGTCATTCAATTCTGTAAAGTTTATGAATTCTTATGATTTCTAAAAGTGGCTCACACTGTTGGAATTAATAAATGTGCTTTGGCCTCATTCACTTGATTCAAAAATGATTTTGCAGCAGGTGTTTGTTTATGTTAACTCGTATTTCAGATGGCTTTTAAAAAGAAGCAGTGTTAATCTTATCAAGGTAGTACAAATACTTTGTCAAGAGCTTACTCTTTATTTTCATGCTGTTTACTAATAGTCATAGAATGTCACTCTGAGCAGTTGTGAGGAAAACCAATTGAGATTAAGATGAAAGAAATACCAGTAAAAAAAATCAATAAATTTTTGCCAATAATTTAATAATTTACACTATTTACATCATTTGAACTGTTGTCATCATCTTTAATGTAATATTCACAACATTTCAGCTGTTGTACACTTCAGCCTTCTTCAGGTGATATACACTGGAATTTCAAACTGAACTTTTTATTTGGTCTGTAGGGATAGATTATTCTAATTCCATGTACATACCTTTTTTGGATATCTTAGTTTCAGTTAATTTCTTTTAGTAACTAATCTCTCCAAGTTTTTGTTTCATCTGCTGTGGCCAGGTATTGAAGTCAAGTCACTTTTCGGATTGCTTTAACCAATGCTTTTATCCATTAGGCCATGTGTCCTTGGGGACATCAGTGAGTGAATTTTTGGTACTTATAAGCCTAATGTCTCAGTAGACATTTTTTTCTAGAGGCCATATTACAATTTTTTCTTATTGTTTTTCTCTAGCTCTCTGTTTTCCTAGTTCCCATATAGTATTCATGTCTATACTTGGATGGCTTAGACAATTTTTATGGCCTAGCATATGCACTGATTCCTTAAGTTTTCATATTTTCTGGATGATATTCTCTGTCTCTTATTTCAACTTCATTCTACAGTAACCTCTCTTTTCTCTTCATATATGGTCAGCCATGCCTGATTTTTCTATTTCCTCTCATGTTGTAGCTTTATGGTGTTCCTGCCATCTTATCTTAAGGAGTCATTTCACCTTTATATTTCTTGCCACAGCTGTACAGGATAGTATGTACACACAGTCTTTAATCATGTTCTCGTCTATGGGTGGTCATACTCAGAAGAGATGTCTGCATAGTGTTGAACCACTACTGAAGGTTGGTTTTATGTTATCTGGACCACAGATCTTTTGTATCTTTTCCAACAAGCAACTCACATAGACTAGGCAGAAGGAGGATGTTGTTATCATCTTCTATACTTCTATCCAAGTTTGTGGGGTATACTTTCATGTACCCAGGGTACTTGTTATGCTGTAGGGTACTTCTTATATTGACCATTTCTTGTTCATATGTCTGTGGGTTGCTACTTATGACTTTTGCTCAATGTTGTAGGCAGCAGATGATCCATTTCTTTACACTGTATAGGTGGTTGGAGTCAAAGTTAAGGAATTGTCCAGTTAATGTTGGCTTGCAATATATGGATGTCTTGAACTGATGCTCTGTTTAAGATATTAATACATCCAGGAATGCTAGTTTGTTGTTGCTTTCTCTCTCCACTGTGAACTGTATTGATAGTCTTAAGTTCAGTAGTTCTGTTCCTGGTGTGGCCAGAGTATGAAGGTGCCATCTGTCTACCACAGCAATAAAGTTGGCCTTAAAGATGTGGATTCTAATGCTATTTCCTCAAAGCATTCCATGTATATGTTAGCTATTACTGGTGATAATAGTGAGCCTATTACTAAGCATTTATTCTGTTGATATATGTCTGATCCCATTCTGAAGTACTTTTTTGCATACAGAAAGTCAGAATTTCTATCAGGTTATCTATATATTAGTCTGTTCCTGACTACTGATAGTGCCCCCTCCATGGGTACCTTTGTGGACAATCTCACCATATCCAGGCTCACCATCTGGATGGATTAAGACATTAGATATATAAATTTAAAAAAAATAGACTCATTGGTGTCTCAACATGGATAAAAGCATTAAAGTAATCCAAAAAATGACTTGACCCAAAGAGTTTTGAGTTCAATACCTGGCAACAGCAGAGGTGAACAAAAAGTGGAAAGTTGATTTCCTAAAGGCAATTAACTGAAATTGAAATATCCAAAAAAAGGCATGGTACATGGAATTAAAACAATCTATTCTCATGGACTAAATAAAGGGTTTGGTTCAAAGTTCTTATGTATATCACCTGAAGAAGGCCAAAGTTTATCACAGCTGAAACATTGTGAATATGGCAATAAAGATGAGGAAAACAGTTCAAATTATATAAATCATCGCAGAAATATAAACACATTTTAATAATTTATGAAAAATATTGTTACATTAAACATCTTTGACAAAATGGAGTTTATCTCTCTTCTTTACAAATCTTTTAATTAAAACCTCCTCTTATTTAGCTGCATTGATCTCTCTACATACAAGATAGCTTGTACTTTCATTGTTAATTAAAATATGTATCCTAGCAAACCAGTATATTCACAGGCAGCCTAGCTCAGGGATTGAACTCATAAAAAGCTTACAGAAAAAAAACCTTCATATGAAAGAACTGATGCTGACAAACACCTGAAAATAGCAGACGTGTGCACCAGTTAAAATCTTATGATGAAAACAATAGCGATAGAAGATGGAAAATATTTTTGAATCATAAAAATTCTTCATTTTAGAATTTTTGGAAGAAATAAAAAATGCTTCTTATGTGTTACATCCCTTCAGGACATGAGCAATCATGGATCCCGCAAAATCCTATCCTTTTGTAGCTTTTAGTAATGTTTGTCTTTTTAATATCCTTTCTACTTCTTGTTCTGCCATTTGTTTAAGTAGGTAACTTGTTGTTTCCCTCTGCCCCTCTCACTTCCAATATGTCTTGTGATGGTTAAATTCCTCATTCCCTTTTCTCATTATGTGTCACAGAAATTTCAAAAATTTTGTTCTCATTCTGAGTATGGGAGCCTTCCCCCGCCCTTTTATTTTTCTTAAAACTTCCTCATTGCTCTTATTTTTCATTTATGGTATTTTCAGCATCTTTCTATAGAACCACATCTCAGTTACTTCAGGTCTTCTTTTCAGCTGTGAGGAAATTATCTGGTATTCACTGCTATATAGGAAAATTGGTTTTACATAACAGTTCAGCACTTTCTTTTGTTGTTGTTAAAATCTTGATTTTTTTCACATAATTCTTGTCTGGTTTTGTACAGCAAAATACAGATAAGTTTACAGTTGCATTTACAAGTGATTTATAAATTAATTGCATTTGTTGTCATAAATTTCCCTTTACACATATTTGAGCACAGATTCCATTCTTCTGTCCTTAACTAAAGTTTTGCAATTAGTGCTTTAAGATGAGTTCACATGGTTTTTATAATAATTTAAGATTATCCATCATATGATTGATATTTTTTCATTAGATCAGAGAACTTGTATTTGCCTATGCAATTCTTCAATATTAAATGAGCCAAATATTGTTGAAATAGCTAAATGCTACTGTCACTTCTACTCTAACAGTTTCTTTTCTTACACTTCTCATCTGTGGAACACTCTTCCATTTCCTTACTTCCCTGATAACTACACTCTTCAAAACTTTAAATGCAATGTCAATTGCTATTTTCTTTCTTCTTTTGTCCTTTTTACAATCTGCCCCATACTCAGTCTTTTCTCTCACTTTCACTCCCTGTAAGCCCCTGTGTACTAGTGGTATTACTGCCTTGCTTGAGGTGAAATGATTAAAAAAAATTAAAATAAGAGTGGGTATAATTAAGGTCAGCTACAAATTCTTTTGCTGCAATCAAGCCTATTTTCCTCTTGTTCTTTATGCTGAACATATAATCTGTCAGTGACCATAAATATTTCAAACATTCCAGAATAATTGTCAATGTTGTTATCATAATCATTTTAAAAATTCCAAGCCAAAATTATTAGAGCAATTTTAAATTTTATTTGAAAAAAGATTTAACATCTTGACAGAAAATATTTTATTTACATTGTATATTTTTCCAATTAAGACAGCTTTCTATTAAGACCATATTTGAAGCAACACTTTTTATCTTAATCTAAATATCAATGCCAGTATCAATATATCTAACTCAAGTCTACTATTTCATTGTACAACAGCAAACTTGTTTCATGCATGGTTGCTAGTTAACTATACAAGTGAAGGATTACAGCAAGATTCCTTTGTTTCCATCAACTAACGAGCATTTTGTTTTACTTAACAGTATTTTCTTTCATTTCCTGTAATTATCTTTTCTATGTCAATGCTGTGTATAAGTTTTGTTTTTTTTTGTGTGAGAACTTTTCCTTGCTTTAGTTTTACAGTGTGGCTTTTTATATCCTACTTTTCTACACTTATAGCACATTACATTCTTAAAAGACAGTTGTTTCTGAGATGTAACCTTCCACAGCTGAAACATGGATTAATTTTTCTTTTTTTACATTTTCGTTTGGCTTGTATATATGTGTTTTCTTTTTCTTCAATTTCCTTCATATCATGTCTCAGATTTAAGATTCTCAGACATTTGTTTGATATTTCTTGTAGTATTTGTTTTTTTTATTCTGTTTCAGTTTCATTAAGATTCTACCATGTATTTCTGCCTTTTTTTAGCTGTTACACCTTGAAGGAAAAATAATCCTTTAAACATATCTGGAGTCAGCTTATTTAATTGAAATCTTTCACATACCTTGTTAATGATTCCAGCATATTTAACAAAATTTTTTTCGTCAGGTGCTTACACTTCCAATGAGTATTGGATAACAAACTTTTCTCACTGAAAATTTTAGTCAGAATATTTAACGTTTCTTCAAAGTAAATTTTTCCTGGTTTTCTTGGTAGTACAAAATTACAGTAGTTTTTATGTTCCATTGGTGCTAACTTTCTCAACAAAAGTTTTGTTTTTTTCTTGCTTTTTAGTTGCTTCATTCTTCTCTGCGAATTTGCTTGTATCTTCTAAAATATGCAGAAAATGTAACTCCACCATCTGAATTGTATGTGAATTCAGTGATGACATTTCTTACTGCACCAAGAGTGAAAGAAATTGGAGAATTTTTTGTTTTCTTTTGAATTATTTAAATTAAACTTTGTTGGTTTTTATAGAGTTCCAAAAACTATTGTTGTTGCTCTTGCTGTAATTTTACCACTTGGGCTAATAATTCTTTCATATTTTTAAAAATATCTGTTTTTTTTCTTTACACACAGCAAATAAAAAATTACATCAACATGGTTCTAATTTCCCATTGTCATATGTGCACTGCAGCAAAAAAATGTATTTTCTCCTACTTTGTATAAGTTTCAATTTCTTGTTGCCACTGTTATAACTTACTACTAATGGTTATAATATTATATCTTGACTGATTCTAATGGAACTCAAATAAACACTCTATCAGAACTTTCTCAGAACACTGATGCTGAACTCTTTGCATTCATTATTTAAGGCATCTTCATTTGTGTTATCAGGAGTGTTTTATTTATTTCACAACAAATACTATTATCATTGCAGTGTTGAACTTAGTGCCTCATTCTTAATTTTCTGATCTCTCTCTCTCTCTCTCTCTCTCTCAATGTAAGTTCTTTTCATGTTTAACCTAGGAAGGATCCAGAGTGATTCACTGTATATACTGCCCATGCATTCATGCCTGATATTATCTTTTTATTATTTAGTTTTGTCTCTATGATCTTACTCATTTTCTTATTCATGTCTCATTTCCTCTAGTTTTATTCAATGAAACACTCCAATGCCCTTGATACAGTTATTCCCCTTCATGTTCAATTTATTATTTTATAATTTAATCTTATCTGTTGCTACAATCTTTCTTTTATATGTCCTTAACACTATATTTTATACAGAGTGGGGAAGCAAAATTTGTAAAAAATTTTCAACCTTCAAACATTAATTACTAAAACTCGTAGATAATATGAAAATGAATAATTTATTCAATATGGCTTTCATTAGTTTAAATTACAACCTTAACACTAACACAAAAACTGTGCAAATTTTAAATATGAAGCCCACAGATATTTTGTCCCACTCTTCTTTGGCAGTCTGAAGTGTATTGATGTTAGGGTAAGAATTCTTAGTGGTCTACTCTGAAATGCCTTATACTGCATAGTATAAGAGGTTTAGATTCAAGCTGGAGGTGAGCCAAAAGTTTACTGGCTAGAAATCTGTAGAATTATCTTTTCTGGTGGCCTCAATCTATGGTAAAAAATATACATTAACATACATTTTTACTTGAAGCTTGTAAAAGAATGAGTAAAACATTTTTTCCAGTCACATGTTGAAGCCATGGTCTGGGGAGAGTGTTTGGTTCTGAAGGTGACTTGACATCAACTGTTAACTCTGTGAGCATCTACATTGAATTTTTCTTGTCAGAATATTTTAAAAGTGAGTTAACATGATTCTTGAAGTACTAGAGTACTTTCTTATACTTTTCCAACCATCTGCACTTCATTAACTGTGGAAGGTATTTTCGTATTCAGATCTATAATTTCAAGTTCACATTTTCACAAATCTTGGGATCTAATTTTAGTTCAAGATCTATCTTATGCTGTTTTTTCTTTGCAGTTTTGGTCTTGAGAGCATTAATGAAGCCTTTACTATGCTGGTTCTGCTTGGTCTTCTTTGTTTGCAGTCTACTTGGCATTGTAAACAGTATACAATGATGCACCAACTGCTGTGGAAGCATTTTGAGTTGATTTGTACACAAAGTAATTATAACACTTTGTCATTCATTTGTGAATACATTTTCCACAATATTCCTGAAATATAGATGTGTATTAATAGCTGACGGTATACTCTTTGACATCATTTAGTCTAATAGTTGATGGGAAATAGTTTAAATTTAACTGCAAGTTTTGCTTCTCCACCTTGTACTAAAATATGGTCATATATCTGTAGTAAAACCTGGACCAGTGCAGCTCTAATACTTTGTTCATCATGATTAAATTTAGATCATCCATTAAGTCATTAATGTCTTTCATTGTTTTAGTAAGTTGATATGCTCCTTTATAATTTCTGTGTATTCCATTCAGTGTCCTCATCTAAATATAACAGCAGTTGAAAAAGAGAAAAAAAACATCTCTCTGAAAGGCTCATTTTTTCTCCTTCATAAAAGAATTCTCCTGTTGCAACTAAATCAATTGACCAGCTTTTCAGTTAGTTATATATGACTGGTGATATTGAAGATTGCCAGAGGCTATTGAATTCACTTCATGTTTGGGAGATCATGTCCTATTTATAATCAATTCATCCTTTTGCTATATTTAAAGATCATTTGGTCAATACATGAAAAGTCATTTAATCCTTTGTTTTTTTTCTTTTGCACTTTCTCTTTTCTTTATCATCATCCTATGAAGAGTGAGATGAAACTTCTTTTATATTTAACTCATCCAACATTCCAATATAAATTACTATCAAAACTAATTCAGTTCTTTTAAACAATATAACATTATTTAAAAAGTAACCAAAATTAATTTCATTTAAATTTTTTTTTCGTCATTCCACCCAAGCAAGGCAATAAAGCCACTAAGATACAAGGGGTTACTGAGTGTGAAAAAGAAAAACATTATTAAAAAAGAGAATAAGAATTAATAAGGGAAAAGATAATAATTGACATTGCATTAAATTTTTGAAAAATCAGATTTGACTGGAAAGCTAGTACCCAGAAGATTTCCACAAGTGAGTAGTGTGAAACAAGAAACTGTTCAGATAGATCTTACAGTTACATTTAGTCATTTCAACAGTAAAAAGATGAGACCTACCTTAGTACTTAGTACTTAAATCTAGTACTGCACTTAAATTTATGAAGTCAAGGCATCAAAAAGGAAAGTTTAGAATAACTACCATGAAAATATTTAGAGAAAGGGTAAAGCGCATTGTAGTGCAGTGATATCAGCTTAGAATGTGAAATCAGCAAGCTGAGTTCAAATTCCAGTTGAATTCATTGCATTTACTTTCGTGCGAATACCTTTGAAAAAGGTATTGATCCATTGCTTCTCCCTCCAGCTATTGGTTAAATAGCAGAACAGATTGGGTTATATAGCCTTGGTTGGCAACCAGTCTACTACAGAAAGTAATGGCAACCTATTGTGGGAAAAAATCTTCCATCCAGTCAGTCATGTCTCTTTTGAGACATGATCCCCAGTTGTGTATCACATATGGCACTTAACAGACTGACTGAAAGTGCAATGAAAGCAGAAGTTTTATCAAGTTAAGAGCAAGAGCAAAAATATGAGATGTAAAACTGTAGCCTCCATATAGTGATAGCCTGACAAATTCATAAACCTCATTCTTCATACTTTTCTTGTTCCTTTGGCAATATTTTCACAGACGTCTTAGTATGCGATTTACACCTATTTGGAAAGATTTCAACAAAATTCTATGGACTGATCATTTTGCATCATGAAATGATAACTTCAATCACTTTGGACTTGATCAAGTTTCAACATTCTTGATTCTGAGAATTATTCAAGAATTATTCAAAGAGACCCATAGCAAAATGCTTCTCCAAGGAATTAGCAGAAAGCATTGTTATTTTATCTTCAGTTTTCTCTTCAAGATATAGCAAGTAGTTCTAAATTTTTGGTAAACATTTTCTTAAGGAATTTTAAAACCAGTAAAATTATTGCAACAACAAAGAAAAGAAACCAGAAGATGCAAACCCTTGATATTTACATGGAGATGATGATAACTGGTGGTGAGTGATTAAAAAGAGTTTTTAGATTTATTTATTGTATTTGCTTCCAAACCAAAGCACAGCATTGCTTTTCTTTGAATGGCTATTCATTTCTATAGGGCAACAGACACACAATAGAATCCTATTAGGATTTGAAGCCATGATTATAGAGAAAACATATTCATTACAAAAATTAGATTTATAAAGAGTGTACAAAAAACACCTAAATTTATGTAAAATGTGTAATCTTGTTAAAAGAATTCTTTTAAGGATTACATAAACATATCTTTTTTTTTATTTATATGCTCATTATATTTTTTCAATCTGATCATGTGATTTCACGAATGTAAACTGACATTATATGACAGATATCAATAATTTAACTTGAGCTTTATTTAATTTTCCTAAACAGTATAAAATTTATCAGATATTCTGTCAAGTAAACACTTTTTAGAAACATGATTGATGGAAATTCTTGGCACAGTTTGTTTTAATTAAGTGGAACCAAAGGGTGCGATTGGTAAATTTTCTGCATTTTATATTTTTAATTTCATGCAAACATGTTGTTTGTTTTTGATTTTGTCAACTGGACAGTATAGTAGGGTTATTATATGGACTGTATTCCCACTTAAAAGGAAGTCTCACCTATTACAATATTTAAAACTGAAGAAATTAACACCATTTATTTTTTTAGAATCATGTTCCCCCTGTACAAGGCACAAGAGTCATTCAAGGTAGAAGATTACAGAGTAAAACACACATTTTATGTTTATATGCAGGGAAGATAATGGTTGACTCTAAACTTGAACAGGTTAAGATTATAGTAATCAGGGAAGCATTTTCTTGGGAGAAGCAGCAGTTTTGTGGGAAAATCATGTCCAGTGCAACTTACATCTCATCAGTGAAATATGAAGGGAATGAGAACAGTTTGATGCAATGTGATTGGCATGGCACATTTTATCCATAAAGCTTAGAAGGTGGGGGAACTAAGGTATCTACTTCATCTGAGCACTTTCTATGAAAATAGTGATAGAGCAGTGATAGGCTTGCAATAGGGGAAAGGAGTAGTAAGGTGGGATATAATTTGTCACCAGTGACACTTTTGAACTCTGTCAAGCTTGAAGAAGGAAGACTGAGCAGTTCCAGTCAATTTATGGCAACAGTAATCTTTTTTTCAGCCTAATCTGAATTTTGTAATGTTAGAGGATAGCAGGAGGCATCAAGTACTTACTGAAGTGATACAAGGAATTGACCATATACTTTCAATCAGCAGTGTATTTTTTCAATAATACTTATTGTCTTTATAGCTTGATATGTACGAATTAATAATACATGATCTATATTTCAGCATATCAACATCTTATGGTTTATATACAGATGAGAATATATAGGATTAATACAAATATAAAATTTGTCATCTAGCTGATTGATGTTATATTCAGCATCCCAATTCCATAGTTTCATAGACAAACTTTTTTGTAAACCACTTGCCAAGAGGTTTCTATAATTGATCTGGATTTTCTCATCTCCATTATTTTTATACTAAGTTAAAAAATAATTTGTGCTATTTATTGTTGTTAGGATGTTTTTTCTCTTTTTGTGTATTTGTGCAGTGCATCATGGTTATTTCTCTTTTTCATTATTTTATTATTTCCTTATACTTTCTCCCTATTTTTTTTTCCTTTTTTTTCTCTTTCTGCTCTAAGTGTCAAAAATAATGTAACAATTTCATTTCCAGTATCACAGGCAAAACATTTTAGTTATTTACAGCAATTTGTTTTCTCAAATGTTCTGAAGTTTTGTAAAACATGTATATTCCATTCTCATTTATTTATTTCTTGTTTAAATAACATTTATTCATTAATGCTTAAATATAGCAAAGTAAATATTGGTTTATGTGTCTTTGCCTACCCATTATTTCAATTTTCTTATTTAGCAGTTTGTTTTTACCTATCTTGGTGGTATTTCAAGTATTAATTATTAAAGGTTAGGTTTATAACTTTCTGGTTTTTTGTTTGAAATATATATATATAAAGTAGTATCTTTGGTACTTTGTAAGGTTAATTCCACAGGGGATTGTAATCCAATGAGAACTCAATGTTAGAATTTAACAGATTACTATAATGCAAATAAGATGGATGCTTTTATAAATTCATTGGTAATAGCATATTTCATGCAGCTCTTATAGACTGCTTTTCAGACCAAATTTCTCACAACAATGAATGGGTTAGATTTATCCAGACAAAAAGACTCATGAGAGGACAGGAAAAAAAAAACCTAGGTGAGGGGGTTAGATTTACAGTGTTAGTTATTATAGGAGATTGTATTTCTATTCCAAAGGATAAGATGACCTTGGCCTGAACTTTTAGTTGACCATTCTCAAATACATAACAGTAAATTTAGTGGCCATATTTTCACTAGAAGAATTGAATAGCTTTTTAAATTAATTCTAATGGTTTAAAAAAATCCCGGGGATAAGTTTTAATTATTATTATTAACAAAACCAATAATACTATTTCATAAACTTATTAATAATAATAATCATAATAACAATAATTAATAAAATTATAAAAGTCTTTAACGGGGTATTAGTTGCACCCATTGGACGGTTGTTTAAGGGATTTATGTTACATACTTGTACCTTAATTTTTAGTTGCACACCTACTTATATATAACTACTTAAATCTTTACATGTACACACACCTACATTACCAATGGATTTATAAAAGCATCCATCTTATTTGCATTATATATATATATATATATATATATATATATATATTTATGATAGAATAAATAAAGAACAAAGTAGGAAATTTGTCTTAATCTAAGATGTTTCAGTTTTATTAAAGCTTCTTCAGAGATTTGGTTAAAGACAAGAGATGATTTTTTTTTTAAATTTAAAAACAAAATAAGACAAAGAGACAGTATACCGGAATGTTGTTTGGAGTTTGATTCCAATTTGTCATATATGTGTCATACATAATAAAGCATTAAGCAATTATTTTAAGTGTAAGTGTATGTATGTATAAGAATGCTTGTCTGTGAATGTGGGTGTGATAATACATATGTTAAATGTATTAAAATGATGGACAATTTTTTTAAATACGTGTCTGAGAAAATGTTGGATGGTAAAATGTTTTTTTTTTAATAATTAGCACTTAAATGGTAAAGTAAATACTTGTTTATATATCAAATTGCAGTATGCTATTATTATAATGATGACAATAATAACAATTATATATATATATATATATATATATAGATATATATATATATATATAGTTATTATCATCATCATTATAATAATAGCATACTGCAATTTGATAGCTATAAAATTTTGGTGTTCAATACACCATCATCAAGAAGTCTGCCTGATGATAGTGTATTAAACACCAAAAATTTAAAATTAAAATATGCTATTATAATAATAATAATAACTATATATCTATGTTCTACTTTTGTCTTGAACACTTTTTAAAAGTAAATATCTAACCGTGGATTGTACTTCAATTAGTATTAACCACTTATATTATTATTATTGTGGGTGTATGAGTGTGCTTTAAATTAAGCAAACATATTGAGTTTATTTTGTGGAAGACTTCACAGTAAATATGATTTAATTTTACTTGCCAATTGTTAAATTTATTATTAATGTGCATAGTTATTTGTAATTATAATCAAATGAACTAACAAGAAAGATGAGATAACTATTTTGCAAATATTTCCTTTTTATTGTCTCTAGTCATTTTTAGTAGATTTTTCTGAAAAATAACTTCAAGCAAAAACTACTGGCTTGACTGTTGTCTTTATAAAATAAATATAATTCCAGTTGCTTCCTAAAGTTCTTCATATTGTTTTTATATAATTTTGTTTAATTTTTTGTATATGAAGAAATCCAAAAATGTAAAATTGTCTATTGTTTCATTTCAATTTTAGTTTGACTTGTTTATAATCTGCTACCATACAAATGGGAAATGTGAATTTTCTATCATAAATACAATTAAAATTGTCTCTTGAAAACTCATGGCTGTAAAAATTGAAATTTAACATGATGTATTTCTTTTTGCTTGTTGCAATGAGCTAAATATTCTCAATAACATTTTCAGCTATCTACTTTCAAACACACACGCATAGAAGTCACTGCTAACAAATGTCAAATGGAAAACTTTTCTAAGTATATACTTACACAGATCCAGGCATTTGTGAATTGAAAACTTAAGCAGAAATGAATTCATAAAAACAGATTTATACAAATGCATGCAGTGAGTTTGGATTTTAATGATCCAATCATCTAACCTTGAAAGTTTTCAATAACACTTACATATAGAAATGGCTGCATATATACTTTTGCTTAAATTCACAAAACTCCTGAAATACTTACATATACTTACACTTATTTAGTGAAGGACTTGGTGATCTTATCATCTAGCCTTGAACCTTTTCAAGAACTGATGTACAGAGATTAGCCTAGAGCCAAACAGCTTTCCTGGAATTCAATAGAGTAAAGAATTGCAGAATTTATGACTTGAGGGAATAAAGACAAAATCTTTAACCCTAAATATGATTCCAGGTTTAGAAGGTCATCAATTTTTTTTAATGAGGACAAGCTGATAACAAATAAGTGAAATTGTACAGGGAAATGTTTTCTTTAGTTTGAAAGAAAAATTAAAAAAATTAAAAAAAATCAATTTCCACATAAGGATTGCAAAGAATTAATACAAAAACATATTCACTAAGTCATGTGTATGCCCAAGAATTGACCAAGATATTTGAACAGAATGATAAGCAATGAATATATTTTAGAAATCATTTAATGTGTAACCAGAGTTATTTAAAATGTTTCTTTTTTATTGCAATATGACACTTACAATGTTTTATTACTCATTTATTTATGAATTTCATAAGATTGCAGATTTTAAAAGTTGAATAATTAAGTTCTATATGGAATCTTGACAATTCACCTAAATACTTTTATGTCTGAAGTATTTATAAATGAAAATCAATAATTTGCATTTTGTCTATATATGTATATGTATGTGTGTGTGCGTGTTATTAAATGGTACTGACCAAGATTTCTTAATAAAAATAATTCTCTTCTTCTCAAATCTTCAAATAGCTCCTACAAAATGACTGCTGAGATGGTATAAGTTCTCTAAGAATTAAGTGCTTTGCACCATTTCAACCACTCTCACCCAGACTGTTGTAATAAATTATTTAAATCCCTAAGTAAGTCATTTATTTATTTAGGTATTTATTCATCCCTCTTGTGAGACTAAGATGACAACATGTCACTCCTTTAATGGGTTCTTTATAAAATGCCTGTGACATCTTGGTGCAAACTGCAGATGTCAGGAGTAGCATGATTTTCCCTTTAACTGCAATGCAAGGGCCTCTGCTAAATGATCTGAGTCCCTGATGATGAAGTAAATTATATTTTGCATTTTTCACTTGAGTGACACAATTTATTAAAAGCTTATGCCCTAAAATAGTTTTCCCCTCAATAAATGTACAAATTGTATTTATGAACAAGTGTGGAATCTATGTCCAATGTGTCCTGTAAATATTTTTTATTTAATTATGACAATTAATTTATATGTATGACTTGTGTTAATGACTGTTTTATTTATCTCTGGGTGATAACAGCTTTCATTTCAATGCTTTGTGTGTTAGTAAATAACTACACCCTAGCTTCATAAATCTCAGAACTGCTTTTTCTTGTCAAAATTGTTATAAAAGAGTTTCATTTCACTCACTGTATATTATATGAATATTTATATATTTAGCTTGGCTAAAGTGCAATGCTTAATGTAGGTTCAAACTCAATGACTTTTTGCAAATAAAACTGATTAACAGAGGATGGTACATTAATACATTCACTCCAAGTATTCATGAATTGTTTTAAAAAACTTTTAACTTAAAAAGAAATAATTACCTTTCTGGAAGTTCTGATATTCTGACTGTTAAGGTGATCAGAAATTTTATATACTTAGTGCAAAAAAACATAAAGCAAATGACATTCAGATCCAAAAGTCACTCTTGATGCTTACAAAGAGAAGGCTATAAAGGCTTAATATAATTTGTCTCTAATTCTTTTGTATTAAAGTGCTGACTCAGAACTAAGAACATTCTTTCATGAGAGAATATAACATACTTATGGCTGTACAACAGCTGTTCAACTATAGCAGACCTGGATGTATTGATATAACTATACAAATTATTGTATTACTCTTTACAAATCATAGCTGGCACATGGTGATTTTCTAAACTTAGCTTAGACTAGCAGTATAACCCGGCATTGCTTGGGTGTAATGAAAGCTTTAAAACTAATCCATGGTCATGGAGCTCAGACTCTTTGGACATTGGCACGAAAGACTAAAATGCAATAGTTGTTTCCATTTAAAGTGAAACCATAGACTGAAAGAAAAATGAATGGATGTAAGTCAAATTTTGATTTTCTGGTATCGATATAAGTTTTTTTTTGTTGTAAACTGAATTTTGGACGCTAAATAAGTCCTCTGAGTAAATGGTATCATGGCTGAGACTAAGAACTACAATTATACCTACTTAGAGCCAAACCTGAAGCAAAAACTAAAATAAAAGGGCCGAAAAAAAATGCAGACATACAGGCAGATAAACAGACACACACACACACAAACATCTGGCCTTTGATATATATATATATATATATATATATATATATATATTATTGATTTTTTTGCACTATTGTAAGAACTGCAACCTTGAAACTTCTGAATATCATTTCTTATGTCTTTGTCTATGAGTGTATCAAATTTGATTAAAATTGGACTACTTCTATAACCCGATTTTTTCGATTATCGATTTTTGATATTTATCGGGGGTACCTCGACACAAAACCTAGCTAAGAACACTCGCAGACGTTTATAGTATAACTGTGTGTAAATTTTCAAGAAAATAAGTTCAGCCGTTTCAGAGTCTATAGGTAATAGACACACACACACAAAGTTCCATTTATAAATAAGTTTAGATGTGGCACAAGGCCAAAAGTAAGGGATACCCAGTGAGGATCAAACTCACTACTCAATTGTAATAATTCTAGCGAGATAAGCTTGCTAA
Organism: Ascarosepion bandense; assembly: GCA_037127315.1. Lineage (NCBI taxonomy): Eukaryota > Metazoa > Mollusca > Cephalopoda > Sepiida > Sepiidae > Ascarosepion > Ascarosepion bandense. The sequence goes on from JBBBDQ010000570.1 coordinate 3,884,220, forward strand.
CCATTTCACTACCTCAAGGTGCCCGAATCATAGCTGGTACATGTTGGCTTATTCTCATTTCCAACCTCTGATTAATTTACCTATATGGTCAGCCTCACACTAATATTTAAAATGGTAACTAATTGAGCTATGATGAAGCAAAACATCCTTATAGACTGATCTTAATAAAAAAAAAACAAATGTTTCCTGGAAGATTATTGCAAATATTGGAATATGTGACTCATGATCATTTTCTCAACTTCCAACTCTTAGAATAACTTTTATGTGGAAATAAAGCTGAAATGATGACACATATTTCTCTTTGCAAAAACATGAATAAACCGCAGATAATATGGCCAATTATTAATATAATCCAGGAAGAAATGAGTATAGCAATTATTATAAGCTTTATTTTAATTATTTGCATCATGAATGTTATTCTATTAAAGAAACCCTCACAGCAAAGGTACCAGAGTTAATTATTTTATAATTCATCTTTTTGTCAACCTTGATTAAAAGCAAATCATCTTTGGAATTGCTGAATATCCTCTTAGATTTCAAGTTTCATATTTCTACCTGTTAATTACAAATTGAATAAATTGTTACACTATTTTTTATTTTCCTATCTTAAATATCTCCCCTCTCTCTCTACCTCACTCTCTCTCAATACATTTCTATAGGCCTCTTACTCTTAATGTTTTTCACTCTCTTCTTTCTTTTTTTACCATATTTTTCTTTTGCACTGTAATCTTATTTAGCTTTCCTTCTTCTTTCATTTTCATTTTCCCATCTTCATTTGTTTCTTTCTTGTTTCCTTTTATTTCTTTTTTTTATATTTATTTACAATCTCTGTTTCTACTCACTTATATTTAATCCTCTATTTTTTAATGACATTCTCTTAACTTTCCATAGTTCTGTTTCAAACGTTTTCTGACATTATCTTTTCTGACATTATCTTTCTTTTTCTTCTATTTTCTAACATTTCTTTTTCAAAATTCCTTAAATTACCTTGTTTTTTTTATACTTTTAGCATGTCAAACAATCAAGATAACTTAAAATTACCAAGGAAATTATCTTTTTTTCTCAGAAGCATCCTGTAATTTCTAATCTTAATTGAGTTTATGAATATTAAAATTCACTATTCATGCAATTCCTGCTTTTGCTTTATAAAATGAGATTGCTAGGTTATGTTTGTTGATTCTTAACATGAATCTTAATCTATTAAACAATCAGTTAAGTGCCATATTTGATACATGCTTGGGTGATCATGTCTCAAAAGAGACATGACTGACCAGGCAGAAGATTTTTCTACAATAGATTATCATTAATTTCTGTGCTAGAATATTTGCCAACCAGGGCTGTAGAACTCAATCTGTCCTACTATTTAACCCCTAGCTGAAGGAAAAAGAAATAAATCAATACCTTTACCAAGGGTATTTGCATGTAAGTGAATGCAATAATTTCAACTGGAATTTGAATTTGGCTCTCCAATTTCTCATTTTGAGCTAGTATCCACTGCAGTACAGCAGTATTAAGACAGCAATAATAACTTATTGACAAATATAATAATGCTTTCTTTTTGTTCTTTCATTAACCTTCTAACATTATATCTAAACAAGTAATAAGTATTTTTATTACTTCAAATATCCTAAACCGTATCATCACAAAGAGAAACATGTAAATTAGATGAATAAGTACATGAAAACAAGCAATTTTGCTGATGAATGTAGAGCTACACTTTTTGGACATGATAGTTGTGCTCTATGTTGGGTCCATCAGGAAAATAGTCAACATGGCCAGTTAAGAACAGTGAGGAGGTGGAGCAATGTCTTGGTTTATTATTATAGGTAGTAAAATTGTAGGTGCCTTTAAATGTGTTGATAGCACAAGGTAAATTCAAAAAATTATAAGTTCTTAGAGAAGCCATTTTTGAGTAGCCCAGGTCACAATCAAGAAGCTTTAAGCTAAAGAGTATATTCATACAAGACAATGTCTCTTCAGATTCTATGAAGCTGGCTGTTCTTCACCTTATTAAACAAGATTTTAAAAACAATAAAATTGCCTCCTAGTCTCTCTAAAAGAAAATTTGTGATTTTATCATTAAAAGAGATGTAATTGAGAAATCTCGAAGAAGCAATAAAAATTGCTACCAATAATAGTGAAACAGTAAAACAGTTAAATAAAATCAATGAAATGAAAGAAGACTGATGAAGGTTATAGAATATCAAGAAGCCCATATTATTCTGTAAAAAAATAATTTATTCAGATATATGGGATATTCTATTGATCAAATATATATATTTATATATATTTTAATAACATATTTATTCAAAAATAAAAAAAATTTCCACCTATTTTGTTTATCTAATAAAACCTGAGACTTCTGCCAAACAAGTTATTATCAATATTTTTAATTAGGCTAGATATTATAAACTGTGTTGTGATGTAATGGATATTGGCTTGGAATGAGAAATTGGAGAGCCAAGTTCAAATTCAAGTTGAATTCATTTCATTCACTTACACACAAATACCCTTGGGAAAGATATTAAGCCATCTCTTCTCCCTCCAGCTATGGGTTGAATAGCAGGACAGATTGGGTTCTATAGTTTTGGTTGGCAACCAGTCTACTGCAGAAAGTAATGGCAAACTACTGTGGGAAAATCTTCTGCTTTGTCAGTCTTGTCTTGAAAGAGAAATGACCATCCAAGTGTGTATCACATACAGCAATTAACTGACTGATTATAAACTGAAACTTACATGGTATGAGTATAGACTGAAAATTGTTTTTTATCCCAACATTAATGTGAAAACATTGACTTGCATAATAAAATCTGTCATAGTGTATAATAGAATATCGTAAGTGTCAGAATACAATATTTCTCATTCTTTGTATTATAGTTACCTTTTTTATTTCTTTTTTCATTTCTTTTGATGATCCCTCTTGCTTATTCTCTTTCCAAACATTTTTTCTCTCTTCCTTTGTGAATTTCTTCATCTTCTTTTCATTTGGGAATACATATAAACTATCAATTTTGTGATGTGGGATATTCTTTTATGTGGATTAGTCTGCAGGGATTTTCAAAAACAATCTTGAACATTACTTTTCTTCACATTTAATGTTTATTCTCTCACAACACCAGTGTTTTTTTTTCTGTGTATTTGACAAAATAAACTAAAAATAATGCAAGTAATTTCTGCTCATCTGGTCTATTCAGCCATTTTAATTGTACACAAAGACTTGACAAAGAAAATATATTTAATTGACAGGAAGATGAATATGTGAAGATTGTTTTGTTGAGACGATGACCAGTTCCGTCTGTGGTTTTAAAATTTTGTATTGTTTAATCTGTCCTTGGAAATAGGTTTCTCATTTTCTTAAATAAATAGAAAAATTGAGAAAATATTTACAAGCAACACACATTTATGCCAAAAATTCACTTTTTTATTGCATTAATCAGAAAAATGGTCCCATGTACACATGATACCCCATGTTAAAGAAAGCTTTGTAACACATTCGATTCCAGTAGGTATTCTGTTAAATAAACAATATTATGCAAAAAAAGGGGAACAAAAAATAGAAGAATTTTAAAGAGAAATAAATTTCATGAAAACTGAAAGAAGGAAAGAATTTTGAAAATCTATTATCTTGACAAAGAAGTAAAAAGTATGACAGACAAGAAAGAAATAATACCCCAAAATGATGTTGTTTACTTTATTTTTCCGTCATTTTTTTTATACCTTTGAAATGACAATTCTTGGTTTAATAAATAATGCAAACATTTATAAATATATAATCAATATTGATATAAATTAATATTAGGTTGTCCCAAAAGTTCATAAACACTTGCAAAAAATTGAATTTTTATGCAATTTTGCGTTTATATTGTTATAGTGATCTTCATCTTTATATTCCAGATGGCAATTGATAAAATTGAGCTGCAAGTTTTGATTCATTACTGCTGGAAGTGAGGTCTTTCAACCAGAAAAGCTGTAGAAAAGATTTGAGCTGCCGAAGGTGAAGGAACAATTGCATATGCAGTGATCTCAAAGTGGTACAAGCATTTTGATTCTGGCGACATGAGTCTTGAAGATAAGCCTTGTTTGGGATGGCCATTAAAGTTGGATGATGGAGACTTGCAAACCGGGTTAGACATTGCGCCTTCATCGGGCACTTGAGAATTGGCTGATGAGCTTGGAGTTGGCAAATCAACAATTCACTGACATTTGAAGCAACTTGATTTTGTTCACAAAAAGCCGCACCAAGATCCGCATGAACTCACCAAAGCACAAGCCAACAGACAAGTTGAAATTTGCCATCAATTTTTTAGCAATCCATTGGACAAGCGTTTTTGGAAGCGCATTGTGATGTATGACGAGAAATGGGTCTATCTGGTCCAGCACAATTGAGACGAGCGATGGGTTCAGAAAGGGCAAGAGACACCATCGGTTCCAAAACAAGATCGATTCGGCAAGAAAGTCATGTTGTGTGTTTGGTGGAACTTTGAAGGAATCGTGCATTTTAAGTTGGTTCCGAATGGTTGTGCCATCAGTGCCGAACTTTACTGTCAGCAACTTGAGCGGGTCTACGAAAAGTTGAAGCAAAAGTACCCGGCTCTGATCAATTGAATACGCACTTTGGTGCAGCAGGACAACGCCAAGCCACACACTGCCAGGAAGACCAAAGACAAGTTTGAAGAGCTGGACGGCGTTGAGGTTCTGCCACATCCAGCCTACAGTCCTGACTGTGCTCCATCAGATTATGGCCTTTTCCACTCAATGCAACACTTTCTGAAGGGCCGCCGATTCAACTCATTTGATGAAGTCGAGGAAGCGTGTCAAGAATTCTTTGATTCGAAGCCGGCTGAATGATACTTTGACCAGATCTGAAAGCTTGCAGATCGATGGCAGAAAGTCTTGTAAAATGATGGTCTTTATTTTGAGCAATAATTTTTGTTGTTTTTGCTAGTAAAATTTCAATTTTTTGCAAGTGTTTTCTGGTAACCTTAGATTACTTAGTGAGTAAAATTTCAATTTTTTGCAAGTGTTTACGAACTTTTGGGACAACCTAATAATATAATAATAATGACAATAAATGAATTTTATATTTATTCATTTATTTTATTTTATTTATTCTTGTCACTGCATAATACACAATTGAAATTAGACATTAGACCTCAGGTGCATGCACGCACACACACACACACACACACACACACATACAACCTCAAATGAAGAAAAATAATGCATTTAAAATATATTGACAATTGTTATAATGCAGCAAGCAGCATTCATTTTATACAGAAACCAAAGATAAAAACTGTTTTCAAGCACCTTGTCTTAGAACTAATAGAACTAAAACATTACCCCGAGAGTAACAGTTCAAATAAGTTGTACTTAGGATGTATGGTATCTTTCATTATATTTTCTACTTTGCTGTGGTGAGAATTAGAAATGACCTCCAAAGATTATTTTCTAAGTAATATCTGTTCCTAGAAAATGGCCAGTGAAGTGGCTGAGAAAGCTTGGAAAGTCAATAATTATGGAATGGTTTTACATTCCTTATCTCCAGCAAAAAGGAAACATGTAAGAATACTGAAAAAATTAACTCAAAAATTAATAAAATCTTCCTTGTTGGTTATTTTTAACAAAACATACTAAATTTAGCTTAGTGTATAATCTTAAGTTCCAAAAACCCAAAGACAGATACCTCATAATACTTGAATATGAACTCAAAATGAAGGTGCTGGTGTCTTAGTAGGGTTCTATCAATGCAGATACATAACAGGAATGACGATAAGTGAGTTGTGCTTATTGGGAAAGATTGCAACAATTTAAATCTGGCCAGCAAAGAGATAAAAGGAGTATCTATTAATCAATGTTCCTTGAAGGATGCTGCACATCTTGCCGGAACAAACCGTTACTGCCTCCCCCCTCCACCACCCAAGTAAATACAATGAGCATAAAGGAGTAAAGGTGCGATGGATAAATTGACGTGTAAATTACGCAAAAATGAAAATAACACTGACATCTCATTTTAACAGATATCGTAATCAAAATTACACAAAAATGTCTTGACATAATAAAGAGTAAATTTATTCAATAAAATCACCATTCAACAAATTTGGTAATTCTTTTCTTATCAGAATGATTAGAATAAGTTTTCTTAGCTGCTGTACCTTCATATCACCATTAGACTCAACCAACTCTTTCCGAATTTTCTGCACTTACTCTGAAATATTGGACTTGAAGCTTCCAGTGTGAACACCAAGCAGTAGAGTATGCCATTTCTAAATTTCTGGCAGAATGAATTGTGTCATGGTGCTCTTTTTGTCAGATGATCTTCAACTGATCCTACTATACTGTGCAGTCGACAAAATCAACAATGCACATGCTTGAAATAAAAAATGTGAAATGGCGACAATTTACCAATCGCACCCTGCATAGTCAGCAGCAAGGTTTGTGTATGCCACACCCATTAAGGCAGAGCAGACACCAGTTTCACTTGTGGTTCTTATAAACTCTAACAAATCATGCTATTAAGGAACCACCATCATTTTGCACAATCCCTACTATCAGGCTGAATCTATAGCCCCATTAAGCTACTACACTACATGAACAAAAATTGCTGTAAATTTCTGACCAGGCAGTAGTGTGTCAGTTTTCTATGGTTCATTGGTGATGTTCTCTGATGCAGGTGAGGTATTGTAACTTATGTTAGGATGTCAATAGTAGTGTAACATTATATTAGTAATAACTGATAAAAAAAATTATACTTTTCATCTGTAAAATAATTGTTTATTCACTTATAAACTCCATCAAATTGATGTTGGTCATGAGGGTACATGGTTTTGGTGACTTTGAATATTCAAATATTCTCACAGATCATCATTTGTATAACTTTCTGTCATCTGGTTGTCTTTTCTGTGTGAGTATCCTGAATTCAGCTGGGTTTAGACATTGACATACTTTGAGGCCCAATTCTGCACTTAGTGGCTATGAGGTTACCTTCTAGGTTAACCCTCTGATGCACCTAACTCTTTTGATGTTTTTGACACTGAGTACAAAACTGCTTTGAAATCTCATAGACATTAGAATCACAACAGATCAACTTCTCTTAGAACAAAGACACTGATATTGACATTAAATTCGATTTATGCCTCTGATATTACTTGACATAAATCACATAAGACAATCAAAGCCTCTGTTAATCAGTCTCATGGAATGCAATGTACACTGTACAGTTTGCTGGTTAATGGGTTGAGCAACACTAATGTTGAATTGGGATGTGACTTGATGTAGTGTTTTACTTTGTTGCATGGTTATCCTTCTTGTCTGTTGCAAATAGTTACATTCTTGAATCTCTTGTTGGTGCCTACAGTTTTTACATGCCACTGATGTCTGTCTAAAATTTATATACCCTTGATAGACTTTTTCTATTGATAAAAAACTGCATTAAAACAGTGTTAAGTCTTGTGTCTGTCTCATGGCTGTCACTATTGCTACATTTACACTGCCTCTTTATTATATCATATAAAAATTCTTCAAATGGGTTTATTTCTATAACTGGAGGAGGGTGAAACTATTTATTATGTGGTTTCTTGTAATTTTAAGGCCCTTCAGTTTATATGTGTGTGTGCATGTGTTTGAGAGAAGGAGAGATAGTTTAAATAGTATGTGAAATAGTTGAATATATTTCTCATAGCTACAAAAAGTCAGTGTTTATGCTCATATAAGATGCTAGGAATGCTGATTTTCAAAGCTATCAGGCACTCCCCACTTGAATGAATCCTGCTATATACCATTCTTCTGCAATTCCCCATTCTTTAAGCTAAGATATTTTAGAAATTTTTATATCTATTGCTCTGTATTTATAAAATATTTCTCGATGTATATAACCTCATCAGAAAAAAACATAAATCATGAGAATTAATTCAAATGTCAATATTAAAAATAAAATTCTGAAATACAAGTATAATTTTTCAGAAGCAACTGCAAATGAAAAAAAAATAATCTGAAAATTTAAGGGAGATAATAAAAATATATGAAAAAAATAATATATGAAAGTAAATAATATAAAATTAAATAAGAGATGAAAACATTCTCGTTTTCCCTGAAAATAAAAAAATGAAAGAAACCAATTTTAACTTGGAAATATCTGCTGCCAGTAAAACAAAACAAGAACAAAAATGCAAAAACAGTTTGGAATAATGATTTTCTTCATTTCTTGATTTAGTTGGAAAGACCTTTTCCTTTTTTTATTTAGATTCTGGCGACTGCTGTTGACATATTTTCAGCACCATTATAAAGATTTTTATTCAAGCACATAAAAAAAGAATTAACCATAAAACCCTCCAAGCCAGTTAGAAACTTAAGACATTTTTGAAAGATTTGAAAAATAAAACAATCCAATAAATAAATTGAATTTTTATTTATTTACAGAATTGAAAAATGGACACATATCAAGCGAGGTACCTCAAAGAAAAAAAAAAAGAAAAGAAATAAAAAAGCAATACCTAAGGTTTAAAATGCATTTTAAAATGAAAAATCTTTCTTGTAGTTTTTTTGTTAGTTTTAATCCCAAGCTAATAGATTAAATTAAATATTTCCAATAAGCAAAATATTTTACTGTGTTTCAAACTGAAGCAAATTTTAAATCAATAAATCAGCTATATTGAAAAATCTGTCAACACAACATAATTCTCTTTATGAAAAATCTTTCAAAAATAAAATATTCTTTTCTGAAACTTTATTTGAGGAAGATTAACTGATTTAAAGTTTAATTAATCTGAATTAAGACAAATATCACCTACTTTTAGTTAAAAATATCTCAAGAAAGCATATTTTCAACATAGAAGTGAGTGATTTCATGAGGTGTTGACAGATTTATCAATAGCTTAATGTTTAGCATTTTTAATTAACAGGAACATAACTTGATGAGTCAACATGATTACCTTTTTATATAATTTTTTAACAACTCAGTAAGCTTAAAAATTTAGCAAAATATTCTAAATAATCTAATATTTTATTGAATTTTGGTTACTTTGGCTTTATAGCTTACAAAGATGCTTTTTGAGGAAATGATAGAAAATTAACAATAAATTTTAAATTTACTATTTTCTTATGTCATGTATAGACATCGCCATTTACAAAATCAGTACATTTACACACACACACACACACACACACACAAAATTAAAAATTCTTTTTAAAATATTGGAGGTCACTGAATGGTAATAAGCATTTAAAAGCTTTTCTAATTAAATAATATCTTAGTTTTATTGCATTTTTTTATTTTACAATTCAGAGCAGATTTTTTCTAAATGGGGATCTTGTTTCACAAAAAAATGCTGATTTAAATTCTCTAAGGACTTGTGCTTATAATTAATATAAGCATTTTTATATAAAAATATTTTTTATGAACATAAATGGACTTCTCAAAGTTTCATAAAATTAAATAGTGAGAAGAAATATTAAAAAAAAACTATTTTTTACCAGGATTTATTAAAAGAAAGAAATGTTTCTAAAATAATTTCATTCATTTGTGAACAAGTTCTAAAAGTTTCCTTAAAATCCAACAATTATCTGATTTTTTTTGGCAAGAATTTCTATATCAATATATTTTTCATCACAAAAAAAGCTCAAATTTCCCAGACTAATTTATAGTTTCTCGTTGACTCAAGACAAATGAAATTTTTAACCAAAGTTTTGAAGGCTCAAAAAAGGATTAAAAAATGTAATTTAATAATAAAAAATACTTTAGTCTTTCCTCTTTGTAATAACAATGATTTTGAAGAAAAAAATTTGTTTTTATTAAGTGTTTGGAATTTTTTCTATTATGTATGCTCATTTTTTAGCAAATTTTGGTGGGTACATTTATAAAACTGTTTATATACAAGCAATTTAATGAAAAATCAGAATGTAAATGTTTCTTATCAATAAAATGTAATTTAACTCATAAGAATAGTAAGATACTTCCTTTTTTGATTGAATATCACATGAATACACCAATTTTAATGTGAAAAAACTGAATGATTAATAAATTATTTATGAGTTATATTTGTCTAACTTGTTTAAATTCTATGCCATATTGAAAGTGAATTTAACAAAATTGCTCAACAGAGGACAATAATGTTCTTCAAATGCATTTCAGTTTAATAAAAGTCAGTAAAGTTGCTCACATCCATTTCAGTTCTCACTCAGTCGGCTGGGGCTTCAGAACATGCTGACTGCACCCCTGAAGAGAAGTAAGGCCTCCCCACCAATGAGGCCACCTGTTTGCCGTGGGTGGTGACCTGTGATGTCTGGAGACAGGATTCTGGTGAGTGAGGGTTTTGGCAGTCAGGGTTAGTACTTCTAGTTCCCACTATACCACTGTCGGATATGGGTTGTCTGAGAGGCTTGATCTGATCAATCAGCTGGTCAGGTCTTAGCCCTAATGCCTGTAAAGACAGCAAACTGAATAATTTTAAATGAACAACAACTCAACCTAATGTATAGGCTTTAGAAGGTACTGGTTAAGGGTCAATCAGCTCATAGACATTTAGACTTAGATATAATCATTAAGGTTATTCACTAAAGTAGTGCAGTGCATCAAATGTGGTAACAAGTGCTCTGGGTCTCTCATGAGTGCAAGTATACTGGTATGTGTAGCCCTAAGCTGTCAAGGCAATTGAGTTTCCCCCTTTGACAGGTCCCTATGGTGGGCTCTGAAGTGGGTAGGGAGCACAAGTAGTTAAATTTAAATCCTAAAAATTATGAATCAAAGCAAAAAACCAAGCAATGTCTTTTGAACTCAGATTTTGAAAAAGAAATAAGCATGGAATTTTCAAGATTTTTTTGTTCTAGAGTCTCTGGGGGGAAACTCCATTGTCAAGACTGTCCCCTAGTCAGATTAATCTAAAATCAGTCAGAAAGATGAGAGATGAGAGATGACAATTTAGTGGTGGAGGCTGAAACATAAAAACAGGGAAAATCTTTCATGAAAATGAACACCTTCCACAATGAGAGTATTGAAACTTACCCTCATACAAGACTGAATACATTGAAGGGAGTTATTAGAAGTAGAGAGCTCTCTCTGGCTACACCAGAAGTAATCTCATCTGCTTTGGGTAGTCAGGGAGTCTTGGACTACTGAAGGATCACAAGTAAAAGAAATGGTGAAAAAATATTTACAAATATATACATCGTGATGTTCAATTCATCAAAAATTCCTTCTAATATAAAAATAAGCTATAATGTTGAGCTAAAATAAGCTATAATGTTGAGCCAGCTTCTCTGAGGTGTTTTAGATGTCAGAAATTTGGACATCCCAGAGATAGCTGTAGGAGCCGACTTACATGTGCAAAATGTGGCCAAAAAGACTGATCATGATGAAGATGAGTGCAAGGATGAGATTAGATGTGCAAATAGCCAAGAGAATCATCCAGCTTACTCTCATACTTGTGTGTTTTAAAAAAAAAAGAAAAAGAAAACATGTAAGTTAAATATAGAAGAAACATTTCCTTTTTGGAAACAAAAAAATTAGTTGAAGAGTACATGAGGGGCCCTTTCTATGGAAGAATTATGAATAAAACAAGTCCAAATAATTCCAATTTCACTGACAAGTATAAAGACCTTATTGAGAGACTTAAGCACTTGGGGCTGAATGATTGGGTCAATGTAAAAACAAACTTAAAAGATTTGTATTACAAAGAATTGGGACAGGCTGAACCTAAAAAAGGAAAAGGAAACTAGCAATAAGTGGATAACATCATCTCAGACACAGACTTCTCTTACCTCCTAATAAGTTATAGTTAAGTCATCTGTTAAACAAAAGTCACAGAGATCATCTATATGTCCACCAAAGTCCTTAAATGGTAGAATAAGTGTATCACCAAAGAAAATGGAAACAACCAAGCAAAAATTGAAAGAATCTACTGACAATTGCTTTGAAAATTTAGATGAGATGCAAGTACATAGCCAAAACCCACAGGCGGCTAAAACTTCCAAACTAAAACAAATCATAAACAAATAAACCGTAAATAAGAAAATACAAGTATATATAAAATATTGCAATAGAACTGCCAGAGATTGAAAGCAAACATTAGCAAGCTGCTTCATTTGATAACAGATTTGAATCCAGCAGTTATCTGTCTTCAGGAAACCTTCCTTAAGAATGATGACTAAATAAGAGATTACCAGTAGTACAATTACATAAAAGACACTGGTCTTTGGGCATCAGGTGGTACATCCATCTTAGTCCAAAATGATGTTCCACAAAGTCAGATAAATCTGAAAACTAATTTACAGGCAATAGCTGTAAAAGTGACGCTGCATAGACTAATCAACATCTGTTCTGTGTACATTTCACTGAATGAAGAAAAAAATGAAAACGAATTGCAGGAAGTTATAAAGCAACTCCCTGCTTCTTTTATGTTACATGGGGATTTTAACTGTCACAGCACTTTATGGGGCTGTAAAGAGACAAACCAGAAAGGAAAGAAAATGGAATCAGTTATAAATAACAATAAATCACCAACTTATATGTATCCATTTTCTGGCAGTTACTCTGCAAACAATTTATCTTTGTGCAATCCATTTATCTTTAGGAGCTTTTCTGGGAAGGTACTGATGAACACATATAGTAGTGATTGTTTTCCAATTTGCCTGCAAAATTCAGAGCAAAATGATGAAAATTCTCAATGTTGGAAATTAAGTAAAGCAACCTGGGAGGAATTTCAAAATCTATGCTCTGAAAGATTAGAAGTAGTACTATGCATTAAAGAAATGCATAGTACTTCTCTATAGCAAAGAAATGCATAGTACTTCTCTATAGCAAAGAAATGCATCCATAAGGGTAATAGTAAAAAAGGAAAATGTAATAGATCTTGGTTTAATGATGAATGCAAAAAGGTTATCAGGCTCAAAAGAAGAGAATTTAGGGTTTTTAACAAAGATCCCACAGCAGATAACTTGCTGAAACAAAAGCTCAGAAAATAATCAAAGTTAACAAACAAGAATGCTGGAAAAATTACATCAGCAAACTTAGTTCAGTAACAAAAACTAAATCTCTTTGGGATATGATAAAGAAAACAGCTTTGTTCTTATCATACTAACACAATAAAACACATTTGCATAAATAATAACAAAATAACAAGCAAAAAATATATTGCTGATAAATTAGCAACAATCATATCAAAAAATTCATCAGCCAAAAATGGCAGTCAACAATTCACTAAGTTCAAACAAAAAGCCAAAAAAGAAAAACTGAACTTTAAATCTAATAATGCTGAGAGCTACAACCTTTCATTTACAATAGAGAAATTGAATGAATCTTTAAAAAAAAGTCCATGATACAGCTGTCAAACAAATCATTGAAGCTGCTGCTAAAACTGTTTAATAACATATGGACAAGTGGCCGCTTCCCAGATTGTGGAGACAGTCTTTTATTATACCTATTCCGAAACCTGGGAAGGATGATTCAGAACTTGGAAATTACAGGCCAATAGCTTTAACCAGTTGTTTGTGTAAAACTATGGAAAGAATAATCAACAACAGACTGACTTGGTACTTGGAAAAGAATGGCCTAATCAGCAATTATCAATATGTATTCAGGAAAAAAAGAAGTTCCATGGATCACTTAGTGTGGCTGGAGACCTTTTTTAGGAAAAAAATTCTTTGGAAAGAACATTTCACAGCAGTCTTTTTTTTTACTTAGAAAAAGCATACAATACCACATGGAAGTTCGGCATATTTGCATGATTTGGGCTTAAGAGGTAGACTGACAGAAATTCACAGAGAACTTCCTAAAAGATTGAAATTTTCAAATCTAAGTAGGAAGTAGACTGGTGGAAGTACAAGAACAAGAAGAAGGAGTTCCACAAGGAAGCATTCTATTGGTGACACTTTTTTATGTTAAAATCAACTCTATTGTAAAATCTGTAAGCCCTGAAGTTAGATGCTCCCTTTATGGATGATTTTTTAATCATGTTCAAATCTTGGCATATGAACACAATAAAAAGGTAACTCTAACAATGCCTAAATAAAATACAGAAATTGGCCGCGGAAAATGGATTTACATTTTTTAAAACAAAAACTAAATGTATGCATTTCTGCAAACTAAGGAAATTTTATAATGATCTATGCTTGAAATTAGATGAAGCAGAAATTCCAGTAGTGGAACAGCACAAGTTTCTAGGTGTGATTTTTGAAAAGAAACTTTCTTTCATCTCTGATTTGAAGTATTTGAGAATGAAATGTAGCAAAGTCCTTCAACTTCTGTGTGTAGTAGTTCATACTGAATGGGAAGCAGATTGGTATACACTTATCAAACTATATAGATCACTACATTCCAAACTGGATTATGCTAGTTTTATATATGGGGCAGCCAGAAAGTCATATATAAAACTTCTCAATGCAACTTACCATCAAGGGCTCAGACTAGTACTTGGGGATTTTAGAATATCCCCAGTGGAGAGCTCATATACAGAAGCTGGTGAAACACCTCCACATCTATGGCATATTAGACTGGCATTGCAGTATTATGTAAAACATAAATCATGCCCAACTAATCCAGCCTATAGATCTACATTTGACTTACTTGGTCTGTGCTGATGATGTGCTAGGAGGAACTGCCTGTATTGGTTGACAGCAGTTTCATTTTATAAACATTAAAATTTACAAACCATTTCTTACCCCAGTCTACCACAGAGTGGAGGTCCTTCTCAAGATCAGCAGTGAGGTTATGTTTGTCTGCCTCACCAGATTTCTTATTGAGGCAGGAATAAATAGTAGTGTCATCAGTGTAGATGCCTACTTGGGATTTGATCATGTCAGGGAGATCATTTATGAAAATTAGAAAGAGAATCAGGCCTAGGATAGAGCCCTGGGGGGCACCAGCATTTGTGTGGTAGGCATGGGGGCATGCCTGTTTAAGACAACCTTCATTATGTGGTTTGATAGGAAAGATTGGATCAAACCAACATTAACCCTGTAGCTTGCACAGAAGGCCAGCGTGCCAGACCCTATCAAATGCTTTGGAGATATCCAGGGCAACAGCTGAAGCTTTGCTGGAATTATCAAGGGCCTGGTATTTGTACTCAGTGATGGCCATTAGCATATCAGCAGTAGACCTGGCAAAGCAGAAGCCATACTGTCTGTCCAAGATACAACCATATGGACATAGGATGAAACCCATTGCTGAAAAATCAGGTACTCTTCTGTCAAATATCCAAGAAACAACAGTATCCAGAATTTCACCTTGGATAATTAAACATCCTCAAGTTATCCTGGAAATACATAATTTATCCAAAGAAAAACAACACCCTCTTACAATTTTGGACACCTTCCAGAAAATAATAGAAAACATCCATGACTACACAAATATGTCACCATATTTGGCTGAGTGCTCTTGCTATTCATCTTGAGGTTTTCAACAAAATCCAAAAGTAGATCTACAATATAATTGATCCTGACTTGGCAACCCAGTTTTAGTTACTTTCTCATTGACATGATGTAGCTTCACTTTGTCTTTTCTACAAGTATTTTCATGTCAATTGCTCTGATAAGCTTTTTTACCTGACTCCCTAATCACATGTATTTATGCATGCTATAAGATTGGCATCTAGGTTCTGCTCTTTTACCATCGAAATAGTTGAATCTAATGGCCTCTTTTATTCTAACAGTTTCTTTTCTTGCACTTCTTATTTGTGGAACTCTCTTCTGTTTTCTTGCTTTTCTGATAGCTAGAATCTCCAAAAGTTTAAATGAAATGTCAATTGCCATCTTCTACTTGAATCCCATCCATCTCTTATCTTTCTGCAACATTCCTGTACCTTGTTTTTTCTCCCACTGTAACCCCTTGCACACTAGTGGCAGTCCTGCCTTGCTTGGGGTGAAATGATTAAAAAAAATATTCTTCAAAATCTGAGAGGGGGTATGAATGTTTTATGATTATCATGAAAAGGAATAAAAAATAAAGGTAAATTAATGATCAGTTTATAAACTTCTTTATCAATTTTTTATAGTTTATTTTTATTTTAGCAAATTTTCTCATGTAAAAAATTAAAATGAATTTGTTGGTTGCAGTAAAATATTTTGACATCAATAGTTAATAAAATTCTCAAAAAAAATAATTATAACAAGTAAAAGTATCACTTAACTAGTTTTAAACTTCTTTCCTTTATTTTTCTTTTTTCATGTTCCTTTTGGTTGTGTAAACAATTCAAAATTGTTTATTCAAAAATTCATACATTTTAAATGTTTTTAAGCTTTTTTTCTTCTTCAAAGAAAATAAGTTTCTTGATTGTGGTAGGTTTGGTTTTCCATAACTGAATTTATTTGACTTTTTAAAGTTATGGACAGGATTGCAAGAGAATTTTATTTGACCGTTGAACATGTTGACAAGCAAGTAAAACCCTACTGGCGAAAGCATATTCATTATATTTTAAGCAAAGTAACTAATACTTTGAAAAAGTTTAATCAATCCTTAAATTTATTATTTTTTCTTCAAAACTCATATCTGACAGATATTGAATTGTTAAGAGATTTTTAATGCATTTTGCTTTCTCTTTTATTAGCATGCAACAAATTAGTTTATGAAACTGGGCAGAATGGTTTTGTTTTTACTTTTTTATTAAAAATTTTTAAAAAATATTTATTTAAGACATAAAATTATTTTTCTTATTTTACAGATTAACTTTAAACTGTTATTTTTCAAATAAAACCAAAATTCAACTTTAATGTTAATACATTTAAATCATTTAAAATATGCTTTTTAGCTGATTTTGTTTATAGTAATTCCATAGAACTACCTAGCATTGTCAACTATCATGAAAGTAATGGCTGAATTCTGTGAAAGAAATAAAACTTATTTTTAACCTTTGTCATCCTATAGATGACTTTGTATGATGATCAAAAAGCTTGCCATGCCACAGCTGGTGATTACAATTGCCAAACAAAAGTGCATTTAAAGTTTTAAAATTGTTTTGTCATGACCTCCTGTGACAACAGCTAAAACACCCTTAACTGAAATTGGGGGCTTGCCATAGCAAAAGGGAAAATAATAAGGTACACAATGTAGAAAGAAAAACGTATCTGAATTGATCTCTGACAATTTTTATTATTAGAACATGTAAATATATCCCTCTCCATCTCATAATCATGCTATTATTTCAATATTTATGACATAATTTACATGAAAAATACTTTCGCTTGCAGGACTTATCTTATATTGAATTTTTAAATTTCATTAGGTTCTAATTAATACAGATTTTACAAGTATTTTGTACTATGTATTTACCTTTTAATGTATGACTTTGAAGTAATAAAGCATTCTTTATAATAAGTCAGTTTTTCTTACAATATTAAAATAAGAAATCAAATCAAATAGCAAATTACTTTTTGTGATCATCAAAGTTAAGAAATCTTCTTAAGTTAAGAAAAAACTACTGAATGAAAAGTAATTAATTGAAACAAGATAACTAATACATGACATTGCATAAAGATTGTAATAGATGTGAAGTCAAGCAAAGCCTGACCACCAAACAGGAACTTGAAAAAGTATCTTTATTTATTCACTCCCTTATTTATTCCCACTAACCACTACATCAAATGAAACTCAATGCAGAATAAAGATTATATTGTCAGCTATTAATACAGATATAGTTTTCAGAAATATCAGAAAACTGCTTCACAGAATGACAAATGGCTAAGAATGTGAGATTTGTTTTATTCACAAATTAACCCTAAAAGCATCCTAACCTAGATGGCACTGTTTACAATATGAAAAAAACCATAAATATAGGCAACACCATTCAGGGAGAAACTGGGCAGTTGCAAGGACAATATTAAATGAAATTGAAACTTGATTAATGCTTAAATGATTAAAACTGAAGTCACAAACAACTTAATGATTTGGTCTCTTGCTCTTACTGGATATTCTAAGATTCTTGACAACATTCAAAGAAGGGTCTGTAATGTAAGCAATTCTGATCTGGCATCTCAACTTCAGTCACTATCTCAATGACATGGTGATTTTCTAAGCACAACTTAGATGTGGTATAAGGCCAAAAGTTTTGGACACCCAGTGAGGATCAAACTCACTACTTAATTTTGACGATTCTAACAATACAAGCTTGCTAACCATTACATCACTTCGAGGTGCCCCTATCTCAATGACATGGTATGGCTTGCTTGTCATTTCTACAAATGTTTTCATGGCAATTGTTTAGATGGGCTTTTTTTTCTTAGTGTTTTCACTGCATGAATTGAAGTGTGATTCATAACTTGGTCTCACGATTTTACTGTTGAACTAGCTAAATTCAGCTGTCAGTTTTATTCTAATATTTTCTTTTCTTACACTTCTGACCTGTGGAACTCCCTTCTAATTTCTTGTGTCCCTGTTACATGCAATTTGCAAAACTTTAAATTCAGTGCCAATTGCCATCTTCTGCATTCCTGCAACTTGTTCTTTTATTGCCCTTTTTACAACTAAAGTTTTCTCATTCTGGTTCACTCCTTGTAAACACCTACATTAATTAAAAAAATCTATTTATAAACTCAAATTTCTACAACCTAACACTTATAATTATTACAACACAAAAACACGTGCATGCATGTGTACATGCAAGTACATACATGCATGTACTCATGTATAGACAAGTATGTGTGCGTAGGCATGTATATACAAGCACTCAACATTCAAGCATTTAAAAAATGATTACACTTCTAAAAACAATTAAAATAAATCAACACATAACAACATTCCAGAGGAAAATCTGGAAATATTAACAGTAAATTGCAAAAAAACTTTTAAGTGGGCTACCCGCTTACCATCTTGGACTTGCCTGGGATTAAAGGGTTGCTATTTTCACACAATATAGTCACTGACCACCTGATGATTGTGTGAAAGCACGAAACTAGCAGTTGTGGTCACTCACTACCCACTTGAAATTTTATATATATATATGTGCAATTTCTTATATATATTATGTGTGGTACTTATTGGAAAGTGCTTAATATCAGTGATAGAGCTAACATATTCAGTTGGATTGATGTGAGTTTGTGACACTGGGTTTCACGCTTTTGTGATCGTCAACCCACTTCCCAAAAACTGACTAAAACTAACCAAACATCAGAATATCTTTCGGATGACTTTCATGTATTTATTGAACTTTAAAATGATACATTTTCAAAAGATATCAAAAAGGTTTTCATGGCTTTATTAAAAAGAACAAACCAGTGTTTAGCCAGTTATTCAAAACTGCCCCAGTTGGATCTTTATCCTATGCAAAATTACATTGTAAATGATACAATTCATCTCTTTATATTGTAAGAAGTTGAAAAATCTCAACTAGGTGAATGGAGTACAGCAGTATGTCAATTACAAGATATTTTACAAAAGTAGAAAAAATTTGAAAAGTTAGGATTATTTTGAAAATGCTTTTCATGGCAGTGAAAAATAATGTTTTTTGAATGAATGCACTCTAAATAGTGTACAACAAATAAAATAATTTATAAAAAGAAATTTGTTCCAAATTTCACTATAAAAAATCCATAACCAATAGCATAAGAAATGCATCAAAACTGATTTTTTTCATGATAACATACAAATGATTTACAATAGAAATACATTATAAATGTTAGAAAACATTGTAATCGATTTCATTATAGATATTTTGTATCCATGATTTGCTATATTGTATATAAATTTATTATCCAAATGCTGTGTAAATAATTTTGTAATGGAAATTTTCTTGCAAATGCTTTTTAAAAGACTGGTTCTATAGAAATAGATTGCAAGTGATTCAATAAACTCTTACACTAAGGAAGTGAAAGTTTTCTACCAAAGTAATTTATTATAGAAATATAGGAAATTAGTCATTTATGAAAATATTTAATAGAATTTTGCATTTCTGTGCATCATAAATGAGTTGACATGGATATTTTTTTAAAAATGTATGCTCTTCTCATAAAAAAAAGAAGACAGAAGGGCAAAGTAATCTTGTTTGAACACATAACACATTGTTTCTAAATATTGTGTATTGTCTTAATGGCACTAAGAAATGGGGACAAAAATAGAATGCCTCTTGTGTTATAAAATACTTTCTGCAGAGGTGAAGAAAAAGCTATTCTTTTAGCAATTTTTATTGACACAATATTTTCCAATAAGCAACTATCTGTAAACAAAAATGAAAATGTCTGTTATAAACTTTCAAGGTAGCAATAAATAAATAGCTATTTTGAAGCACAAACTTGAAATGTCGTAACTCAACTGAAACTATTGTATTAGTCAGAGTAAGCACCAGAAGAATTGACACGATGTTGTCAATGATGCAGTAATGAATTTATTCTAGAAACAAATTGCCAGAAAGCATTTTAGTATGATCTGCATTTGTGTATATATGTTGGAATGTATATGCATTAGAAAAAGTGTTTGTCAGTTCAGGATTGACCCAGTAACGAAGTGAGGTTGAGGTTAGACATCAATTTTTGCCAGGTAATTTGTGTTGTTTGTAAAGTATAAGGTTTTACATTATCCTGCAACATGATATGACCTTTCTTTTCACCACTGCTTGCCAAAATGTTTGCAACTCTTCTCACATCAGTTCCAAACTATTATAGGATTCTGCCAGAATGTACTGTCTAGAAGCTGTCATAGAGTAAGATCTTTTTCATTATTTTTGGTTCAAGATTTGATTTTGGAAGAGTTGAGTGAGATGTAAAGAAAGTAACACTGAATATCTTATAGAAACAATATCATCAAGAAAAAGTTTATACTTTTTTAAACAAATATCCAACTTGAAGCTAATGTCAAAGCATACAAGCTACTGATTATCAATCCAATCATGGGTTACTCCCTTCTGCATTTTGTTTGCTTTGTTGATTTATGTCAGATATTTTGTAATTGTTTTATGGTGGTGAAGTGACAACAGTTTTGTTTTCAATGACCAAGTATTTTTTTCTTAAAATTTCTTTTATGCTTGTCCTCAACTCTTCACTGTCAAGTAATGTCTTGCAATCATGATCAGGCTCATCTTAGATATCCAGATCAACAGAAGCAGATTTTTGGAATTAAGAAGCTGATTCCAGCTTTCAAGCATATTTCATATGGACAGTGACTGATTTTGAACTCATAGAGAATGACGACATGAATACTGTGTTTATTTGTCTTTGGCATTCTACAAAAACAACAAATAAAAGTAATAAAAATGTCAAAAAACATTTAAAAGAGGCGGTGCAGACCTTTAAAGATTATATAAATATGCACATATCTAGAAGGGAATGAGGTGAAAAGCTGATTGAATTTATGCAAAGCAAGCCATTTATATTGTTTAAAGAAGTAGCTCCCTTCATGAAGCTTGCAATATGGCCGGTCTGTGAAATTAAATATAACACTGAATAAAGTTTAATTCATGTTATTGAATAACCTAAATATAACCAATTTTATTGTAAGATATTTTTCAGCAAACTTGATGTCATAATGAAGGCAATGTTCTAATCTTCTTTGTTTTCAAAGATAGGTAGTGGGTCAAGTTTATATGATTACTGTGGTTTACACAACCATCATCTTCTTTAAACTTCCATGAAATTCTCTAGTTCTTATTTCTTGTACAAATTTTTCCTTACATTGCTTAGATTTCTTTTATAATATAATGTAGATGAATGCTACTGATATAAGATGACTGGTATTTTACAGATTAGTCAAAGGGCTGTACATGATTTTATAAATAGATATATACAGGGTGTATAAGGTATTTGAGGCAACATTGAAAACTATAAAAAAAAGCATCTTACAAACAGCTACATTTATTGATACAAAACTTTGTACACAGATACAGTAATGGGTAGATTACAGGTTTCTTCACAATGATAGCTTCAATGCAGGACTGGAATATTTGACATGCATGTGTGTATTGATATTGAACATTAATCAAGTAATGTCAGTTTTAGTCATATTGTGGGAAATTATTAATCCCCTGTTCAACAATATCCCACATATAATAATCAGGGGATTTAGATATAGTGATTTAGGTAGCTACATGTTTGGTATGATGTAACCATGCTGATTGGCTGCCATCCAATCATGGCTCACCACAGCTTTGTGAACAGGTGCAGAGTCTTGCTGAAGCACACGCAGTCTTCCATAACATGCAATGTCTATTGAGAGCTTCAAAACTGTTTCCAGTAACCTCAGTGTAACAAGCGGCATTCAAACAAAGGCCTTGTTGAAAGAAGTGGGGTGGCAATGACATGTTCTTCAATATTCCCCAATCCCTAAAACTGTCTTGGTGTATATAACATGAGGGAGATCAGAATGGTCTAAAAAATAACCACCTGTCATTTCTGTGTTCACGTTTTGATCCTGGTTGAAATATTTTTCATCTGAAAACAAATAATAGATGATTCCATGTTCTATTGGACATTTCAACTTGTCCAGTAATTGTTTTGCTCAGAGTAACCATCATTCTTGTGTTTGTGTTTCTTCATCATATTTCACTTGTACATATTGTCCTCATGAACTGCATTGTAGATTAGGCTCCCAGACACCTAGAGATCTCAGGCAATGGCACTAATGGATATTCCAAGACTGTTTTTCACCAGTTGTATGAATTGTGGTGTCCTAATACTGTCCAAACATTGAAAATGCTTTTTACACTTCATTACATGTGCTTCTAACTTCTTTTACACAAATGACCTGGTGGTTTTAAAAAAATATGCAATATCAATATTTCTGTTTTGGGCATATTACAACTACAGTATATCATTATTATATTTTGCCATTGATGCTCTGAAAAAAAAGGACATTAATTGAATATCAAATAACTACAATCACGTGTTTTCAAATACCTTATGCACTCTGTATATCACTAAATAAAAATACAAGGACAGCAGATGTTCCCAGGAAATAAGATCAATCAATTGAAAGCAGTGTAAAATTGGCTCAGCAATTCCTTTTTGGACAATTTTACTCCATTCATGATTCATTTATGTAAACAAAATGAATGTACAGCACTAATATCTTCAGTTGGAATTTCTTGGGGACACTTTAAGACAACAAAATTTACTAACTGCCTTGAATAAAGAACTGTCTGTAAAGTGATGGCTAACAAGTTAATCTTGTGAGTTATTTTTAATGGACTATGTTCTATCTCTAAGTTGCCTTGTTGATTGATAAAGCTAAGTTTACTAAATGTCTATAAAGAATTACCAATATTATAGATGAATTTGATATTGATAAATTAATTGAACTGTGACACAAGATTGTACCAAATACAAAAATAACAGAAAGAAAAGCATGATTGTTTCACTTATTTCTTGAAGGGTTAATAACACAAAAACTACTTTCACTGTTCTCCATTTATAATATATATTTATGAGATTTTACACATACATACATACATACATACATACATCTATCTACTATATATATATATAGTAGATGTAATATAGATAGTAGTTAAATGTAATATTGGTTACAAGGAATTGTCACAATTGGTTAGTGGGACTAATTATACAGGAACAGAAAGAATATTTTGTCCTTTTTATCTAAATCTATTTAAAAGCAACAACCACTTATGGGGATCAGAATTATTGGTCCCAATATATTCTTGTTGAAAAAATTCACTGTGTGTGTTTGTGCATCTAAAAAAAATGAATATTGTTGATGAGTTTTGTCAGTTATTTCTAAAAGGGGAAGTCTATATTCTAGTCTCATTACTGTTTGAAGAATGTTTTTATTTTAATTTTGATAATAATAGCATACAGTGCAAAAAGTCCTTCAGTTAACCAATAGATTGGTTTTATAATCACTGAAATTCAAATCCAAGATCTTCTAATTGAGTAAAAGACAAATTTCTCATTCTTTAGTCAGTTTTCATAATGAATGTTCTAGTTTCTGTTAAAAATAGTTTATAATCTACTCATACTGAATTTAACAAGCGATACAATAGAGTGTTCTGATGCTCCAGCTTTACTATAACACCAAATGGCTGTTACTCTCTGCTATATGAATATAAAACATGAAATTTTATGTAAACAAGACATGGTGGGCTTGCTTTATAGATTGTTCTACAAAATAAGCTTCAGTGTTTGCTGGAAACCAGAAACATATTGCCACACAAGATGTTTTATATATCAAATGAGGTGAATTTTTCTTTTCTTTAACCTTTCACCTAAAGCAAAGTAATAAAATTCATTAGAATGCAAGGGCTTCATGAAAGTGAGAGAAACCAAGAGAACAACAAAAGAACAGGATACAAGGAAACAAAACATAATGATTGACATTGCTTTTAAAGTTTTGAAGATCATAGTTGAAAGGAGAGCAGGAAGTAAATTCAACAAGCAACTTGTGCAGAAGAAGAAACTATCAGCTTAAAATGTACAATTACAAGTAGCAATTTCAGCAATAAAATGATGAGCCCTAACTGCCAATCTAGTACTGTGCACTTAAGGGGTTAACAATTGGAAGAATGTCAAAACAACTTTTTTTTTATAGAAATCTGTATAGAATAAATCCTGACTGAAAAAGCTGTTCAAAGATAACAATCTGAAATCTCTGTCTAATTCTGACATTTGTTTAGAATCTTGGAAACAAATATCAACTAAATATAAGTTTCATAATAATCACAAGTTCATTCAGGACAAAAGTATAAAATTGTAAAAATTGAAAATGAAAATTGACAATGGAAAAAAAAATCAAAACAGAAACAAACAAATATAATTTTTTGTTTGAAATTTTTTTATTACATGAATTGGATTAAAAAACCAAGAAAAATAAAGGTATTAATATGAATAATCAATCATTAATTCCAAACTTTTAAGGATGATGAAAGATTTTCATTTATTCAAATTTTGGTAACAAGTTGGAAAAACTATTCCAATATCCATTTTTGATGCATGTATGTATGTGTGTGTATGTGTATAATACATTTGGTGTTTTGTCTGCAGTTTCTGTTTCTTCTACAGTATAGTTCTTTTCCTTGCACTAATGATGCCAGGTTTTAATGCCTTGGAAACTGTTTCAAGATGTTTATTATGCCAGGAAGAAAAAACAAACTCAGTGAAAGAGTAAAATACAACAATAATAATTAGAAAAAAGACTCATGTGTGAAAACCTAATAACAGTAAGAAAAATGATGTCAATTTTGATAACATGATATATATATATATATATATATATATATATATATATATATATATATATATATATGCACCTATAATGAGAAAAGATGTCTTGGAAAATTTATTACTCACAGGACAGTTTGAAGGCAAGAGGGACAGAGGAAGACAATGCAATGCATAACCTAGCATGCTTAAGTAAATGGATGGTGGAGCAAAGTTTAGGTGAGATAACAAAAAAGCTACAAAAGACAGGATATTGGGGAGAGCCATGATAACCAACATCCTGAAGGAACACAGCACATAGAAGATTATTGCTTTCAGTAAGTTCAGATGTAAATGATCAATTGTGGTTTCTTCTTAAAAGAGAAAATTTTTAAACAAATGAAAAATGTTTTTTGTTAATCATAAAGTTTCCATTACTATAGAACTAATACAAAATTATTATTATTATAGATTGTATAGAATATTCTGATCTCTCATATTATAATATTGGTCAATTTGTAAAAAAATAGTGAATCAGTGTACAATAAAAAAAATTATGTATTATAATGGATACTTATAGCTTTTTGTTCTTATTATTGGAAGGAAGCCATATAACGAAAGTATAGATAATATTCCTCTTTCCCTTTAATGGAATCAAAACAACCAATACAAAACACAATACAGTTCAGTATTTTGACTTTGCAGTCAAGCAATAAATAACAATGCAAGGTTATTGTTTTCTGTTTTTATCTTTTTACAATGAATTCTATTGCTTATTTTTGATAAAGCATGACTAGATGAAATTCTTTAGCTTGTTGTACAGGTCAAACAAGATTTACCAAAAAGAAACCAAGTTCAAAATTTCTGGCTTCATTAAATTATGAGCCTATTAGAATCACTTTTATTTGTTCCTTGTCTTTTATAATTTAATTTCAATTAAAGATTTGAGCACAAATTTTATGACAAGGCAATGATTCAGGTAATAAAAAATAAAGAAATTAAAAAATTAGAAATGTGAAAAAGAAAAGGTTTATTACAAAAAAATATAATTTAAGCAATGAAAAACATTAGTTTGATTTTTTCTGTCTTTGCAGTTCAAACAACATTTATTTTTTTATATCATTTAATATTCATTTACTGATTACTTAATGTAATGGAATCTTTATCATTACAAAAAATGTTTTTTATGATGTCATAGCAATCAGAAGAGTAAAAGTCACAATTTCAAGTTTTCACTGTGATGTGCAATGTTGTAAAATAATTTTTATTGTAATTAATTTATATAAAGTTGTCTTTTTTCATGGTTATGTATTCTGAGTTATATAAACGGATCTTCTGTTTCTTGTAACATTTGTGGTTGACTGCTAAAAAGATTTTAAGTCCAGAAACTGACAACTAATCAACTTGAATTATGTTGCTTTTGTGACTATCAAAAGAAAAGTTTCTTAAAAAAAAACTTTTCTTCTGAATTGTAATCACTTTAAAAGTTAAGAATAGACCAGCCTGTAAAAAAGAATTAATTTCAAAATGATATATTTATTTATGTCAGAAAATTGTTTGTATTTTCTGACTTCTATACAAGGTTTCTCTTAAAACTTGAAAGTCAAGAATAAATTCTAAAGAGTAACAAATATTCACTTGAAAAATACAAATTTAATTCATATAATAAACACAATGTGTTCCTTGTTAGCAAAATGTAGTATGCAAAAAACATAAAATTGATGATTGTTTATAATTTCTGCAGATTACAGTTGCTCATTTCATCCAGAGGGGCAATAAAAATCTCTTGGAAAAATGCATTTCTAATGCTTTCACTTATTGGAAATACATGAAAAATAATTAGGAATTCTTATAAATCTTATAACAATAACTTTTATCACATGAAAATTTCTTGTCAACTTTTGAATTGTTGAAATTATTTTAAACAAGATTTAGCCATCAAGTATTCTGCCCTAAAACAGAGTGACCCAAAGATTTTTATATGAGTCTTTATGATCTCTTGTCGAAGTCTTTAACTATTATATTCAATTCTTTTTTATTATATGAGAAAATAAATTTCATATACATAAAGGTATTACACATTTTTATTCAAAAATAATTTTCATCAAGTCTGAACTTAGAACTAATATGCAATGGTTATTAACATTTCAATTATTGCAAATTTATGGAATTCATAAGTGATGTGCAATGTTGTAAAATAATTTTTATTGTAATTAATTTATATAAAGTATAATTCATAAGTAAATCAGTTATATCAACTCAGACAGTCCTTTGCCCAAACACGTTCTTTTTATTCTTGCAGTCATTTTAAGTTATATCAGGAAGTAGACTGTGAGATATAAGTAGTGAAAGCCATACTTAAAAAGAAATGCATGCTCAAATTGCATATTTTGTAATTTTTTGTCCTGTTCATTCTCAACTGAGCTGCTTCAAACAATTTAATTATTTGAAAATCCTGTAAGAAGCATAATGACAAATCCTAAATCAATAAAAAATGTTTTATCTCTAGAGAAACTTTCAAAGTTTAAAATGTAAGTGTCAGAAAATCAGTTTTTAGAAGTGTAAACAGCATAGCCTTCATCAGAATGCATGTAAACAAAGAATAATGAACTGGATTTGTTCAATTAGGGCCCAGTTCCATGAGTTTGTAAGAGGGTGATGAGTTGTGAAATGACACAAAGAAATCTCTTGTTAGCATCTTTTGCTGCTTTTAATGTGTGAAAAAAGAAAAAAAACTAAATTTCTTTTATCTGTATTATTTCTTTTTGTATTTCTCTCTTTTGCCAACGCATTTAATCTGCCAACATAAGATAATCTGCCAACATAAGACTTAGTACATGTTTTTACTTTTTTAGTTCTATTATTCTCATTTTCATTTTTATATCATATTTCAGGTGACTGTTGTCTTATTTTCTATGTTAGAGAAGAACACAAAATACAGATAAGTGTTGAATTAAAAACAAATTAAATTTATATATTAAAAATATTAGAAAATTCAGATGCAAAATCATTTGTTGAGTTATTGCTGTTGCAATTTGGTCATTATGGTGCATAAAATCACATAGGTTCTTTGCATTTGCTTTGGACAATCATCAGCTTTGAAGGTAACTAAAATTTTATTGCCTTTTATACAAAACATAACTCCACTTCCCACTGTTGTTTTCTAAATCATGTTTGTTAACTATTTTCCTAAAGGAACCAAACCCTAGTTCAGCTATCAGGTCTATCTAGTATAACTCTTAAGATTAATATTGTAAAATCATTTGTCCAACTTATATGTTTTTCTTGGTGGTTTTACTTAAAGGTATTAGTTTGGTTGTTTACATGTCTTTAATTAATATTCTTAATATTCTGCATCTTTCCTCTCTTGCTAAATAATTTTTTTACTTATTGCACCTGTGACACTTTTGTTTTTAGCTTTCCAATATACACTTCCATTTTAAAGTCCTGCAACAAGTTTTGCATCATGGAAGAACGAAAAATAGTAAGAAGTTTTAATCTGATATTTTTGTCTGAAAAATAAAAAGGAAACAACAGTCAGTAAGATTTTTATTTATGTAGGTGGTGGGGGAATTTTATTACTATTCTTTCCTCTCAGCTGGGAAATTCTAAATAGGTGGTACCCAAAAGTTTGATTGCTGTGATTAAAAAAGGTGACAGGTCTGAGTTCAGAGTCAGTGTTTACTTGAGTTAAACTGAGAATAAATGTGTTTACTTTTTGCAACAACCACCCATCTGTCTGCCAGTCCAAAGACAGGAAGCCTATTATAAAAACATCAAAAGAAATTCTTTAAATACAGGATGTGCCAAGTGACACTCTTGTGGAGAATTAAAACCAGGTTAGGAATATAAAATGGGTTTAAGTGGTGTGATTTTTTTTCTTTCATTTTACTTAATTTTTTTACAAGCATTCAATTTTATTTTTGTTTCATTTATGTGTATGTGTGTGTGTGTGTGTGTGTGTAAATATTGTCAGATAATCTGAGGAGAGGAACAGTAGGATAAAAAAAGAGAGAATATAATAAAATGTTTGATATAAAATATTTTCACAAAATGAGTAAGAGTCATGAAAATCAGTTAGATGCCTTGTCCCTTTAGAATGTGGGCGATCATGTCTTCCTGTCTTCTGTAGCTCTTTGTAAATTTTGTTTTCTACTATCTCTCCTAATCACTCTTCTGTCAACCATTTAGGTAGGTTATACACTACCTTTCACTATCCTTCTTGCCTTCAGTAAGTCATGTGAGTGTTAAATTTACTTAGCTACTTTTCCTCATTTGACACCCTACAAATTTCAACTCTAATTCTAAGTGAACTTTTGTCTCTATTTTCTTTAAAAATACTTTATTAAACTTTGTCATTGCTCATATGTTCAGTCCATGATATTCTCAACATCCTTCTGTAGAACTATATTTCTGTTGCCTGAAGTTTCTTCTTCATCTATGAGAACATTGTCCAGTATTCATTTCCATATAGGAAAATTAATATTACACAACAGTTTAGCACTCTTTTCCTTGTTTCTAATGAAATTTTCATCATACTTTACTTAGCCTTTAGAAGGCATCTTTTGCTATTCTAATGCACCTTCTGATTTAAGTGTTGCATTTTTTATCCTTTTTTAACATTTCCGAGCTATATAAATTTTTGTAATTTCATAGTTTGCATCTTAGGTTGTTCCTTTTGCTAACAACCATACATTCTCTTTTCTTATAATTGAGAATTAGTTCTTTCTTCTTACTTTTCTTTCATATCTTCTGCATATCTTATGTTGTTTAGATTGTGGCCATTAATAATGAGGCCTGGTAATATTTTCTCTAAGTATATATGTCTAGAAATGGTGAAATGGTGATATAAAATCCAAATCTTATATTATTAAAATGAATTGTAATATTTTAGATGATTCAGTAATTCTTTTAGACTATTTTGCTATTTTTACAAGTGAAAGAATGGTTTGCATATGATAATGATAATATTAGCTGTTTCCTTATAAAGAAACATTTGATATTCATTTACTGTCAGTAAAAATATATAACATCTTTCTCTTAAAACAATCCTTCATGAAAATAGGTTTCTCAAGTCCAGTAGCTGTTATTGCTCTTTCCTATATTAATGGGGGTTTTTTTTTCTCAGCCATTTATTTGAAGAAGTGTGCAATGTTAATTTCAAGATTATGTCTGTTTTCCTCAAGTAATGTGGTTTCTCATATCTGATACAGTTCTTCTTTGTGATCCTATAGTGTCAGTCCACAATGACTAAGACCTACAGGTTTCACTTGCTCAAAGCCATTTGAAACCATTGATCTGAGTAAACAACTGTATAGAGATGACAGTTTAGATATTTCTGAAAGGGTTTTGTGCAATGCATGAAATCCATATGATAGTCTTAATCTAACAAGTTATTTCAGAACTGACTCAAGTTTTCATATTAATGTGTTGGTTTTGAAACAATTTGTGATGTTGAGTAAAACTAATCTTAGCACAGTTTATTCTACATCTCTTATACTAAATTTATTATTACTGATCCATGCACCAAAGTTTTTGAAGTTTTTAATATTTACTAATTACACACTGAATTTTTATAATGGATTTAGAGTACGCAACAAACTGCTTTCCTTCTAATTCCAGATCACAGTTTTTATTTTGGAAAATCTCTATTATGAGTTCTATTTCTTGAAATACTTGTTTGAAGATATGGATATGTGATTTATCTCTCACTCACTCACTCTCTCTCTCTCTCTATATATATATATATATATACATACATACTAGTTAAAACAATGTTGAAGGTTTATGTTTTTATTAAAGGAATTACTTTTATGTAGACTTATCTGCATTTCAGTTTTGTTCTTTGGTTAATCACAATGACATTTTCATTTTTTTCACCGAAAAAAAATAATAGTTTATAATTTTGTAATTAAATTGAAAGGGACAAGAAAAGTAAAATATTTGTTAGGCAGTATCATAATCGATCTGAGTTTTGTAAATTAGAAAAGCAGATCTGCAGTTGTTTCTGAGAAGTGGAAAGATTATATTGAATCAGTTGATAAGTCTACTAGAAATGTTGGTGTTGTGCCAGACAATTTTACTCACCCGAATCTATCTTACATCTTTACAAGTCTGCCATTTGTCCATGCATAGAATATTGCTGCCATATATTTTCTTATGCATTATCTTTTATCTTCTTAATTTCTGTTCTTTTCTTGTTCACACTCCTTACTGTTATTCTCATATTTTTCATACTCAGTAACTTCCTGTGCATTAGTGGCTTTATTGCCTTTCTTGTGGTGAAATGCTTAAAAAAGTTTGAAATGTTGAAGGTAAATGGTAAAAAGTCTTTCACTTTTTGTTGTATTTGTTTTCTCTTTTATTGCTCTCATTTCAGCTTCTGTTGCTATCAATATTATACAATTTTTACAGTGTACTTTGAGTAAGGTTATTTGGGCAAAGTTATAAGCAGTAAACACTTATTTTTCTCATTAATTTCCAAGATGCTTTTATATTAGCTAACAGGTGTGGAGATGTGTGATGTTTTACTAGGAATAGCTTCTTAAAATACAATAATCACTGCTCCTGTCTTTTAAGATTGTTATATCAGAAGTGAACCCAATCAGTGCTGGATAAGAATTCAGGTGTAACCAGATAAAAGCAGACAGATAGATAAATATAAACAAGAGATGTAACTAAAAAAACATACTTGTAGACAATCAATATTTAATTAAAAAGAAATTTGCAAATGCTAATCAGCTATTAACTGTAAACACGTTTCTCAGATTTATTATCATCCTTAATGTTTCAAAATTTTTTGATAGATAAATCTATGGATTCTTATATATTAACTGAGCAGGTTTATGCTGACTTTGGAGTTTTGTGAAGGTACTGTTATGATGTTTTTACTTGTAAAGAGCTAAGTTTTTGGTCTGCTCTTTCTCTCTCTCTCTCTCTCTCTCTCTCTCTATATATATATATATATATATATATATATATATATATATATATATATCATAGAGAATGCCATGGATAAATTGTCATTTAAGTTATGCAAAAATGAAAATAACACTGATATCTCATTTTAACAGATATATTCACCAAAATTGCAAAAAATATCTTGAAATACAAAAGGAGTAAATTTATTCAACAAAATCACCATTGGCTTCAATCATAGACTTCAAACAACTTTGGAATCTCTTGCAACTCTTCTGGACAGTCTCTTTGTTTTAAGTTGGTGAATGCTGCCTTAATTTTTGCCTTCAGTTTATCTTTGGTGTCATAAGGAATTTTTCTTGGTCTCTCACTCAGCTGCAACAAGGTGACCAGATGTGAGGGGTGTTGTAGTCGCAGAAATTGTCTCTCCTATCCATGACTGGATTCTCCTACACATGTGGCATGTTGCAGAGTCTTCTAGCAGCCACCCACTTGACCCAGGGCAGCACTACTTCCTCAAAGCACTTATCAGAATGATCAGAATTAATTTTTGAAGTTGTTGTACCTTTGTAATCACCATTAGACTCACCCAACTTTTCCAATCCTCTGTACTTTCTCAGATTAACACTTAAACACTCAAAAATGTTTGTATTGAAGCTTACTGACCCTATTATAATATGTAGTCAACAAAATTAAAAACAAACAACACAATTGCATAACATTATAAATATAAAATGGTAGCAATTTACCTATCACACCTTGTGTGTGTGTGTGTGTGTGTGTGTGTGTGTGTGTGTGTGTTATGTAAGAGTGAGAAAGAGAAATGTAAAAAATACATGCTCATATATAACTACAATAAATATGTATTTTTGTTGTCATTCTATATAAGGTTATATGTGCCATCTAATACATAACTATTCAAAAAGGGCAAAAAATATACATTCTCCAATGCATATAAAAAAAATTCATCCCATATGACTGATACATACTATTGTAACATGTAACAGATAAGACTTCTTAAATTTTCAAGTTATTTGATCCAATTTAAAATATGATGACATTAAATGTGCCACTTAGGATATTCTTCACCTTATTTTACTTGAGTATTTATTGTTTATAATGGTCATAAATTGACTAGCTACACACTTCTCATAATGATTTACATGGTCTGAAAGCTTGGACATGGTAATTATATTGATTTTTAAATTTATAAATCTGCAAAAGCCAATTTTATGACAAACCATTCACTATTTAGCAAGAAAAAGGTGGCCAAACTTAATGTCAGTAATATATATATATTACTGTCATTTCATTTTAAGTTTGGCCACCTTTTTCTTGCTAGATATATATATATATATAGAGAGAGAGAGAAAATAAAGAGAGTAAAGATTAAGGAGTGAATGTAAAGTGAAAAGAATGATAAAAAGGACAAATAACCATAACATTCTACACATGCATGTATGTGGTGCATGGGTGGACATACACATACTATGATAAAAAACCTGCACCAATGAAAAGTGTATATGAAAAAGAAAAATTGACAAGTGTAAACAATCAACTCCTGATGATTGGATAGACTGATTCCAGGAGGGTCTGTCTATAAAACACTGGAGTTGAGATAATGAAAGTAATATCAATCAACTAAGTGACAAACCTTTTATTTTACTTGTATTAATACTATATATATATATATATATATTGAATTTTTATTTCTTTAACATTCTTATTTTTTAATGGAAACTCATATTTGAATGGAAAGTCTGTTTATATGTATATAGTTAAATAGTACATTATAATTTTGACTGGCCTTAATTGTTTGGAAAATATCTATCTCCTGGTAGGAATTGTACCTGTATACTTACAACACCAGGGAGATGCTGTCTTATGATGAGACATGTCTTTACCAATCGACCCACGAAAGATTTCATGGTAGACAAGATTCAGTTTAATCTTTACATAGTTATTCTCCAGAATCATTTTTTGAATGATTAATATCTGCTCAGATTGTATCGAATGTAAGCAAACTCAACCGAAGTCAGCATTACGGAATTATACAGAAATTTATGAAACTGGCATGAGGTGACATATTTTGAATTTTTATTTGTTTAACATTATAATTTTTTAATGGGTACTCATATTTGAATGTTAAACAAATAAAAATTCAAAATATGCTGGCTAATGCCAGTTTCATTAATTTCCGTATAATTCTATATATATATATATATATATATATATATATATATATAATGACAGCTGGTTATAGATAGATATAAATAATGCAGATAAGGAAACTAATACTATGGGGTGACTAGCAGTTTCATGCCTTTAATGATTATCAGAGTATATATATATATATATATATATATTTTTTTTTTTTTTAATCATATCACCCCAAGCAAGGCGGTAATGCCACTGATGCGCAGGGGGCTACGTAAGGGTAAAAAGAATGTAAAAGAGAAAGCCGGAAACCACATCCTAAACAGGAAACAAGGGATGAGCCTCTTCACCTGTTCAATAGATGTGGGTGGAGTGTGAACCGGGCGATAGTTTAGTCTATCTACTCCAATTGAAAAAAAAAAAAAAAAAAAAAAGGAAAAGAGTGAAAAGATTGGAAAAGAGAAAACCGGAAACCGCATCCTAAACAGGAAACAAGGGATGATCCTCTTCACCTGTTCAATAGATGTGGGTGGAGTGTGAACCAGGCGATAGTTTAGTCTATCTACTCCAATTGAAAAAAAAAAATAAATAAATAAATAAAAAAGGAAAAGAGTGAAAAGATTGGAAAAGAGAAAACCGGAAACCGCATCCTAAACAGGAAACAAGGGATGAGCCTCTTCACCTGTTCAATAGATGTGGGTGGAGTATATATATGTAGTATAATTTAAATTTCCTGAACACTCCTTCCTTTCTGGCCACAACCAAAGCTGGTGTTTGTGGGTTAATGGAGGGAAATAAATCAACTGTTTACCACAGGAAAGAGGATTTCCTGATTAAGTCAATACAGACATGCAAAGATCATTTTCTGTCCCCTCCACCAACCATAATCACCATCTTATCTCCCTTCATCCTCTTTCTTGAAGCTTCTTTTCACAGAGTATTGTAGTCTCAGGTTACATTGCACAGATTAGGCTAAGTGTCATGACTATTCATATAAAATATGTTCTCTCTTTGGCCAAAGTGATAAATGGTTTGGTCAAAATCGACTTTGATGTAAACACATTTGAAGATTAGTGAAGTGCATACTATACTTTGGATATGGATAAATAGACAAGGAATATAATCCCTTTTCACTTTTTCTTTCTCTCTTCCCACACACACAAGGTGCAGCTGAAACATTTTTGGTCCAATTCACTTCTGAAAATCAGTATTACTAACTGAAAATTGATTTGCAGAAGTAGGTGGGAAAATTTTTCAGTTCCTCTCATATATGATAAAGTTGTTAGACCAATAATAAACTTATAGTATGCCAAAGTATATTGGTATATAAGTTATATATGCAAATACTTATATATATATATATATATATATATATATATATAATATATATATATTTTAGTTGTATCACCCTGATCCAAGGGGTAATGCCACTGATGTGCAGGGGGCTACATAAAAGTAAAAAGATTAGATAGAAGAGAGTGAAGAGAAAGACAAACCAGTTACAAAGGAGCAAGAGAAGGACGGGAATACAGGTGTGATGACAGTTGCAAAGGTGGAGAGAAAGGAAAGGATATACAGGGCGGTGTGGAAGGAACTAGGGTCAAGTAGTTAAGAGATGAGTATTGACCTTGCATTTAAATTCCTGGAGGTTGTAGCCGTCAGGAAAGCAAGAATAAGGAAGCGAGTTCCACAGGCGGTAAATGCGAGAAAAGAAGCAACAGGAGTAGAATTGTCGTCTGCATTTGGTTGATCTAACTGTGAATGGGTGAGATCCAGTTGCCAGTCTGGTTACACGGGTAAACACCTGTTGCAGAGGCACAAATGACTTAAGTTCGTTGGAGCAGAAGCAATGAAAGTATTTATAGAACAAAGGGAAGCCACATCACGTCGGTGGGGAAGTGGCTGGAGTTGAACCGCCAAGTCGGTATCTATCACATTACTGATTCTCCTTTGGAGCCTGTCAAGAACACTGAAATGAACAGCAGGGGCGCATGACCATAAATGGTAGCAGTACTCCATGCACGGATGAATGGTTGATTTGTATATATGCATGATGGATTCAGGCAGGAAAAACATCCTGGCCTGACACAGTGACCCAACCTTCCTAGTAGTGGATTTAGCTAATGACTCAATGTAATGGTTCCACTTGAGATTGGAAGAGAGGGTAAGGCCAAGGAGGCAGAGTGTATTGTTCTCAGGGAGACTCGCTTGGTCCATGCTTATGGGAAGCAGGAGAGGTTGCCTGTGATGATTGACAGACAGCAGTTTGGTCTTAGTCTTGGTCTGTATAATGTAATTTTGAAAGAAGTGATGGATTTTTATTTATTAATCTGAGAAATGTTTTTACTTAAATATTATTTTTAGTGGATATCCATATTTAATAGACACTATTTATTTGTTTTCATCTACTGGCAATATTCAGATATTTGACAAGTATTATTAAAGAAAAATGTGTGCTCTCCACCAAGATTCAAATCTGTAATCTCTTTGGCAGGAGTAACTGTTGTTAGATACAATGTGCTTCAAACATTGCAGCTATGAAATGCATCAATTCAGGCTGGTAGATGAAAATAAATAAATATACTGTTTAAAAATAAATGAAACATCTATTCAAATATTGATTTCTAGAAAATAATCTTTAGTAACAATATTTGTATAATATAAATATGTACAAAGAAGTATCTGTCTATATTTCTGAGATGAGGTAGTATTTACACTATTTATATTATTCAAACTATTGTCCTCATCTTTGTTGCCATGTGTACGACATTTCAGCTGTTGTATGCTTCGACCTTCTTCAGGTACTAGGAATTTTGAACCAAACCTTTTATTACGATCACTGGGGCATATCATTCTCATCCCATGTATGAAGCCTCTTTTAACAGTCATGAGTTATCTCCCTCTAACCCAACTCTTATTGCAAGAGGAGATAGAAAAATCAGGTGTAGCTGACTGCATATGGAGGGAGAAAGGGAATCACCACTCCCTATGGGATGAAGTTGAAATAATAGATAAAAAAACACCACTGGAAACTACGTAAACTTAAGGAATCAGCACATATGCTAGGCTACAAAAATCTCCTGAGCCAACCAAGCATATAGATGAACACAATATAGGAACCAGTAATATGGAGTGCCAGAGACAATTATTAGTGTCAAAAATTGCAATATGAGCTCTGGTAAAAAATACTAGAGAAAACCATTAACATCAAAAATTGCAATATGAACTCTGGTAAAAAAGATATAAATGGTTATGGAATATTAGATTTAAACGTCCCAGAAATTCAGTTGTTCTTATCCTTAAGGACACATGACCTAGTGGATAGAGACTTTGGTCAGTTCCAGTGACTTGACCCAAAGAGTTGTGAATTTAATACCAAGCTACAGCAGTGGTGAACAAGTAGCTTAGAGTCAAGTTAGAGGGAAATAGCTCATGACTACAAAATGAGGCTTTTTTTTTTTTTAATCGTTTCACCCCAAGCAAGGCATTCCACTGCCACTATTGCGCTTGGGGCTACATAGGGGAAGGTAAATAGAAAGAGTGGTTAGATAGAGGAAATGTCAGAAGGGGGGGGGTGATAGGTAGTTGGGAGGATGGGAAGAGTGTTTGAAAGAATGGAAGCGAGTTATTGTGTTAGGAGATGTCTATTGACCTTACATTTAAACTCCTGGAGATTGTAGCCGTTGGGGAAGCAGTCATGTGGAAGGGAATTCCAGAGTCGGGAAGTACAAGAAAAGAAACTGTTGGAGTAGAAGTTGCGGTTGCATTTTATCAGTTTCACTGTAAAAGGGTGGGATCTAGTTGCTAATCTAGTATCTCGTGCAAATTCGAACTTAGGGGGCACCAGTGATCTAAGTTCATCGGAGCAGAAGCCATGGAAGTATTTATAGAAGAGACACAGGGAAGCCACGTCACGCCGGTGAGAGAGAGACTGCAGGCGGTCTGCCAAGTCAGTATCGATCACATTACAGACCCTCTGCTGTATCTTGTCAAGAAGCCCAAGGAGAATAGCAGGGGCCCCTGACCAGATATGGCAACAGTATTCAATGCACGAGCGGATGGTAGATTTATAAATGTGCAGGATAGATTCACATGGAAAAAACCTCTGGGCCCTGCACAGAGAACCGACTTTCATAGCAGTGGATTTAGCAATGGATTCGATATAGTCATTCCACTTGAGGTCCGCTTTGTACAAGGAATGAGAATTATATACCCCAGTGATCGTAATAAAGGATTCGGTTCAAAATTCTTAGCACCTGAAGAAGGCCAGAGTGTACAACAGGCAAAAGGTCATACAAATGGCAACAAAGATGAGGAGAATAATCCAAATAATGTAAATAGTGTACAA
Organism: Ascarosepion bandense; assembly: GCA_037127315.1. NCBI lineage: Eukaryota > Metazoa > Mollusca > Cephalopoda > Sepiida > Sepiidae > Ascarosepion > Ascarosepion bandense. The sequence continues at coordinate 3,922,705 of JBBBDQ010000570.1, forward strand.
AGAGGTAACTAACAATTAGAGAATTTCAACATGGTAAAATCTCCAAAACTTTGATGTGCATTTTGTAGGTATATCTGAAGTTGATATAAAAGTTTCATTATCATCTTTTATATAAGGTTAAAAAAAATCACTGAAATTTACTCAGTTCTTTATTGCTTGTGTATGCTTACTATGGATGTGGATGTGCGTTGTGGTGCAGGATGTGCGGTGTGGTGCATTGGATATCGGCTTGGAACGACAAATTGGGGAGCCGAGTTCGAATTCCAGCCAAATTCATTGCATTCACTTACGCACAAATACCTTTGGGAAAGGTATTAATCCATCTATTCCTTCCAGTTATGGGTTAAATAACTGGACAGATTGGGTTCTATAGCCTTGGTCGGCAACCAGTCTACTACAGAAAGCAATGGCAACCTACTGCGGGATAATCTTCTGCCCAGTCAGTCATGTCTCGAAAGAGACATGATCGCCCAAGCGTGTATCATGTATGGCACTTAACTGACTGATGCTTACTATATTTACTATACTTACTATTTTTACTTTTATCATTTTATTTTTCTGCATTCCGTGACTGAATATAAAATGTGGTCTCAACACTTTTTTACTATCGGGAGACAAGTGCACTGTAAATTAAGCAATGAAGCAGATAAGCTTAAGATCATAAGGAAGGAATTACCTTTTTAATGTTGTTGAATGCTAGTTTGCTTTATAAAAATACAATATTTAAGACAAGCACTAATACCTATACAATGAATCTAAGCAAGAATTTTAATTTGCAAAAAATATGCAGCATTATGAAAAATTTTATATTTATGTAATCATTTTCAATTTTTCATGATTATTAATAAAAAAAGAGATTTATAATGATCATGCCCAAAAAAGATATTTGAAATATTGTTTTAACCCCAGGTTTCCTCAGTCAATATAAAGGTAGTCATTGGCTGATGATCATTTTAGAAAATTCTGATCTACAGCCAAAATTTTAAAAGATCAAAAACAAATTATTACAATTTATTTTGGCTTAACTCTGGAAAAAAAAAAATAATCGCTCCTGGTTAAATACTGCTAAAAACTATTATATCCCAAACTTGTTGGGAGCATAAAATTATACTTTATTGTCATTAACTAGTATAGATAATATTAACAATATCCATTTGCAAAGTTGTAACAGACTTATGATGATTTGTAATTTTCATAATATGAATATAAAAGCATATTCACATTATCAGTGTATACGTAGGTATATCAAAATTCCACAGTATTTATTTTATGCAATATATATTGCTGTTCAGATGATTCTCCTTCCTTGTCAATGCCCTTAATTCAACTATTATCATACAGATTGAATATTATGCACTAAAGATTTCAGATCGAAATTCAGTTAATAACTGTCAAGTTACAGAATTATTGATCCAACCTTGTAAGTTTAGTCAGAATGTACACATGTTTAAGAGGCAGTTCTGATTGATATGGACAATTCAAGTCTGGTTCATGCCGATGTTTTATAAGATGCACCCTTTAAAAATTGAACATTGTGACTTGCAAGAAGAGTAATATAACCACTTGTTGATCATTACTGCTGTAATAATTTCTTTTATATTTTCCCATAAATATCTTCAGATTCTGTTGGATCTTTAATCAGTCATGTAACTGTAGATAGCATTTCTCTGAGCTTGACATGTCTGATCAGAGATTTATGCTATTGTTAATGGAGTTTATTTATATTGCAGAAGTGGGTCATGCACATACAATGCTAAGGAAAAAAGTATACATTTCTCTTGAACCAGTGATAACTTTAATACTCACTGACCTCCCTTAAATCTGTCTGTCTCTACTTTTTTATCTAACTTGCTATATATATATATATATATATATATAACAAAATATCCTCTGTGTTTCATAATTCCTTGTAAATTTAGCCAATAGCTCTTCTAGTAAAGACTGTTCAATGCTATACTAGATGCATAAATGTATTTAAATTACCAGCAGACAGTTTTATTTGTGTGTTTAAACTGTTACAATTTTTCGTAATAGCCATGAAAATGTGGTCCCCCTTCCCTGCCTCCCAAATGAGCGAATGGTATTAGTGCAGCTACATTATCAAAGACATACTCCAAACCAAACTGACCTAATTGCTATAATAAAAGGCTGGGTATAATCTGGGTGTGATTATGACTTGCCATCAAGCAGAATGAATAAGATAAAGGTCTACTCAATAAAGGAAACAGCTGTGTAAGGGAAAACCATTTGCATGACAAAATCACTTAAGCTGCTACTAATAATCCCCTGAAAAGGAAATCTCTCACCGAATATTTCCATCATTTCCTGCCACTGTCTTGTATATATTATGTTTACTTATTCCATATGTCTTTCTTTTTCACTTTCTTGTGAAGCTTTTAGTCTCAATAAAAAATGCAGATTTCTTTAAATCAAATAAACATTCCAACCTATCTAATCAAAAAATTATTCAGTATAAACAGATGATCTAACATTAGTCATTTAAGTATTTTAAATTTCCCAGTGAAGTCCAAGATTCATTTCAAGAAATATCTTACTACTTTTCAATATTGCCAATAATTCTGATGGTTTTGTTTGTTTTGTTGATAACTATAAATAATTTTTTGCTTCCCACTTAATGAAAGTGCTCCATGATTTGTCTCTACAGACTTCTTATTCTGTGGGATAAGCTTCTCCAGGCCATAGATCATGTTTTTGAAGCATGTTTCTGGACATCTTCACTGTGAAAATCATTAATTACATCAACAGCTGCTGCCAAATAGAAGTGCTAATACCTTATTTATGTCGCTAGTGGTTGCACTCTTTAGAGAGAAATGTTTTTGTGCAGGTGCTAAAACCCAACATCTGCATTTAACCAAAGCTGAAGCAGGATTCTTTGATGCTACATCTTTTTGGCACTATTTCTCAGAGAAAAATGTTAAATCAAAAAGTCTTGTTGTTGCCATTTTATTGTGGCCAAATCAAAAATCAGGAACAAACTTGGTGTGGAATGGCAGTGATGGAGAGTTATCTTAAATCAGATTATGTCTTGGATTCTTACAGCATTGAGCCTTGATTCTTTTTGTATTTTTTTTATCATAATTTTTTCTTTTTTTTATTCTTTCTATCTTGTTTTATTATCTTCTGAGTGTTTTCTTTCTTTCAGTTTTTCTATATTATCATCAGCAGCAGTTTCTTTTTTTCCTCATATATTTCTTTTTCTTTTTCTTCTTTCTTTTATTAAGACATTCTTATTCACTTTCTTTCTGTTTCTTTGTTTTCATCATTTTCTTTTCATTTTCTGCATCTCTTATAGCTTCTTTACTTGGAAAATTTGTCTTACCATTTTGAAAAAAATGAGCAATAGTAAATTTTAAAAAAAGCAATTTTGTAGATATTTCGATTATTATTTATTGATAGAGATTATAATCTTAAATATTATCTGTATTGTAGTTTTTTTATGTCAGTATCACAGAATATTCTCTAACCATTAATGTAGGTTGAAATAAGACTTGAACCTCACATGCTTCACAAAACTTTAATCATTTCTGATATTGAGGCATATGAACAATACCCATATCTACAATCATTGCCACCATATTGTTTTTACTAATACTCCCATCACCTCCAACAGCAATGATCTTCATTAATTGAAACTCTGAAATTTTCTTTGTTCATATTTGATTAGTTTTTTATGTTATTATTTCCCTTTATCAAGTGAAGGAGTGGAAATCTGACTCCAAATTAGCTTTTGGCTTCCTCATCAAATTAGTTAAGTTATAAGACAAGCCATTTTTTGGCTATATGATGTATGGGTTCAAGTTGCCTTGAAATAATTGTTTTGACTTCAAACAATTTTAATATTTGAAGCTTATTGAACCTAAAAAATTGCAACAATATGATGAAGAAAAGATTAGTCTAAAAATAATAATGAAAATAAATTCTCGGAATTCAAATAATTTAAGACTGTTTCTACTTTCGCAATTATTTTTATTGATCCATTATCTAAGGTAGACATTACAAGTAAAAGCTTTTTCGGTTTACTGTCTAGATTAGTAAGATAATTGGAAGAGTGTTATTTCCAAGTGCTCACTTACCCAGAATTTTTTATATCTGCCATTGTGGCATACCAATGACCAGACAAGGTAAATCATTATTTTATTGATCTATTATCCAAGGTAGACAATATGAGTAAAAGCCTTTTCAGCCTGCTGCCTATATTAATAAGATAAGTGGGAGAGTGGTTTTCCAGTGTTCACCTTATCTGCTGTTTTCTATATCTGCCATTGTGTCATACTAGTGAGAAGATATTTTATCAAAATATTTGGCAGTGGAAAAATTTAAAAGGAGAAGTGGAATCATTCTTTTCTAAGTACAAAGTGAGAATAAACAGCTTCAACCAGAATTCAAACTCCAACTTACCCATTCCATTCTCAATCTTGTCACCATTAAACTGTGCATCATTTCTATGCAGCTATTACTATTTATATATTAATCTACTTACATATACCTAACTACTCACCTCCATAAATTTCCCAGTATTTCTGCCCTCCTCACTAAAACACTGACTCTAATCTTACAAATCGTATTACTGCACAAAGATTCATTAATGGAAAAGCTTTGTCTCTTCCATGGAATAACAATAAATAATACTGAGTTCCAAACCATTATTCATTTGTATCTCTCTCACTCACTCTATATATATATATATATAGTCATCCACAGACATATATAAAAATAGTCATCCACAGACATATCTATCTATCTATATATATATATATATATATATATATATATAT